>JARJIL010000002.1:80840452-81395452 GCA_038502395.1 Dittrichia graveolens | reverse complement strand
TCCCTTAAGACTATGAATTAAATATGGACTATATTGAACATTCTTCATATAATATATATAGGGGAGGGTTCAAATGAGAACTGTTTTTCGTACGAGAACTGCAAGAACTAATTTTGGCCATTCAAGTGGTAAGTGGAATTCATGAATGAAGAGCGTGTGGGGATTGAGTGTGGTAAGGTGCATGTAAGGAATTCATGGGTGGACAATCCAATTGAAGGAGAGGAAATTGGACGGCTAAGATTGGTTCTCGTACGAAAAACAGTTTTCATTTGAACTTTTCCCTATATATATATATATATATAAGGGAGGGTTCAAACGAGAACTGTTTTTATATGAGAACTGCGAGAACCAATCTTGGTCATTCAAGTGGTAAGTGGAATTCAAGGTGCATGTAAGGAATTCATGGGTGGTCAATCCAATTGAAGGAGGGGGAATTGGATGACTAAGATTAGTTCTCGTACGAAAAACAGTTCTCGTTTAAAAAACAGTTTTATTACGAGTATCGTGAGAACCGTTTGTGGCTATTGATCATAATTAATCAAAATTTATTATTAATTGTGACAAACATATAATTAATTAATAATAAAGCCGTTATTTTTAATTTTCAAATATCCTGGAGAGATATTTTAGGCAAATTGTCTACATAAAGGGGACCACTTACCTACACATTCTTAAAGCTAAAATATCTACCAAACGCATAGGTGTTAAAATAAGAAATTTATACCAAATTAACTAGAAAACTATGCTCTTTAATATGACATTCATATTGCTATATTTTTTCAAAGAAATTTTTTTCATTTTTGTCGGGTTTTTTCTAGCACAGCATCAGATATGTGCACATAGCACTCAATTTTTTTCAAGCACACTGTTCATACTGCATATGTGCGTGTGGGTACATATATGCACCGTGCACGTGTGCATCTTGTGCTGATATACATATGTAGACATAATACTGATTTTTTTCTAGCATGATTATAGATTTCTACACATATGCACGTAAAACTATTTTTTTTGTACAAATTTGTGCATATGTGCACATACACATGTATATCTTTATATGCATATATGCAACTCAAAGTTGGTTAGGTCAAACTTAACATTATCAAGTATCCATTAATTGTCATACTATGTATTATTGTACCTTAAATGTTAACAAACATCACAACAAAATCGCTACTTGAATCATTACACTAAACACGAAAGAAAATAAACGAAAATTACTATACAAATTTACATTTGTTTTTTTCACATATTAATATAAATTTTAAAATTTGGTCCTAAACCACCATCCTCTAGAAGGTTGCCCTTGCGAGGTTAAGGCTAGGGACCTCGTGGCTAGGGATGTAAACCAGCCGAGCCGAGCCGAGACGAGCCGAGCCAAGCCAGACACTTATTGAGTCAGGCTCGTTTAGGACTTTTTAAGCTTGAGCTCGGCTCGATTAGAGCTTATGATGTGGAGCTCGAGCTCGGCTCGTTTAATAAATATGAAGCTCGGGCTCGGCTCGTTTAATATTTATGAAGCTCGGGCTTGGCTCGTTTAAGCTAGGCTCGTTTAAACTCGGGTATTATTTTGATATTTTTATTAAAATGATATATATAATTATTAAAAATTAAAAAATATAAAATATAAATAATATTATATATGGAGCTCGTTTAGGCTCGTTTAAGCTCGTGAACCCATTATTTGGAGCTCGAGCTCGGCTCGTTTATTAAATAATCTTTAACCTAGGCTCGAGCTCGTTCAGGCTCGGCTCGTTTCGAGCTTTTAACGATCCTAGTTTGAATAGCTCGCAAGTAGCTCGGCTCATTTACATCCCTACTCGTGGCATACAACTGAAACAACTCCCACTAGATAGCCTTTCTGACAGTCTAATAAATTAAATTATGAATTTCTTTCTTATCCGTTCAGAAATCGCCTACTCCTTGAATTCTATCTTTGGGGCCTCTCCCTCGTCGATATCCGGCATATATGTAAATGATTATGATTAATAAATAAATAAACAAGTAATGAAAAAAAAAGCAAAAAAAGAAATATAAAAAAATTTATTTATTGCTATCTATAAAAAAAGAAAAAGAAGAAAAACGAAAGTAAAAGAAAAAAATCGCACATTTAGGGGGTGTTTGTCTAAGCTTATTATTTTGGCTTATTAGCTTATGAGCTTATATTTTGAGCTTATCATGTTTTAGGTGTTTGGCTAAGCTTATTAGCTTAAGCTTATTGGCTTATTTTTAACAAAATAAGCCATTTTTCATAAGTCATCTTGAACTAGCTTATTTTTTTTCATGTGAGCTTATTTTTACAATTTTACCTTTATACCCTATTTTTAATCATTATACATTAATAAGCTAATGTAAGGAAGCTCTTTTTGGTCATTTTCTATATTTTTAAAAAAAGTTTATTAACTCATAAGTTATAAGTTAATCCAAACACTTTTTTTTCTCAAAAGCTCATAAGCTTAAGCCCTTAAAAAAAGCTTAAACAAACACCCCCTTACTACAACTTAAAAGGTCAATTTAAACAACAAAAATCCGCGCCTCCGTAACCAATTTTGATAATGACATTTATGTCCTTTTTAATTTAATTTAATTAATTAAGCTAAAGTAAAAATTGATTGATCCATCATAATTATTATAATAAAAACGGTTCTCAAATTACTTTTCTTTATGAAAATTTAAAGTTACGAGTAACTTATTAAATACTAGCATGATGTTTGCGTAATGCGACGCTAACGGATAATTTTTACTTTTTAACATGTCCATTTCAAGACGTATGAAGTATGATATTCATGTAATACGGTGACAATGGATAATTTTCGTTTGGTGACATGTCTATTCTCTTTGTCTTTTTTCCATTTTCTTTCTTTTTTGTTCTCCATAATTGAAAAAAAGGTTATGAAGATATTTTTAATAATTAAGTTAATTTATATTGGTTTTGACTTTAAAAAAAATTGTATTGACTTTGATAATCTTAAATATGTAAAGTTTAGTTATTAAAATGAAATATAAGAATCTTATTAACTATATATCTAATAGTTACTCAGTTTAGTTTATATGAGTGGTAACTTAGTAATTTTAAAACACTTAAAATTTAAGAGTTTAAGCAAAATGCTATAATCTATACTATTATATAAAGCATTTAACACTCTCTCTCATTAAAAAATCTCTTAAATTTTAAGTAAATTGAATTTACTAACTTACCCCTCATTTAAACCTAAAAGGAAACTATTGATAGAATTCAATTAGATTCTTAAAAACATTTTAATAACTAGATCTTCCATAAAAAACAATGTTTAAAAATGTCAAGTCCATGCAAATTAAATTTCAACTTATAAGATATTAAATAAATTATAAATTAAATAAAAAACCTCCATAGAAATATTATTTTTAATATTCTATCATATAACAAATATTTTAATTTAAGTATTAGAAAGTTCGTAAAATTAAAACTCATAAACCTGATAACATATAACCCGAATTTATAAGCACTCATATAAGTAAATTAAAAAGTTTCATTTATCATATATTTAACATTACTTTACTTAAACTTTTAAAATTTAAGCAATAGAAAATTATTAATATAATCTTGAATATCCTTACATATTTAAAGCACATCCCATTCAAATCAAAAGAATTCACAAAGTCATTGATACGTTTTCATTTATTTTTTTATAAGTCTAGATTTTTTTCGTATTGTATTGTTTTTTCAAAAGTTAGTTTAGAAATTAACGAAAGAATTAATAGATAATAAAGAAATAAATAAATTGGAAAACGGGGGAAATGAATATGCTGTGATTGAAAATTATTCGATGTCATTATAATGCGTGAATTTTATACTTTATGTTATCGAAAACAAACATGTTATCAAGTATGAATTATTAATCGTCGCCGCATTATGCGGGTTAAATGCTAGTGCTTTATAATATGTATACATACAAATAAGCTCCTTTAGTTGAAAGATATAAAAGGAATTGTTTAAGAGACCAAAGTTTTGCTCACGGCTGCAATGTTGACTTATACAAATCCACCTAATCTTAAACCAACTTCACAAACTTTAGATTTAATGATAAAAACAGAATAAAAATAAAATTAAATAATATATGAAAAGATAAGGTAACAAATTACATTAAATTTATGAGAACATCGTCGTCACTACACCACTAATAATAACAACAACAATAATAATATTGACAAGAATAATATTAATAATCATAGTTCTTATTTCAAGTTGTTTTGCTCTAACAGACGAGAAACATAATCGACGATGACTAATCAACATTAGAGAAATATTTGACTTTAACACTAGTGGTTTCACGTGAAAGCATTTTACATCATTATAGTTGAGTGAATTTGGTTCTATAGGTTGTCATTTTTAGGTTATACCGAGCTGGTTTAGTTATCAGGTAAGATGATATATCTTTTTACTATTTTCTCGATGACCAATATAATTTCTTTTGAAATGTATCGACATTCATTTTCTCTTATCATGGGATAAAAAATAAATTTCATGTTAATGATTCTTATACCAAAATCTCGTATTACAAACAGAAAAATGGTTATATACAATTACTTTTCGTCTTGTTCTTAGAAAATAGTTCATTGTACACCTATTAAAATATTTCCTCGGTTCCTCATACTTATTCTCCTACTTACAAGATCGACACATGTGTTAAAATCAATAAAAAATATGAGGAAAGAGAATTACTAGATTCAACATGTTATCTTTTGATAAGTAGGATGATGAATTAAGAAAAAATTATATGAGGATATATGATTAATCTTAAAATAATTATATACAACTATGTAATGGTTATATTTTTCAAATGTAAAACTGTTATTTCTTATTCTAGAGTCGATATAGTCCTGAAGGCCCCAAATTCTGTTGATATACATGGTGCGTTAAAGAAACATGCATTTTTTTTATTGTTTTGTCGAAAGACATGTCCATAACAAAATCAAGAGATTTGTAACTGAATTGTCGGTTAATGGCTTGATTTTGACTAATTTTCGAACCAAACTAAACCATACTCGCTCCTAACATGTATAAATATAACACGACACTTACATTATCACATAAAACAACTGTTGGACAACACAAAGGACAAAATTGTTGGAGCATATGGTGACCATTTCAAAACGATTTTAGGCAACGGAAACAAGATAATTAACCACCATACGAGCCACCAAGGAAATGCACAACAATTGGCAGCAAGAAGAGGAGATCATAATATTTACCTCGAGAGCAACAAATCTGAAATCGATGGAGAAGAGGAGAATATCCTTCCTTTGGCACCGCAAGAACTTGGTGCAATCCTTGGTGCTAGCCAATTAGCCTCCAAGATCACTTTGAATATCTCTCTCACCTCTCATGTATGTTTGTGGGTGTTAAGGATGAAATCAAGCACCTAAAACCGGATCCCAGATGGTCTATTTATACCTGCTAATCAAGAGATTTGAGTTTAATTCAAATTACATCAAGTTTGAGCTTTATCTTTAATTTTGTTGAGAATGCACGGCCGTGAGACTTAACAACGCACGGCCGTGTCTCACAAATTTAAGACAATGCACAGACGCACACCCTAAGCACATGCATGGCCATGCTTCTTAACAAGGAACGACCGTGCTTCACAAACTTGAACTTTTCTTTTTTCTTATAAGCGGATTGCGGATATTCCTGCCATGTGATCGGAATGCCCTTGTGTCACTAGTCTTATCTTAAATTCATATGTCAATGGGCATTTCCTAGCAAACTCCCACTTGCATGAGACATGGTGCAACTTCAGTGAAATTGACAATGAGCGGTACATAGAAGTACATCATTGCCCCCAAATCAGCATGTGTGTCTCTTTGAAAGATGATAACCAAACTCACATTTTTGTGAATCAGTTCTAAGTAAATAATTAGGCTTGTCCTGCTGTTACTGATATCCAATTAAACACGAGACATGGAATAAGTTATCTCCTGATTGTTCAAACTATGTTTCTCAATAAAGATTCATGGTAACCAACTATAGCATACTATGGACATATCTAGTCTAAGCATGGCCATGCATTTAGCGTTAACATAAAATCGTCGAGGGACCTCAGGATATCACTCATGTCTAATGAAAAGTGGAACAAATTTCTTTGACTATATAGTACATATCTATTTCATCATATCACATCCAACATTCCCTTTATAACAACCATTTATGAACAACATTTGGGAGATATCAAAGCATGATAGAGTCATAGTGAGCTAAGATATAGAGTAAAGTTGGATATTGGAGTTCCAGTAGATGAGGTTTGATGTCGTGTTAGTAGGGGTGTTGCACGAATTGCACGAAGCAATATTGCCCTGAGCAAGAATATCGCAAGCAAAAACATGAATGTGTCAAAGGTTCTAAATAATGTGAGGTGTGGTGTGACAGCATAGTTGAGCCCCAAGTCTTAAGATTCACGACGAGGCCACAATGTTTTTTAAGACGTGACTTCATACGAGAATGTTGACACACACACACACAACTATACATACAAAAAGGAAAAAAGCACATAAATTATATATTTATATCATTTTTCATGTATATACTTTATAGAAGTGCCATCTTTCAAAGCTAAACAACCATATAGTAGGTCCATATAAGCTGACACTGTTAACGTAAAGACACAGCTAGCTAGGTCGGGCTGTGCGTCAAGCACACTTTGGATCTTTCATGGAAGAATGGTCAATACTCGCATGTTGTCAAAGCCATCGAGACACCACAGTAAGTTTTTTAGAACCCTGAACGTGATAGAAAGAGACCAGCACCCGACTTGGTGGCAACAATACTTAGGTTATATGATAGAGGGCCAATACCATGTAGTTTAAAATTGAACAATGGATTGACATTGGTAATCGAATGTGTAAGAACCCTAGCTCATAAGGTGTGACTTCAACAAGGTTGGTTGAGACATAATGACACAAAGAAAAAATCAAAGATCTAAAAAGCAAACAATAAAAAGGGTATACGATGCTTATTGTAAGGTAAGAGAAATGAACATAGATGTAAAGCTAGTGACAGAAAGCATCAACGGTAGTGTTAGTTGATGTAAGGGAGCAACAAGAAAGTAGTAAGCAAGGATAATCAACAAGAATATGCACCAATCAAGACACATTTGGTAACGGAAGTTATACTGTAAGCATTGTGCATCAACAATGATGGTTGAAAAATCCTAGGGCATGAAAATCAATAAGCTACTGATGGAGGTCGATGAACAAAAACAATCAATTGTCGAAAATCTATGAACAAAATCCGATTTAGGACAAACCCTAGGCGGTGAACATAAAAAATCGATAAACAACAAAAGTGATTGGTCGTAGTGTTAGTGGTGGTGAGAGGCACCAATGTTTCAAGATTTATTTATCGTGAGACAACGAAAGATGAAGATTGATACCTGTGGACAATGGATGTAAATCGCGAGAATCGTGTGATACCATGTTAATCAATAACCCCTAACAAGGGTTTCTATGTATTCCATTTATATAAGATCACTCATAGTCATGACATGTATGACTTTCATGACTTACTGCTACATCAGTTTTTCAGCCTATGACATAGTTATGACATGCATAACTAACCTCCACATAATAATACTTTAAATTAATTTGATTGATTAATAAAATTATAAAAAAAAGAAAATGGAAGACGAACAGTAAAAGCTCGTCACCATGATGACGAGTCGCAGGGTGACGAGCAAATAACAAAGCCTCCCTAGTAGGTAATGAGAGAACAACGAGCATGATGGAACAAATTGTGCTTGTCATGAAGAGCAAAATTTCTCCACTATAATTGGTATAAATAACTTTACACTTGATTTTAAATATAATAAAGACCCCTATACTACACATTTACATATATAAAGACCTGAGATGATAAATTATCCATATATAGTTAAAGATTTAAATCCAAGCAAGCTTTTAAAAAAATTAGATCTAAGCAAATTTTATTTATTAATTTTTTAAACAACAATGTTCATCTATATATGTTATTAGCATGACTTAAACTCACAACTTTAAGTAGGAAAAAGCAGTTTGATAATCAAAATTTATTTATGAGGATCCAGAAATATGGTAAATTCACGTGTTTAATACGAGACATTTGCTAGTTAAATTATATTAATTGTGTAAACCGTATAATTGAAGATAGTTGGGTGTTTCAACTAAATGCATGATGAAAATTAAAGACGACGAATAATAATTGATAAGAAATTAACATCATGCATTTATTTTCTTCCTAAAAAGTTTTTTCGTAATAATGATTATTGATGTATTTTTGTTAATTTTTGGTAATTCTAAGTTTATCATTGGCCGGTGTCACTATCGACTATTTAATATAAAAATTAAAGTTAAAATTGAATTCAATTTTCCTTCTAATTGTAACTTAACACGAAAAAAAATAAATCTCCAAAAACTTCAAACATGAATTAAAAAATAACTTAAATAAATTTATTATATGATCTTAGTAAATTTGACACAATACGTTTAAATAAACTAGCGGGGTACCCACACAATGCGAAGACGGTGAATAAAAATGGTTTGTAAGGAGTTGTTTTGGTAAGTATTGATCAAGAGGACACACAAGACGTAATTTTGTAATTTTTATTTAGCAGGTGAATAGAGAATGAAATTTAGATGTAATTTTGTAATTTTTATTTAGCAGGTGAAAAGCGAATATTATATATTTTTTCTTTCTAGAATTGATGGAATGTTATTAAGTTTATGGAATATTCTGTTTCGTAAATTTTGTTATGGAATTTATGGAAGGAGAATATTCTGGAATTTATGAAAAAGAATGTTATTAAGTTTATTTTATGGAATCATTTTTAGTAGATGAGGGTAGAATAGTAATCTTAAGTGACTTAAAGTTTAAGAATTTTAAGAAAAAAACTTACATGCTTTATATAATAGTATAGATAAGAGAATTTGTTAATTTAAAGGTTAGATATTTGAAAACGTGATTTTTTCCCTTTTATTTGTATTACAGCTAATATATTTGTAGTTTGCGACACATTATTATTTCCCATAAATAATGGTTTCTAACTCATCAACTTATTTATATTATATTATAAATTATTTATCTCTTTGTCTTATAAAGCAAAGAGTTTATAAAACATTTAATCTCTTAATTTTAAGTAATTTATAATTACTAATT
The DNA here is from genome assembly GCA_038502395.1 of Dittrichia graveolens. NCBI lineage: Eukaryota > Viridiplantae > Streptophyta > Magnoliopsida > Asterales > Asteraceae > Dittrichia > Dittrichia graveolens. Next base: position 81,386,286 of record JARJIL010000002.1, on the reverse strand, counting down.
TATCATCTTCTAATATAAATAAAAGACTAATCTTCATCAACTTAATTATAAGATCTTGACCTTTCATTTAAATAAAATTAAATCTCATCCGTTCATTAGATTAAAAAAAACATATATACTAATTTATTTAATATAATAATTTTATTTACAATAACTATATATAATATTTAAAACCCAAAGGTCATACAAACCACTTTTCCAACTTAGTTTTGATTTTAAATTTAATTTTGATTTAAATAAATTGAATTTGTGTTAGAATTATTATCTAATTTAAACCTTTTATTACTACATTAATAGGAAAAAATATTCAAGTTTTTATTATCATCTATGGTTATTTTATGATACAAATCTTATCATTACTAGATTTTATATTATTTTTAAAGTTGTCATCAATTACTTTTGTAAGTCAACTAACTTTAATATAAAATTCTTTTAGTTTTTAAAAAAGTCTCATATTGTGTTTTACTTTCGTCGGTACAAAACAGATATATATTTAAATAAATGAATATAAAGTAATAATTTCATAGTTACCCGTGTGTTTACTCGGGCATTTAAACTAGTTAATATTAAAATAAATGAAAACTATTAGGTAAAATTAATGACAATATTATATACCATTTTAGTAACTTAACCTTCTATAATAAAATTATTTAAAAAATCAAGTTAATGCAAATTAAACTCTAATTATTAAACTTTTAATATTAAATATTTTATCACATAACATATATTTTAACTTAACTATTAGAAATTGTATATAAATAGAACTAATAAATCTAAATAATAAATCATGACGATCTTATTTTACCAATTAAAGAGAAATTTTATTGACATATAACAACTAGAAGAGAAACATACCACATACGTTTTGAAAATGGAAAATTACTCCATAAAAAATATTTATCGTCGCTGTATTACGCGGGTATAATGCTAGTATCTAACAACGAAGTGAACTCAATAATCTTAAGAATTTTAATTACCTTTCCTTTTATATCAATCAGAATTTTTTAATTCAATTATCAATTAGATGGATTGAAATGATGTCAGAGGGTTCATGTGCATTTTATATTCCCCAATTTGCCTTTTTCTCACCCACTTTATAAATCTAATTTGCAAATTGGTCCAAAAGGTCACATGAAATGTGATGGGGTCATGGGTTTCATTTTGATGATGTAGTTGCAAAGAGGGGCTAAGAACATTATATTAAATGTTAATTAGTATAAAGTTTATAGTTTAATAATATTTAAACAATCTTTTTGTAACATCCATCATTCACATACCAATAATTGTACTTCAAATTAGACTCAATCACTTTATTTTCTAAAAAGAGATGTATCCTATAGATTTATGCAACTAACACATGAATTGTTCTTTAGCGAAAGGAAAACTAAAAAAAAAAAAATTCTAACGTTGTTTTGACATTCGATCTTCGGCTCCCGATATAGACCATCTTGTTTAATAAAAACGCGTGGTACCCCAACGATACAACATAACGATATACTGGATTTATGACCTAGGTTTGCTTTAGTTTGTTTACGATAACCGTTTAAAGTTATTGTTTTACGAAATAATGTATTTTCCATTGTTTACTTAAATAATTTCATTTCATTTGATACTTTAACATGTCTTAAGAGAATATTATTTGTTTGAATAATAATACTTACTAACTAAAAGCAGTCCGCATTTCAAAATTAAAAAAAAAAACAGACCAAGCATACCTTAAAGGCTGGTTCAAAACCAGTGCCACAAGAGATTAGTCCAATTTGTACTGATCCTGGTTCAGGCCCATAGCCCAAACAAGGTTTGCAAGCCCACACAAGGTTTTGGAATTGCATCGCATTTCTTGGACATTTGATGGGTTTGTTCTCAACCTTTAAGATCCAATGTTATAACTAAAGCCTAATTTTAGTAAAAATAAGATTTCTGATTTCAGGGAAAGCAAAATCAGTTTATAAAAAGTATTTAATATTTTAGATTATATTATTAGTATGTCAATTATATTTACTATTATGTGTTTGACCCAATTGTATACACATGTTTTGATCCTATAAGGTTGATATGCATTACTTGTACCTATATATACTGTAGTAATAACAAATCTATCCCTACAAACTTGTTATTATTATACACTTTATATTAATATATCAACTAAAATTTCGATTTATACTAAAGTACTTAAATGTTAGTGATTCTCTCCAAAACTAGAAACAAAGGTATTTGAAGAAAAAGATATTTGATAAAGTAAAATGATTAATCCTTGAATGCTTCAATGATTTAAACAATTCAAAGATTTTATATAAAGTTACTGTTTGATAAGAATTGTCAATGATAAAGAAAATAACCATTTTAATGTTCATAATTATTTATTACAAAATGAGATATGAATGCTTAATAAGAAAGCATGTAAACAACCGTATTATAGTAAAATACTGGTCCTTAATGGTTCAGTAAATATTTTAAGGTAGAATAATTCAGTAATATTTTCTATTCTCATTTAGTATTGTTCATTTAGATGCATGAATCAAATGCCCATGTTGCTAAATAATTCAGCATTTAGTGAATAAAGTCATTTACAGATGTGAAGGCTAGCTTATATTCTTGACAAATGAGTTTATTAGCTTATTTTTAGGCTTACAAAGGAAAAGGTGTTTGATTTTGAAATGAGTTTTCTTATAGCTTGTAAGCTTGAGCTTATTAATGTATTTTTACTTGAATTCTCCTAAACGGCTATACCCTACTTTACATCTTTTCCACACTCTCTTCGGTTATTTTATAAATATAATGTAAGCTAATAAGTCATAAACTAATTCAAACCTTATAAACTTATAGGGTGATAAAGCTTAAACAAAATAACAAGCTAACCCAAACACCCTTTACATCAAGAGAACAAAAATTCATGAATCGAACATATTGATACCAAAAGCACACATTGTGGGCCTGTGCGGTCTTCCCCTTCAGGAAAACACCCTTCGCTGCCATGATTCCATACCATGCAAGGCCGCCGCGCCCATTTCTTTCATTTCCAGTGAACCCTTCCCTACCCTTTTCTTTCTGTTTTTTAACATTAAAGTGTGCATGTGTATGTTAAACAATCAAAAAGGAAAAAAAAAGTAAACAGGGAAACCATTAGAGCTCACAGTGTAGGAGTGGATGACAAGTGTCATCCCGCCATGGCAAGCTCGTCATTCTCATTGTCCTATTGCATCCATTCATGAGGAGCTCATCATTGCCGTTCGTCATCCCCACTCGTCATGTGCTTAACGCCCATGACAGGCCAAGTTGTTCTTTAAATATTGCACTCTTAATCGCGGCTCAACAGTAAAAAGAAGTTTGAAATATAAATCTCCTATATATGCTTTGCTTCTTCATTCTTTTTACCAAATGAGATAACAAACAAAAATACATCACTCACTTGAATACCTAATCATCTTCTTCTCAAACACAGTCACTCTTTCAGGGCTCTTCAGTTGCCCACTGTTAATCATTATCACTACAATGATGTAGATTATTATTTATTTATTAAATATGAAGGCAAAAAGATGTACGTACACAACTAGAAATCTTGATGTTATTGGATGTGATGTTTCGAATTTTTTTGAGTTTCAACATTGGAGGTTCCACAAATTTGCGGATATGTATTTCTATACCCCTTTAGACTTTACCCTGTGAGGAAATTTCTGATAATGGTATGGGTTTCGAAGCAGTGCTTGATATTATGGATAGGTCGGCAACATTGATGTTTATTGACCTACTTATAGATAGATGATTTCCGTCCCAATAATCTAGTTACGTTACGACACCGAATCTATTTCATTTTAGTACTACTATTATGCAATATCTTATGTTTAATGTAAGATTTAAATTTGTGTTTTTTTTAAAAAAAAAATCTAGTTTTTTTAATTTTTAAAATTTTATATGTATATAGAAAAATCAAAATCAAAATCAAATTGGTGTTGATACGACGGTTAATGATAGCAATGATGTTAATCATTTTCACCGAGTATTAGTCATAGGTTAATCAATCTTACAGTCATGGCAATGTGTGGTTAGAATAACGGAGAGATTGAGGGGAGGAAAGTGATGAGATACAAAAAGTAGAAGGCGAACCATTGTCGGTGCTGTAACAGATGAACAAGTTTCCTGCACACTTTTAACACCACCCAATTATACCAACAACTGCCTACTAAAACCCTAACCAGAAGTATGTCAACTATAAATTGAAAAGTACAAAAGTGCCCTTCAAAATGAATTGGATTCAAGTCATTAACCAACAAGCATCACCTTTAGCTTATTGTTGGATACATGACTTGAATGAGTGAAGGGGAATTCCGTACTTCCGCCTTGCAGTTAGCCAGTTAATTTTTTTTTCCAGCTACTAGTTAGTGTCCAGTAGTGCAGTATACATAGGAGTAAGTGAGTAGCAATTACGCGTACAGAAAGAAATTATATAATCCCAATTGTTGAGTTCTTGTTTTAACTTGTTCATGAATTTATCTCCAACTTCAAGAAAAACAGAGCATGTCTGTGTATATATCATCTACAAATATCTGATATCTCAGTAAAGTATACAGATGCATTGTCTGAGTTTAATGTATATCAGCTAATACAAGCAACACTCTCATGACGCAGATACAAATAACATCCATTTTAAATGAATATGGGTATAAACGATAATCATATTTTCATAAATGCGTCAATCTCTCTACTTATGGTACCCTTACTTTCACAATGTTTCAATAATGGTAAGATATTTGCCACCTACATTGGCTCCAAGTCCTATATGGCATCTTGCTGATACCAACTCTTAAACTTGTACAAATGCAAAGTTAACAATAACAATCAAAATTTCACTTCATATATCTAGTTAGATGCATTTACTTATGAACAGAGAAAATAAGACTCACATAAGGGTTATTAACATATAATAGCCATGAACCTTCATTGATATGCTGCTACATACGATATCCTTTTTTTTTTTAATTCTTGTTGGATAGTTGTAATTTTAAAATGTGTTCTGATTAGGTAGTTACAACAGCAAACATTTTTAACTTGTAATATGGTTTAGTTTTGGTGACGTGGTCTTACATGATTACAATATATATTCACATAAGATGTAATAAGGAAAAAAGGAGAAGAAAATTGTATTGCTTCCTATATAGAAGGTTTGGAGGTTGTATTTCTAAAATTACATCTATAGCAGACAGATATCGCCAACAATGCAAGGCCACACCACCAAAATTAAACCACATAGTCACATAGATACCACATCATCAATTTTATCAGTTTAAAGGTTTTCCAATGGCAGAACTACATAATCAAAACTCGAAACACCTTTTCATAACACAGCCATCTCATGAGAACAAAAAAATGGTAGATTGAAAATATCATCACTTACGAAAGTACGTGGGTACTACATGCAAGATTGCAAGTAACCTGAGATACAAACAAGGAGAATGTTTGTTACTATCAATCTGCACCGGGTATCCCCGTAGATAAATAAGATAAATTCTAGTATTTTATTGCCATATACTTATTAACTTTGAATTTTGATGACAAGCCCGGGTTAAACCTATATTTAAGCCATCAACCAAATCTTTATGATACAAATCTTATGATCACATGCTCTTATGAGAGACAATCTTGGCCAAATTTTATTCTAAGGGGGACATGAACTTGAAAATTCTAAATTAGAACTCAATTATCCTATCCAGGGGAGAAAGAATAAGTCAAAAAAACATAATAATTCGTTTTTTGATAACCTGGACTAACAAGGACACAATGGATAGAAGTAATAATATGACAAGACTTCAAATTAAGTATGTATCCTATTGACATTCTTAAGTGGTATTGTATTCTTTACTATGCTTCTATACTCAGTATATACACACATACATGTACATAAAAACACCCTGTATCATAAGCTTTTTAGCGCTTTAAATTACAGTATCAACATATTATGTACATATAATCATATATCAACGCTTATTTGTACACATATCCTTGCAACACAGTTAGATACAGCAATTGTTATGAAGAAAAAAAATGGATGTCATGATATGAGAAAAGCAGGAAGCAACATGCTGAAGATGACAACTTTAGCTATATGATAGTAAAAAATAATGTTACTGATACATTAACCACATTTCCCCTGCAATCTTAAAACTTCAACATACATGATAAAACTAACAGGAAACCAGCACAAATTCAAGAATATTCAGGCCTAGGCAGTTTCACTAGCAAACAGATGTACCAGGGGATATATATATAAACAAAAACACTGTTCTTAGGGGTTAAATTAATTTGCAGAAACTTTTGAAGAAATATTAGCACATCAAATGTAAATCAACACGTCAATCTCGAAGTAGTACGACAATCATATTATCATATCAGGAATTTTAAACATTATTATTAGAAACCTAAATCGTTGATCAGAAACGTGTATAAACACATCATAACTTCGGAATTTTCACATTTAGTCACCGGAAGAAGACTCGATCTAAATTCGACTCCATCTGCAACATCCGAACAAGTAAAATTTCAGGAAAATTTACCAGATGTCTGAGAATCGAACGATTAATCGGATTCTTCAGATGCGGAAGCAGCAATGATCTGCTGTTGCGATTCGAGCCGTTCGATTGCTTTTTGGTGCGCCCAAGTCTCTAGGGTTAGATCGGGCTTGGCGTTGAGTCCGACTCCAAGGATGACTATTGTAAGGAAGCTGGTGACGTAGCAAGGTAGCTCCCAGTCTTCCCACTTCCTCGACTGGCCAGGCGGGAGAGGTGTTCGATTTAGGAAGTAGCCATTAGGGCGATCCTGGTGGCCAGGGGTGGTCCAGCGGCTGGTTGCGTGTCCGCCGCGGTTGCGGATGGTGGAGGTCAACCGTGATCGTATCATGCCTGCGGTGGCGGAGAAGGGTTTCGCAGACCGCATTTTTTTGGATGGTGATCGTACCGAAGCGTCGACAGATGAGAGCTCCGATATTGTTTTATGGATTGGATCCTAATTCCATGGTGCTTTACGACGCCGCTTCGCTTAGTTGGAATTTTGGATGGGTTTTGAATTCGTTTTCGGGTTAATATTAGTAACCGAACTTGACTCGTTTGAATTTTAGATTTTCCTCCGGTATTGAGATATCTAGTTCTACCTCTACTTTTCTTGAATTTTATTTTTTTATAACGTCTATCACTTCTTGTTTCGTTCTCTTTTCTTTTCGTACAATTTTAGTTATACTCTTTCTAATCTTATTCTTATTTTTATTTCATTTTATTTATTATATGAAAATAAAGAAAAAAGAGAAATCAAAGAAGAAATAGGGAAAAAGAGGGTGGGATGGCAAGCTTCGGGTCTCATAATCGAAAAGCCTCTCCCTGGTCGCTTTCCCACACCCTTAATGGTGTTCCCAAAGACCATATCGGACCTGATTTGGGTGGGGTGTGATATAACGTAAGAAAGAGAGTGTTAAATGCTCTATATAATAGTATACATATAGATGGGTCCTTGATTGAGTAAACAAAACTGCAGCATTCAACACGCAGTGAGGTTTGAGGTTTTCTACTTTTTGGTTGGATTGACCTCATCGGTATCGGCTCTACCTTTTCTACTTTCACAAATCGCATCGCAAATGATTGAAGGATGTTAAATTTAAAAAAAAATGGGTAACATTCAGTCGGCTTGACTCCTTCGGTCGTTTAAGCAAACACCAATATTCAATAGGCAGGATTGATTTAGCAAAGAACAACATTTGGTTGGCGGCTTGGTGGACAGATCACCTTCAAGTCATCGACGTAAGTTTAGATTTCTCGATTCTTCCTTGACTAAATCGGCCAGACTCCTTGAACTCGGGTTCGTGACTTTGAGGTTTCAAATTTCTACTTGTTCTAAGGTTTCTGGAAATTAGAAATTTGTACTTGCTAAGTAGATCGAGGCATTGAGGGCTTGTTTGAGACTGCAGGTGTAGATTAGAATTACCCCCTATATTGCACTAGGGTAGTAGCCAAAAATGCTATATTACATAATTCTTTGTAACTTTAGCAAGTGATTGAGTATTTGACATGCCGGATTATGATCCAAACATGTTACTTAAAAGATAGAGTTCAGATATAAATGTGTCACATGATTAGTGAACAAATTAATAAACAAGGTGAACCAAAATATTTGAGAAAATGATAGAAGTTACTTATAATACTGTCTCTTACTCAATAAATAGAGAAAAGAAATACTGTACTGAAATAAATTATTACGCATAAGAATTGGAGTGGAAATTTAACAAAGAAATGTTATCCACGTTTGAGGGCCTAAAATCCAAAGGATTATTCCATCTTCTAACACGGGGCCCTAACCATCTCATATTTACATTCTCAACTTCCAATCCTTCAATGTGTTCCATCATGAACCCAGCCGAGCTACGGTTCACCAACCCTCGACATCCTGGTCTGTAATCAACCAACCCATCATCATAACTGGTCCATCGTTTGTAGTTAAGGTCAACGTTCAAGAATCTGAAATTGCTAAGCCCACCAGTTTTGGAGCCTGATAAGAAGACCCCGTTTTCTGATGTCGCTGTGATGTTAACGAATAGAAGGTTTGAGATCGAGCCCGTCTTTGAAGCGTTGTCTCGTGGGCATGTCGTTATGTAGATGGGTTCTGCCCGACCCCACCATGATGGATCATAGTATCTAGTGGTTATGTTTATGTTTGAAAATGTTACATCGCTTACGTTTCCTGCCAAATAAGAAATATGACGAATTAGGAAGTGGATAGACAGGTACGTGCTATTGGCACATATAGAAAATACGAACATTCCAAATACGGAGTTTTTCCAGGTTAGGACTTCCTCTAGGGGGTCCAGCATTTGCCCAGATATATGTGACCTAACCATTAGAGTGGCCATTTTCTGTCATCCCTGATTAAAACCATCACGGGACTAGAGTCCTGGACCTCCCCTATGCAACAGAGCTACTGTCTTACCCAGTAGTCCATCAAGTGATGGTTATTTCAAAAAACACGAACATGTCTACATTTATTCTAAGACTGAGACATGATGGTCATACCTCCATCACGTATTTGTAGTCCAAGTCCTCTATGCGAGTCAACTATTGTGATATTATCAAAGAGAAGCCCTTTGAATTCGAACCAACTAGCGCTGCCAAGTTTAATAGCAGACGATTTTGTCCGAATCCAAGAGTTTGTGGCGGTGAGATTGTACAGAGGGCCGTCGTATGTCTTTGGACAGATCGCATCATCTCCCGTGTTGATGTTGCACCTTGTGATGACAGTATTGTTTGAATCATCTATGTCGATTCCATCGTTGTTTGGAGTATTGAAATCTCCATAGATTGAGATATCATGAATGTATGTGTTATCGCATTGCACCAAATGCAAGCTGCAATCAGATATCATAAACCAGAACTTAAGAAATTTGTACAATTAATGAGATCAATAACAATACTAGGTGTTGGGGTTACCTTATTTTAACAATTCACAGGCTTGTTGAATTTTAAAAATGAAGATTAAGTTTATCTTTAACAGCTCATGAGCTTAACAAATTAGTTTATGACTTTTTTGAGCTGATTAGTTCATAAGCTGTTAAAAATAAACTTATCAGAAATTTCAATAAGCCCATAAGCTGTTTGACAACAAATGCAAGCTGCAGTCAGAAGATCATGAATTAAACTTATAAAAACGATAAATTTGCTTTCAAATCAATAGCAGTATCAATTGAACAATATATTCGGAAATTTCTTCAGTGATACTCGATTTTGACTAGTCAAACGTGTGTTTTGGGGATCTATTTACAGTTTGTGTGTGTTAACTGTTAAGGAAGATATAGGAGTGTGTGTTTGTGTGTAAATGGAGATGAACTGGAACTTATGAAATTTGTATAATAAATCTGAAATAAATAACAATTCTAATTAAAAACACTTCATTCGAAATTAGATTGACCTCACATTGAACCAAATGCAAGATGTAATCAGAGGCTGATTAATTAGAACTCAAGAAGACAGTACAGTTGTTTTGAAAATTGAAATCAATAGCAGTACCAATTATGAATCAATTTGAGCATTTCGTCGGGGATACTTGAATTTTGACTAGGTCAAACTGTGTGTTTATATCTAGTATCTGAAGTGACCAAGTGTTCGTATCGATCAACGAAGATCGCGTGTGTTTGTGTGTGTAAATGGAGAGGGAGGGAGAGAGAGAGAGAGAGAGAACGGACCACCAATAAGCAGGCTCGTTCAAATGAATATCCCAAACCCTAACATTTTTGGACCTGATGAATCCAACAAGTCTAGGTCTACACTCATCACCGGAGCACGCACCGGTGCGATTCCAGCTCACCATCACATTCTTCCTCTCATTAAACGTAACCACAAATTCCAATCCTTGGCCGTTGATCTCGCCGCCGCCGGTGATCCCAACGTCCTCCGCATCTTCCGCCACCACCACATACCACCTGCTCTGCTCCGCCGGATAATCCTCCAGCCTCGTCCCTCCCAACACCGTCGCGTTCTTCTGCACCTCCAACACGACTCCAGACTTCAAGAAAACTGTCGCCGTCAGGTAGTTCCCCGGCGGGAAGACGACGCGACCACCTCCCGCTGACGAACAGACATCAATTGCAGACTGGATAGATTCGGTATCGTAATGGACGCCGTCACCGGTGGCACCGTAGTCGATGACAGAGATAGTAACTGCTGGAGATCTAGATTGAGAGTGAGGAAGACGGATGGATGATGAAGTGTATGATTGTGATTGGCTAATTGTATTGCAGAGAATGAAAATGAATGATGCTATAAAGAAAGAATGAATAGAAACCGACATTTTTCCGGCACCGGCTTACCGGCGGTCAACAGCTGATTGGATTGAGTTATTGATGAAGCGTATACCCTCAACCAATCACCATCAGTTTAAGCTTCGTATTCCGTATTATTGGATTGGCGTCTATCATTTAGAGTTGCTAATTATGTATTTAGAACAACAATGTGTGTGGGATAAGGTTTGTAATTAATTTTTTTTAAACGACTTTTAAATCTACTATGATACCCGCACAATGCGGCGACAGTGAATAAAAATGGTTTGTAAGAAATTGTTTTGGTAGGTATTAATCAAGAGGACACACAAGACGTAATTTTGTAATTTTTATTTAGCAGGTAAAAAGGGAATGAAATTTAGAAGTAATTTTGTAATTTTTATTTAGCAGGTAAAAAGCGAATATTATATATTTTCCCTTTCTGAAATTTATGGAATGTTATTAAGTTTATGGAATATTCTGTTTCGTAAGTTTTGCTATGCAATTTATGGAAAGAGAATATTCTGGAATTTATGAAAAAAATAATGTTATTAAGTTTATTTTATGTAATCATTTTTTGATAGATAAGGGTAGAATAGTAATCTTAAGTGACCTAAAATTTAAGAGTTTTAAGAAAAAAACTTAAATGCTTTATATAATAGTATAAATAAACAACTTTAAACATTAATACCACTATGCTAGGATCAATTGGTATTCGAAAATACTTGTTAGTTATTACTTATTAGTATAGTATTTTTTTAAAGACCAAATAGTTAATAGTTACGAACTTTTGATATTTACACTTGGTGCCTCAATTTTGAAAACTTGTTACAAACTTAGTTCGTGAATCCATTAATAGTAGGGGAAGCCGGTTGACTTCCATAAAATAATATTTTTACCTTATGTAAAAGGTTAACCAATAACAAAAAATGTATGTAGCAGCTTTAAAAAGAACAAGCAAAATGCAAATGGTGCAATCCCAAGCGACTTCCTTAGGCTACCTGTAGTGGGCAAGCCGAAGTCCATCGGGTGTGTTTGGGTTGGCTTTGGGTAGAGCGGGAAGACTACTACCACCCCTTTCGGTTTTCCACACCCGAGCTCGTCTGCTCAATATTTTATTTTTTTGTGAATGTATAAGAGAGAGTAAGAAGAGATAAAATATTGGGTTGTTTAGGTTAGGTCCTACTTGGGTTTCAGATAAGACAGAGAAAAAGAAGAAAAAGTAACATGACATTTGAGTTTGCGAAGACCACTACTCATGATTTTAGGGAGCGTGAAACGTTAGTCACAAAATAAGCTTGACAACAACTTGTGTAAAATAAGTAAACCCAAAGAAGCAAATCAGTATAAAATGTAGGGGTGTCGAAAATAACCGATACCCGAAATAACCGACCGACCCATTTAAGTTTCGGGTAGTTCGGGTCGGTTATTTCGGTTAACGGTTAAAGAAATTCGGTTAATCAGGTAACCCGTAACCATTTCGGTTCGGTTATCGGTTAAATAAAAAAGGGTTCGGGTATACCCGAATTTTTAAAAAAGTTTTTTTTGTCATATTTACCTAAGCCGAAATCTAATAATCAAAATTTGAAATTCAAACATCAATAACACCCAAAATACCCGAATTGCTTTATATATTTAGGCCGAAGCTTAGTCGCTCGAACATATTGTTTTCATGTGTTATATATATATATATATATATATATATATATGGTTTGAGACTTGAAATTTGTTGGTTTAGAATATATTTTGTGAAGCTCGACAAGTTTTTATGTATATATCCTTTTTTATATCAATTATATATAAAAAACAATTAAGTTGAAATAAATGAGTGACTGTTATATATATGTCATTCATAACTGAAATAACGAATGAATTACTAAAAGTAACGTGAAAAAAGTGACTCAACATTGCTTATATATAAAAAACAATTAAGTTGAAATAAATGAGTGACTATTATATATATGTCATTCATAACTGAAATAACGAATGAATTACTAAAAGTAACGTGAAAAAAGTGACTCAACATTGCTTATGACATATATATATATATATATGCGTGCATGCTAGCTATATATTATTATATATTGTCAAGGATGATGTAATTCATCTCACACTTGTACACAAATGCATGTAAGTTAGGTTTACGTACATGTTACATATATGTCTTTTAATTTGTTTTGATAGAAGATGTTGTATATACATAGAAGCTCAAAAAGTAATTAATGATATATTTGTAAAACAATTTTCCATACTAGTAGCTAGGGATGAAAATTAATACATTGATATTTTTGTGAAGTTTAACTCGGTTTTATCGTAGTTTTAAGAAAAACAATATCCGAGTCTTGATTAGATGATGTTATTTTGTCATGGTGACTTGTACATTTTGCTTTGAAACTTGTTTAATTGCTATGAATGTTTGGTCCAATTAGGCAATTATATAAAGCCCAATCAAAATTAAGTTTTTTATCACATAACTATACTTGGCCCAAAAATGTAACAACTAATTCGGGTATACCCGAAATTACCCGACCCGTACCCGAATTCTAACCGAACCCGATACCCGTAATGTAGAACGGTTCGGTTATCGGTTAAATTATCTATATCAAAATACCCGATTTACCCGACCCGAACTACCCGAAACCGATGGATATACCCGAAAAACACCCCTAATAAAATGAGCCCATAGCTTTTAACCTTCAAACAAAGAAACCAATATTGTTTCGGTTGTAGATGAATACGGTATAAAACAATTATCTTTTCACAAACGAATATGCCGTTCACCAAGTTTAACTCTTGTGTGCGTATGTGAATATTTTGAATATGGGGCTTATTTGTACACAACAGAATTTCTCCGTACACAATAGGTATAAGTGATTTAAAAGCATATAGTACAAGTTGATAATATATTAGGTTGTCGTGTTTGGTCAATTTTATTGTGTACGAGTCACTACACTTTTAAATATGATCTTATGTGTAATAATTCATTCCATATAAATAAAGGAACGAAAAAGAATCTATTTGTAGATATTTACAAAATATAATTTCATATAGATTGATGAATAGAAATTAAAGTATTTTATATGTTTAAAGTTATATGTTTCAACATTTTTCATTATGATTTCGAAGTTATTGAATTAAATTATGTTTTGATACTATAGAGTGTGACATTATAATATACCTTTGAAAGATAAGATAGATATAAAACCATAGCAAGAAGTACAAAATTTAATATTAATTTAAATTAGTTAACCTATTAATTAATGAAAAAGAAGATAGATTCGATTACATGACAATTCAACCGAACCTGTTGTAATTGAGTTTTGACTTTTACTGGTTATCCTTGGCACATCACTTGCAATTTTAACACCTGACTCACTCTGGGGATAATATAACAGTTGAAAACATTAAATGCAGTAAATAATTCACAACCAGAAATGGCTACAAGAGTCAGTCCACCATGCTATGTCATTTATTAGTCAACTTTCACATGGATTGTTTTACTTTTACAACCACACATCTTGCTTACTTCACAAAATAATGGTCATTTCGTTTTATTACTTGACAAAAAAAAAACCTAAATTTTTACTTATTATATGTAGGATTCGTTTATATAAAAAGATAATTTTAATAATCATAATAATAATAGTAAAGGCCATGAAGTAGTATTACATGTTTTATTAATGCGCGCATGTGCTCTAATGTAAAGTAGTATTCAACTAATAATTAAAATTGACTTCATTAAACAAACACTAGCTACTCATAGATGAGAGCTAGAATCCAACTATATATATTAAATTATATATATATATATATATATATATATATATATATATATATATATGCATAATAACATCCTGATTTTCACCCTCAAATCTTGATTTCTAAAAACCTAATTATCAATGATTCCATTTTAAACGCAAATGAAGCTTCTTCATCTCTCTAAATCACTACTATTTCTATCATGACTATCATCCCAGTATATACACTGCTCGCTACCTACACCGCTCCACTGTATCTCGCATATTCATAACTCCATTTTCAGCTGGTTTGTATGCAAAGAAACTGCACAAGATGAACACAAAATTAGACAAACCTTACAGGAATACAATGTCTAGAAACTGAGTGGAAAACCGCTTATGTGATACTAATAATCAAAATCAAATAAACAGCAGTAATGAAACGAGTTGTGGAAGATGGTGTTTTGAATGTTTCTACTATTTCTAGATATAATAAGCATAAAATGAGGTGTTTGGGTGCTTGAAAATTCTTATCTTTTAAGAAGTATAAAGTAAAACAGCCACAAAAAGAATTTATTGGGATAAACCAAGACTTATGGTAAAATGAGAGAAAAAGAAGTGTTTACAGGTTAACCGACCACATAGACACATTTCGCAAAGCACCCATTTTGCCACCTCTAATTGCAACTTTAATTCACAATAATCAGATAACCGGTTCGGTTCCAAAACAAAAATCCAAACACCACATTAATATATGGGATTTTACCTGAATTGCCAGAGGAGTCATAACTTAAAAGCGAGTTTTCCGGTGTGACGAAATTAGGGTTGATCTCTTCAACACCCCAGAGTGGTTGGGGAGGTAACCCATCAGACTGCCATAGCTGCTGGCCCAATGGTGGTGAAACCATACCAGTAAAATTACAGTCCATAAGTGACCCGCTCTGCAAGAATTTCAAAATGGGTCAAAGAATTGATCCAAAAGAATTAGACTCAGGACAAGAGTGTCAGGTTGTCACCCTTCTCACATACAGTCCTAGACCTACAAGAACCGGGCCCAATAAGTTACCACATTAATCGGCTTCTTTATATGACTAACATATGCAAACCATTAATTCCATAGTACTCAATTGAACCAGTGGTTTGAATGTGAACTAGTCCCACAAGAGTAAATGCACTGCAAATTTCACTGAACTATGGTTATGGTTCCAGCTTCTCCTATCAAAGTATTATTGATAGATCTCCTTTTGAGATATTTATAAAGGGTGAAAGTTTTGGGAATTATGACAGAAGTTCATTGATTTCATCTCCCAGATCCTTTCCTATTGGAAGAAGATGCCATTAAAGGATATTATGAACTTTTTTTATAGTGAAAATCGATGAGGATCAATGAATTATAGCATAGCATGTGAAATTGCATACAAATAGGTAAAAGGACTGCAAAATTATTACCTCTGCAGAAAATATGCTGTCTAGGTTGATATCAATGCTAGGGTGCACTGCAGCCAGTCTCATTGATAAAAACTGCAGAAGAACACATGATATACTAATCAGTCAAAGGCATGGCAAAATATGATTAAAATGATTCTCAAGTACACTTAATTGCAACTCTCATTTGAGAAATTTGTAATATATTTATGAAGCTTCTATATTTATGAAAGGGATGCATGGTGAACACTTGAAAGAGTTCCCCGTCAGATTTTAACTGGCTTTTACTTCCTCGTATGTTTTATAACCATATAATCTTTAATAAAGAATGTCAAAAGACAAATTTTTATTTAAATAAACTGTAAGTCTGTTATCTCTTAAGCATGAAGATTTATAAACTAACCTCCACTTGACGTTGCAAGGATTGTACATGATTGATAATCTCATCAAGGACCATTGCTGTACCCGAAATCTGCCAGGAAAAAGGAGAGTTCAATAATTTCATTGTTGACACATGATGTATCATAATCACCACTGGTTTGTCACCTTAATAAGCTAAATAGATGTGGCAATTTTGACCCATTCAGAGACAAACCGAAAATATAAGCTAATGGTCAAACGAGTTTTAAGCCATCCGCAGTATATTTTAATGCCTACAATCTCCGGTTGTTTTATTCAAAGTTTTTGACAACTATTGTAATATTATTGTTTTTGTCATAAAGCCAAGTTGTCATGTTTTTGTCTTACCAAGTTGTCATGTTTCCAATATATTATGATGGATATCGAGGCCACTTGCTTAGTGAAACAGAAACAATTGAAACACCTAACAAAATCCCGGCGGAATGGGGGAATGAACATAATCATGACAGAACTAAAGATACTCAAATTATCTGATAAGAGAACTTCTTACAAGAATGTTCAACCCATTAGTCCCAAAACCGCATAAAGACGATTTGCGGACTATATAAATAAATCTTGTGCTTTTCAAGATTGTTAGTTAAGACCAAAGATAGAATACTACAAGAGGTGAAACGGTGAAACCATAAGCCTTGCCTCCTTAGGGCAGCCAAGTTGGGTGTTTGAGATTACTAATTTGAAGTGTTTATCGGCCTATCGAATTGTTCTATTGCAGATAAGCACAGTAGCACGCCCAAACACCCTCTTTTAAACTGTTTATCTGCTTCTTTTAAAAGGAATAAGCACTTAAATCTTATTTTTAAAAGTATAAAAAAGAAATTATACCGCCGTTGTAAATTACATATATACCCCTGCCTACTATGCAAGAAAAGGAAAAAACCAAGTTTATCATCGGTGTTTCACCCAAACGCTAATCAAGAAAACCTAAAACATATCAGACTAACAAAAACAGAAAATGGAACAAACAATGTACACATGCAATAACCATTTGTACAGGACAAGTAATCAATGCAGGTGAATTCACAACTTGAATATAGCTAACCTTGTTACAACCAGGGACCAGCTCTTGAAGAAGCTTCATTCTAGCATTGATCTTCTCTCTTCTTGCCTGCCAAATTGATTTTAAGAATTAGAAAATCAATCAGTAAGTAATGAACTATTTAAAGCTTAAGTATATTTAGACTTGATTAATTGAACTAATTATGGGATGATTAATATTATTAGTGGATTACTCGTTCTGCCAAGCTATGGCTATCTGTTGCTTGGCCGCGGCGAGCACGAACGTGAACGTACGGCAGCTTCTCGCCGTCCGGCTCATTCACGATGTTTTTGCTCTTCTTCGCCGATGATTTGACCTAATTTTTCACGAATACAACTCAATTAGTCGAAATTGAAGAAACAGACGAGTAAAGATGATGGATAAAGTCATAGAGTGATACAAACCTTCTTCTCTCGCTCCTTCCGCTTCGTTGAATTAGAGATTACCGGATCTGACTGCATAGGTGATGAATTAAGCAGCGAATCGGAATCAATTGGTTCTTGTTTAACGTAATTGCAGGTATTAGGGCTCGAATTTGGAAGGATTGAGCTCGTCGTCTCCAACGAATTGTCTGTTTCCATGGCCGGAAACACCAAATTAGTCGGCGTGGTCTCCTCGGGGGAGTGTAGGAGCTTCACCGCCTGGTTCGGCGGGAGTTCTAGCAGCGCCGTGAACGAATTACCTGCCTCCGGTGGTGGTACCACCGACATCAAGCTCTGAATCTCCTCACCGAATTGAAACGCGTCCACACCAATTTCTTCACGTTTATCCATCAAAACACAAAAAATTCGAACTAAATTTCGCGACGAAAATGATTGATGAAAACGAATTTCAAATAAAAAGCACCGCCGCTGCTGACGGAAAGTGACGGAAGAGAAAGGAACTGCGAAATCGTACTTTCCCACTTTCCGCGGCAGAGAAAAGACGTTCACCTTTCTCTTTCTTCAATCAGAACCACCTATGACTTCACGCCCCCAAACCAATATTAAACCATTGATCCTGTACCAGCTGATGTGTGGTGGTGCTGTGGTGTCCTTCAATGGCGGATGAAAAATTCTCGAAAGTTAGGGCATGAAATAGCGATTTGGAGTATATCGAAAGCAACGTTTATTTTTTCTTCCCACAATCAGTCCACAAAGTTTCAATTCAATTTCTTTTTACCGGTATTACGACTACAAATACATCATCGTTTAGATAAGATGCCCTTTTTTTGTGGGTTTTTAGAGCGAGAAAGTGTGCGCTAGAGAGAGAAAGAGAGAGAGAGAATGGTGGTGGTGATAGGGCGGGGACCGGGGCGGGGGACCGAATCCGACACTGGTGTCTTAACTATTAAGGATGATCCGTCGTTGTCCTCCATAATTTTTACGGCCAGGAAAATATAGAAATTATAACCCAACTCTTGCAAATAAGTAAATAAATAATATTATTATTTTCACTTTTATAATGTTGTCTATATATCATAGTTCCATACCCATTATATATTATACGTATTTACATAACAATTTTTAAGTACACGTCATAATTAATAGTTGTCTTGATCGTTATATCCTTAAATATTTATAAAAAAAATAGATTGTGATATTTTAAAAACATTAAAGTCATAATTAATGTTACAACAAATTGGATTGTATACAAATCATCCACTTAAAATTAGAGCATAAGATTGAGTTAAGCAAAGCGGTGGTACCGTCGACATGTCAATAGATATTCTATGCTAACACTATTTTCATGCTTTTAAGTATTGTAAATTAGGATGCTTATTGGCAAAAAATTGTCATAAGAGAGAGTAAGGAGAACTGAAATGTTTATAGCTTAACGATACTAGATGTTAGAAAGTATTCTCAATAGGTTCTAGTCTCGCTGTAAATAAAAGAGTAGATTTAATTTGTACATGTGTTCTATTGTTCAAAAAAAATAGAGAGAATACTTTTTTAAAATCTTTTAGAGTATGTAAATGATAAGAAATATAGGTATTCTTGAGTTGAACTGTTGGAAAATAAAGTATTAATGATGTGACATTAACATTACATAAAATGTAAAAACATGTGATGATATGAAGCAATTACTTGTTATACTTTTATGTTTAAGGTATAGTATTTGTCCGACTAAGTTTATTTTCTCTCGTATACTAAAACTAATCTATAGAATTAGAATATATCAAAATATTATAATTATAAAATCAAACTAATTTTAATTTTTATATTGAATAGTTGTTTACTGTAAGTTCTATCTAAGGGCATACGTACCGGATGACCCTAACGTATCCCTTCGGGTAAGACTTTGTGTTCTTGGGTTTAAGAAGAACACTGGTACACACCTTGGATTTACCCTCTTCAGCTACCACCTTTGTGTTGCCAAGCCAATCAATTTCTCTCACCCACTTATTATCTATCTCTCTCCTCTGTATTCCATTTTCTCTCTTGATATATATTATGGAAATGATATGTGGGTAAGATTGAGTTGGGTTGATTTTTAGATTGAAAAAAAGATGAAAAAAATGTGATGTGAAAGCTATGTTTAGAAACCTAGCTGAATGATGGTCTAATGTTATTGTTTTTATATTCAAAAACAATAAGTGGAATTATATTAAGTTTAGTCGTTTATATTTAGAATAAATGAAATTAAATACGACAAATGTGGTCAATAATATAGCTTTAATACGTTGGCGACTTAATGAAAAAGCAAAGTATATTAATGATTTCCATATAAGTCATCCGTATTTTTATCTCCTAAAATCATAATTTCTAATAACTTGGATTAGAAATCCTTATCTTTCTTCTAAGTTTGATTTATACTTGTTTTTTTGTTTACTTTGTTTTTTTCATCTTTTTTGTTATCTTTTCATTTTCCTTAGGCCTTAACCATCTTTTTAACCGAAACCTCAACTGTAGCATATATCCCAGATGGCTCCATATCTCATAGATGAGAGCTCACCAAGAGGATCATACACCGTTGATCATGAATGCTTATTACTATCAGGTGCCACCACACATAAGATCGTGCACTATTTGTCAGCAGCCCCATAAAATCTTGTACCGAAGTAAGTCACATTGAACAACAGTTAGATTTCAAAATCAAGAAAACACTAAACAAAAAGCACAACGATTTCCAAACAAGCTCAAGAATCTAACACGTACGTAGAAATAGATAAAGACGTAATGTAAAAACCTAGAATCACATTCAAATGGAGAAAACCTTGGTTTAGGAAATGGTAGTTTAGTAATATGACATTGTAATATGATTTTTAGATAGGGGTTTAAATATTAAAATAGTTAAATCTTAATTAAAATATGAGTTTAAATATAAATGTGAATTTTATGGGTTTAGAATGATATATATATAGAGAGAGAGCAAAGTTCATTTGAGAACCATTTTTATTGCGAGAACCATTGTGAACCAATCAATCATTATCTTGTCTTAATTAATTAAATTAAATAATAAAGGGTAAATTTGTAAATTTAAAAATTGTTCACGTCGCAAAGGTAGCCACCTGTTTTTTATTAGGCGCCGTTTTTTTAGTTTGTACCTGGCAATTTTTTTTATTTTTTGTTAGACTTTCTTGGGTTGGCCGGTAATAAGTTTAACTAAACTAACTTTGAGTTGCATGAACACGAAGGGGACTTGTTCGTGTTTGTTCGGTTAACTTTAGTCAAACAAAAAAACGAACACGAACGGATAAACGACCAAATATTTATATTCATGTTCGTCCGTTTTACTTTTTATATTCATGTTCGTCCGTTTTACTTTAGCCGAACATAAACGAACACAAACGAACGAATGAGAACAATATTTTTCTTTCGTTTAATTAAACGAACGAGCACGAACAAGGCTCTCGTTCATTCATTTATGTTCATGAACCTTCGGTTATACGTTTATTTATGTTCGTTTATATTTTATATATTTATATTATATGTGCATGTGCGTGTATATAGTGTTTATTTGTGTTTAACAATATTTGGATTTGTATTATAGTGCGTGTTCCTTCGTTTACGTTTGTTTATCATTTAAAAACAAACAAAAATGTACACGTACGAACGAACCAATCTTTTAAACAACTGAACACAAATGCTCGTTCGTTTCTCGTTCATGTTCGTTTATTTATTCGGCTAAAGTAAAACGAAAGAACACGAACATAAAATTCCCTTCACGTTCGTTTATTTGTTCGGCTAAAGATAAACGAACGAATACGAACAAGCCCATTTCGTGTTCATTCTATTCATTTACAGCCCTGGCAATGAGTTTGACTAAGCCAACTTTGAGTTACACGTGCACACATGCATCTAGGTATACATGTGCATGTGCATGGTGCATATATGCACCTAGACGCACATGTGCGAAAATAAAACCTAGTAGTATGAACAGGTTATGCACATATGCACCGTGCATATGTGACTTTATTGTATGTGCTAAAAAAAGACAGTGGTATATGCACATATGCACCTATTGTAATTTGCACATGTGCACCTATATGCCCATATGCTTGAAAAAAAGACAATGGTATGTGCACATGTGCAAATATCTAATGCTGTGTTGAAAAAAAAAACCCGGCAAAAATTAAAAAAAAATCTTTGAAAAAGTATAGCACTATGGATGTCATATTAAAGGGCATATTTTTCTCGTTAATTTGGTATAATTTTCGTATTTTAATACATTTGCGTTTGATAGATATTTTAGTTTTAAAAATTGGGGGTAAGTGGTCCCCCTCCCCTTTAATTAGGCAATTTGCCTAAAATACCCTTCCAACATTTTTGGAAGTTAAAAATGACGATTATGTTTTGAATTAATTACACGTTTGCCACAATTAATATAAACCTTTTTATTAAATATGATCAATGGCTACAAACGGTTCTCGCAATAAAACTGGTTCTCAAATGAACCCTCCCCTATATATATATATATATATATATATATATAGAGAGAGAGAGAGAGAGGGGTTTATGTGAAAAAAAAGTTTATTTGCGAAAAATACAAGAAGATATTCTGACTATTAGATTGCTTAATCAATGATTATAAGTGGTTATGACATTTTTGTAAATAATTAAAGTTTTATTGATATTAATTAATAATAAAAAAGAGTATTTTAGTAAAAAACATACATCTCTCCTCACTCATCTATCTCTTATCCCTCACTCATATAACCAATTTATTATTCATATTCTCAACAAAAAAAGCTAGAAACCCTAGCTCTCGTTCCTCTTTCTCTATCTTTGGTTGCAAGCAACATCTACGTTTGGTCGCCGGTGCCGAGATCTCTACCACCACCACCATCGATCACCATGCATCTCACCACCGCCCTTGCCTCGACCTCAAGCACCACCATTCACAGCCGCCGCCGAAACCCATTAGTGAAGAACAACACAACCTACACACAAACCTTGCCATCTCCATTCACTATGAGTGAATGCTGCCGCTGACGAACCACCGTCGTTAGGTGTCGCAGGAGGTGCAACGAATGCGACGAACCACCGTCGTTGACTTTAAATGAACCACCGACGAACCATCGCCATTGGGTGTCGCAGGAGGTGCAGCTGACGACCCACCGCCTCCATTCATTGTGAGTCAATACCGCCCCCACCATCGTCGGTCGCTTCCTCTCTCTCTCTCTTCGATCTATGTTTCATATCGGAAGTTACCATCACCAGTCACTACCTCGTGTCATCGAGCGACACCAATGCTATTGGATTATGCCCACTGACACACACACACGAGTTGGTATCATGGCTGATGAAGCAAGGGCCTATTGGGTCACACGCCAAGTATCGATTCCGGCATCACGAATGGTCTAATAAGAGAGAAAACCAGAAACTGGTTCTGGTGGGCCAAGGCACGCCCGTACCTCTATGAGGTACGGCCGTGCCCTACGGGCAGGCACGAGCTCAAGTCGGGCGTGACTTGGGCGTGGCCTCTCGGGCTGGCACGCGCGTACAATATGAGGCACGGCCGTGCCTCATGCAGTAACAGCCTCTTAACTATGCTTTCAAAGCTAGTTAAATGGTGTTTATGTGTATTGATCATGTAACAGCCATGAGATTTATTGTTGCACGTTTTTTGAACTAAAGTTTGAGTTCTATATAAACCACACTAAGTCTAATGGTTTTGGTTGCTTGAAAGAAATACACTAAGTTGATATAGTTTGCACAAATTCTCTCAAACACACAAAGTAGTTCCAAGGCTTTGGTTCTATTGTGTAGACATCTTTGTGGTGTTTAGGTTGGCATACATAACACTCTAGAAAGTGGGAAAAGATCAAGACTTGGTGTGGACTTCAATAGAGGTGTACACGTTAGTAAACGAAGCTTCCAAACTCCAAACTCGCGAATACAAAGAAGAAAGCATCAAGGGTATAACTCTATCTCTTTGTATGTTTATTTTGTTGCTTAGTCATGTCTAGAGTTTTGGTCCATTTGGTGGGCGTATTCGTGGTCAACTTTTTCAAATTATTTTCTACTCGTTTTGCTTCCGTTGCGATTTTAGACCACGAAAACCCAACAGTGGTATCAGAGCCATCTCTAACATGGCTTTGCACTTTTGGAGTTAAACCGGATTTTCTGAGTTTTCTGTCAAAAATGGTTTTCCGATGACCGGGCACGGTCGTACCTCCAGGGGTACGGGTCGTGCCGGCGACCGGGGCACGGGCGTACCAGTGGGGGTACGGGCCGTGCCAGCATAATTCGTAAACTGTTTAAAATTGTTTAAACTGTACACTGACAAAATGGCAGGCACGCCCGTACCCTCTGGGGTACGCCCGTGCCTAATGGTTTTTTGGTCAGAATTAGTTTTTGAAACAATATGTTTATATATATTAAAATCCGGGTTTTAGACTAGTCTTGATTCTGTTGATCCCCACTATATTTTGATTCCTAATTTTATATGTTTTGTGTGACTTAGCATGAAGTTCACAAAAACATATATCTTTAGGTGTATATATGAATATGCAATTTTAAAGGTGTATTAAAATTGTTAATGCATATGTACAAAGGTTGCTTGTTGTGCCTTGAGTGTTTTGCAATCTTGATCAAAATATATATATCTTTGTTGGACATGGTTTTGTGGCACACCATTGCTTTCATTTGGTTGTGTTTGTTGTGGTAGTCCGGTAACTTGATTTGCCCATAGTCCTTTGTGTTGTTTGTGGTTGGTTTTGGTTTTGGCCTGCGTGCCGTAATGTTGTAATATTTATATCTGGTGCGACTTGCATGTCATTTTTTTAAATCTTTGTACTCGTAATAGATTATTAGGATCTCGACTTGCATGTCGTTTTCTTATTATTATGTAATCGTACTTAGATTATTTCAAATATGTAATATTGCATCAAAACCGACTGGGGGACACGGTGTTGGCGTCTTGACGAACCAAGTCCGGGAGATTCGCCGGAGTGGAGATCGTGACGGAGCGTCCATTGGTATTGTCCCTAGATTGACTATGTTTTCCCCGTTTTGGCTCACGGGGAAAACACTTAGGATTTGGGCATGTTACCGGGTCTTTATTTATCTATATTTATGCGTGGTTGTTTTAAATTTGAATTCTTTAGGATTTGCATGCTAGAGAAATTTTGAAAATATATAAAACAAAAGAGATTTATAAATGAGTTTATATTTCTACGTGCATAAGAATTGGCAAATATTAATATAAAAGTGTTTATATTAAATGGTGAATAAAAAGGAGTTTTTGTCACTTAAATTGCTAATTCGTCAAAAGTCGTTAAAATATTATTTTAACCGGAAAAACAAAAACCCGTTTTTCGAAAAGTAAGTCACGCGCCACCCGTAAGACGACACCACCCAAATCTAACGAAACTTGGATGATTGTCGAGCATTAGCACGAGTCATGCCTTGTGGAGTTGTGTGGAAGGTGAGTGTGGCAACCCGCAATATTGGTAGTCGAGCTTAAGCACGAACCAATGATTGGGCTAGGGTACCAAAGTGTGTCTTGACGGGCGACTTACAAGTTCTTTTATGTTGCTTAAATGATGTCGATCTCTAGCCGAGTCATTTAAGAAATAATAAAAGGATTGGTGTATGAAGGGATCAAACATGCCTTAGACATTTGATGTCGAAAGGATCCCACAAGGATCTAAGAGTTGCAATGGTTGCAATTGGTAATTTGTCTACCGGCCTAAATAACTTATTTCATGATCCGCGGTAAACCCATCATGAGATAGAGTGAAATGTGGTTCTTAGCCTTGTTCAAATAATTAAGTTTTATAACTATTGGGTATTTATTTCTACAAGGATTTACAACTAAAATTGGTACTCTAAATTTTGTAGATGGCATCCAACAACGCTTCTACATCTTCATCGAACTCTATTTCCCTAAAGTTGTTCCTTGAAAAGGCCAAACTCGATGGCCAAAACTTCATGGATTGGTTCATGCAACTAAGGATAGCCCTTAGGTATGAACAAAAGATGTGGGCCATCGAGGAGCCTTTGCCGGAGGCACCTGCGGCTAATGCGACTAGGGCGGTCCGAGACGCGTATGACAAGCGTGTCAAGGAAACAAACGAGGTGGCTTGCATTATGCTCTCGTCAATGATTCCTGAGCTTCAAAATCAAATGGAACATTTAGGAGCATATGATATGCTTAACCAGCTGAAGGAAATGTTCCAACAGCAGGCTAAGCTAGAGCGCTTCGAGTGCCTAAAGTCCCTTTTCGATTGCCATATGCAGGAGGGCGGAAATGTGAGCGTTCACGTGCTTAAGATGAAAGCATTGGTTGATCGCTTGGAGAGGTTGGGATTCCAGTTAGGGAGGGAGTTAGCGGTGGATGTGATCCTCCGTTCTCTTCCTAGTTCCTTTTCACAATTTGTGTGGAACTATCATGTCCATGGCATGGACAAGTCCCTAATGGAACTTCACGGAATATTAAAGACCGTCGAGTCTGACATGTCCAAGAAGTCCTCCTCGTCCAAACCCATCCTAGCCATCCAGGGAGGCGGAACCAAAAGAAAAGGCGCTCCCCCCTCTAAGGGAAAGGGTAAGGGGAAGGTTGCAAAACCTAACCCGAGTCCAGCCCCGAAGGGCAAGGGGAAAGCCGTGATGGTTCCACCGGCCGAGGACCCTGCGG
The DNA here is from genome assembly GCA_038502395.1 of Dittrichia graveolens. Lineage (NCBI taxonomy): Eukaryota > Viridiplantae > Streptophyta > Magnoliopsida > Asterales > Asteraceae > Dittrichia > Dittrichia graveolens. Next base: position 81,359,819 of record JARJIL010000002.1, on the reverse strand, counting down.
AAGCCGAGTGCTTCCACTGCAAGGAAAGGGGGCATTGGCGGCGTTCTTGCCCAAAGTACCTTGAGGAGCTCAAGCGGGTAAAACCGAAGGGAGCGGGTAACTCAGGTACGTTTATGATTAAACTCCACAATACCGCTACTTCTAACGGCTGGGTACTTGATACCGGTTGTGGCACTCATATTTGTAATAATGTGCAGGTGCTAAAAAGAAGTAGGGCGCTGGGTGCTGGAGAGCTTGACCTGATCATGGGAAACAAGGATGTGGTTCCCGTGGAACGGATTGGGAGTGTTGATCTCGCCTTTCCTTCAGGGCTTGCTATTACCTTATTGAATGTTTGTTTTTCGCCATGCGTGGCACGAAACATTATTTCCTTTCACGCTTTGTATGATGATGTATATGATTTTGGTTTTAATAATGGAATTATCTCTTGTTTGAGAAATGATGTTCATTACTTTAAAGCTTATCCATGTCGTGGGATTTATGAAACAAGTGTGTGTTTGGATGGTAATAAATCAATCATGAATATTGATTCTAAGTCCAAAGGTGTATTGGACAAGTTGTCTTTGTGGCATAGTCGTCTTGGCCATATAAGCAAGAAACGTATCACCAAACTCCAAGTGGATGGGATTTTGGAATCGTTTGACCACGGGTCAAGCGAAGTATGCGATTCTTGTTTATTAGGCAAAATGACTAAAGCGCCCTTCACCGGCGTTAGTGAAAGGGGCAAAGACTTGTTGGACATTATTCACACGGATGTGTGTGGTCCGTTCAGGTCTGCTACAAGAAACAACTGTAGGTACTTCGTTACTTTTACTGATGATTTCAGTAGGTATGGTTATGTTTATTTGATTAAGCATAAGTCTGAAACCTTTGAGGTGTTTTAGACATACCAAAATGAAGTGCAGAATCAATTGGGCAAGCGGATTAAGATTCTCATATCCGATAAGGGTGGTGAGTATCTTAGTACCGAGTTTTTTGATCATCTTAGGGGTTGTGGAATTATTTCACAACTTACTCCACCCAGGACACCACAATTAAATGGGGTCGCTGAGAGGAGGAACCGAACTTTATTGGATATGGTTCGGCCCATGATGAGTCGTACAAAGTTACCCGCAAGTTTTTGGGGTTATGCTTTGGAAACCGCTGCTAGGACCTTAAACCTTGTACCAACAAAGTGTTGGAATATGCCCACTGATACACGTGTACTAACATCACTTCTGATGAGGTACGAGCCTATTGGGTCACACGCCAAGGGTAGATTCTGGCAGCACAACGCAAACAAGAGAGAATATGAGATTAGGGTTTCTTGCGACCTTCACAGGCCCTCACGGGCCGTTAAGAGGTCGTGAAGAGAAACCCTCCACGAGCCTTCACCACCCGGACAAGTAGTCGTGGGAGCAGGGCCTTCACGAGTGCTTCACGGCCCGTGAGAGCCTGTGAAGGCATGCTTCATGCTTTTATTGGACCACTCGTGGGCCCAATGAGAGTGTGCGGTGGAACCCGACCTATGTGGCCTTCACGAGTGCTTCACGGCCCGTGAGAGCCCGTGAAGGCAGAAGTCAAAGTGTCACTTGGTTCTTATTGGACCTTTGTGTTGGTCCAATGAGGGTGTGCCTAGTTGGCCGACCCTGGTGGCTCCAAGAACTATTTCCAGACTTTATAAAAGGCTTGGCACTCTCTCTTGACACAACTCTTGCTTCTACACACATAACACATATACATGGTTCTTTAACATCTAATGGGTTGGTGGTGTGTGTAATCTCGTGAAGGCAAGTAGTTCTAGTGGTAGTGGCTGCTCCAGATTCACGAAGACAACGTGTGGTTCGTGTCTCGAGTCGTTAGCAAGACGGAATCTCGGCTACTTGGTGTGGACTATCAATAGAGAAGCTCGGTTTCGGGTTCTCGAAGATCTTCCTAGCTCGGTGGATAGCTCCAGCCCCGTGATGGTATAATTTCTCCTCCCTCTCGTTTCTTTTAGTTGCTATATTCGTTTGTAGTCACGATCCCCACTTGGGGAATACATGCATGTCGGTTTTGATACCCGAAAACCCCGCTTTTTGATGTCGTTGCTTCCGCTGCGTACGGGTGTTGGCGTGCATGGATTTCCTACAGTGGTATCAGAGCCTAGGCTACAAAGATATAGCACGAAAATGGCTCGAAAAACCGTTTTTGGAAGATTCATTTTTCTGTCCAGTAGGCCTTCACTGGCCGTGAAGTGTTCTTCACGAGTCGTGAAGGCCACACAACTAGTGTTCGTGAGGGGTCTGGTCGTGGGAAGTGTTTTCAGGCTTCACGAGTCCTCATGGCCCGTGACCGGTCGTGAAGCTCTTGGGCTTCACGAGCCATGAGAGGTCGTGAAGGCACTCGTGAACAGTTTAGTCGTGAAACTTGGTTTTTAGGCTCACGAGCCCTTCTGACCCGTGATTGGTCGTGAGGCCCTTGGGCTTCACGAGCCGTGAAGGAGCTTCTGGGCAGTTTTTGTCCTTAAAAGAAAATTTCGAGGTTTTTCGGGTCATGGAGGAGTTTCTGTCTTTTTTGGCAGATTCCATTTGGTTAACCCCTCGTAATATTTTGGTACAAATATGGGTATATAAGGTATGGTATTGGCATGAGATGCATACATGCATACACATATGTTGTGTATATATGAATATGGGTATAAAAGATGGTTTTGTGCCCTAATGTATATGTACAAGAATTTCCTTGTTGTGCCTTGAGTGTTTGTGTTGGAAATTCTTACCAAAATATTCTTTGGTCACGGTTTTGGCACACCGTGCTTTGTAGTTGTTGTTTGTTGCTTTTAGTTGGTAACCATCGCCCTAGACCTTGTGGTTGTGCCTTGTGGTTTGTTTGGTTGTTTGGATTTATTTGGTGACCTTGGTGTCACGTGTGATGTGATTAATTATTTATTCGTTCGGTTTGTAATTAATTATCGCGGCTTGCATGCCGTTTCATTTGTTCATATGTACTTGTACTAGATTGATAGGAAGCGCGTGGCTTGCATGCCATTTCCTTTCTTTTGTGTACTTGTGTTTTGAACACCACAATCAAGAGTCAAGAGGAGACGTCTTGAAGACCTTGGGTCCAGTTAGTCCCGATGGAAGTAGCGGATTCAGTGGGAGCACTCCATGGTCTAGGTTTGTGTCCTTAGTAGACCTAGTCCTCCCGTCTTGGCTCGCGGGTAGGACGTATAGGTTTTTGGCATATTTACCAACCTCTTTGTATGCGTGTGATGTGATTTATATTTCTTGCATGGTTGTTTATGTTTCCTCGAATGCTTGATAACTTTTCTAAGTTAATAAAATCACAAGAGTTTTTTAAATTGGTTAACAAACTCTCGCGCATAAACGATTAACAAGACAATATAAACTTGGTATTTATATTTAAAGTGAAAATCGTTTTTGTCACTTACTTTGTTAATCAAATATTAAAACTTGGTTTTAATCTAGAAACAAAAGCCCGTTTCCTAAAACGTAAATCACGCACCATCCATAAGATGACACACCCGATTCTAGTGAAGCATGGGATAATTGTCGAGCTAAGCACGAGTTATTCCATGTGGATCTGTGTGGAAGGTGAGAGTGGCGACTTGGAGTTATTGGTTGTCTAGCACGAGCCAATGATTGTCGAGTGTGCTACCATGTATCTTGTTGGACGATTTACAATTGCAAAATAAAATCCTTGAGTGATTGTCGAGCTAAGCACGAGTCAACCAAGAATTTTAATTTGGGATTGGTGTAAGTAGGGATCAAACATGCCAACCGACCGTTTTACGTCGTTGGATCCCGCAAGTGTCTAAGAGTTGCAATGGAGATTGCAATCGGAAAAATGGTTACCGGCCTAAATAGCTTCATGAAGTGATCCGCGGTAAACCCGTCATGTAGTGGGGTAAAATATGGTTCTTAGCCCTTTTTAAGATAAATTGTTTTTCTAAAACTATATGGGTAATTATTTTAACGAGGATTATATCAAACTAACTAAAACATGTATTCTTGTTATTTATAGATGTCAAACGATAATAACACCACGTCAAACAATTCGCTTCGTATGTTCCTACATAGGGAGAAACTCACGGGAGTGAACTTCGTTGACTGGCTTAGGCAATTGAGAATTGTCCTTCACTATGAGTCAAAGTTGCACATCCTTGAGGAACCTCTTCCGGAACCACCTGCTAGCGACGCGACTTGGTCCGTCCGATACACGTATGAAAAAGCTTGTTGAGGACACACACGATGTTGCCTGCCTCATGTTGTCAACTATAAGCTCGGAGTTGCAAAAACACTTTGAGCACATGAGTATGTACGATATGATGAACAAGTTGAAGGACATGTTCCAACAACAAGTTAGGGAGGAACACTATGAGTGTGTTAAAAACCTAGTCGGTTGTAGAATGCAGGAAGGTAGGAGTGTGAGTGCCCACGTCCTTAAGATGAAGGCGTACGTGGATCAAATGGAGAGACTAGGATTTCCCATGGGGAGGGAGCTTGTTGTGGATATAGTACTCCAGTCCCTGCCCGCATCATATGATCAGTTTGTCATGAACTATCACATGCATGACATGGAGAAAACCTTAGGTGAATTGCATGGTATGTTGAAGACTGCGGAGTCTGACATGGCCAAACATGAATCCACCTCTTCCATTCCTACCACGAGTTCTAGGGAACAAAAGAAAATGAAGAAGAAACCGACACGAAGGGAAAAGGTTGGAGTTTCCAAGCCTATTCCCCACATTGAATCTGAGGACCATGATTGTATGCCTCAAGAAGAGATTCGAGAAAAAGTGGTTTTCTACTTCTGTGGAAGATTTGGAGATTGGGGCCGTCACGCATGCCCATCGTTCCGAGAGGATATTAAACTTCTAAGGAAAGAGAGAGTTAATTTCCCCTCTCAAGGTATATTCATGATTCATTGATAATTCTTCTATTTTCGCTGGGTTGTTCACCCGAGCTAATTAACTCACGTTTGTCACAAATTAATTTTGTTACAAAGTGTAGGTACCATTTAAAAGAAGAACCAAGAGCATGAAGAACCGGGTCTCTAAAAGAGGTAACTCGGAAGATTGACCTCTACAAGAGAATTGGGAGTTTTGATCTCGCCTATTCTGACCGGTTTCATTATTACTTTGTTTTTGATGCCCTGCGAGGCAAGTTTAGTTTTTTGTTGTATGTTCATGAAGACGATGGATGAGATATTGAATTTTTGGGTTGTAAAAGATTTTTTCGCATTACTTATTCGATTTCGAAGTTTGTTCATGTCATAGCTTATGTTTTATTTTGGCCTTCAAGGCGCATCATTCTACATTTGATGACGATGAATTCATACTTGAAATTTGAATCTTGTTTTAGAAAAATATTTGTTGATTGATAGAAATTAAAATTATCCATGTCAAGACATACATGTTACAAGTAATAATTAATCATGAATGATTGATTCTAAGTCCAACATAGTTTGGATTAGTCGGCTCTTTGTCATAATCTACTTAACCATGTAAATAAGATAAGTATCACCTAGATCCATGTGGTTAGGATCTTGGACTAGTTTAACCTCGGGTTAAACATTTGATGCTAATCTTATCTATAAGGGTAAGATGATTATGAATCCCTTCACGGTATATGTGAGAGGGATGCTAGCTTGTAAGATATTGATCACCTTTGGTGGATAATCCGTACAAGCACAAAACAAAGAGAAACTAATTAAAAGAATCAATTGGGACATATAGATAGGATGCTTAGATCTAGTTAAGATGCTAAGATACCTTAAATCTATATCAATGACTACATTATGAATTGCGGGATTATCTCACAATTCGTTCCTTAACATAGACACATTTGTACATGGTGTCACGTTGAAGGAAACCGGATATTGTTGAAAATGATCTAGTAAATAATGGGTCAAATATGTGTATTCGACTTGTTAGTATACACATTGAATGTGACGAGCCAAGTCCTTAATCTTAATCCAACTTGAAAGTCTATTTAGCAACTATGAGATATATCTTGAAAGAGTTCTTTGCTTGTATATATATATATATATCAAAGTTTGGAGATTTTCAATCTACATCTGGTGGGAGATTGAAGAACTTAAATGCTGCTAATACATTTAAAAGGTTCTTATAGGTTTTGGATATTTGACCTTACGAGAACAATGTTTTGTTGCTCGAAAGGAAGATAATAACAAAAGCATTCCAGTGGAAGAACGTGCAACTTAAATGAAAGACTTGATGTTGGCACTAGCATATGATCAAATATCGGCATGAGAATGCCGGTTATCCTAACCATGAGTAAATACTTTCAAGGCTGATAGAAGTCATGTAGCCAAAGAGATATGGGTTCCTCACATCTAAGTGGCAATGACTTAATGGTGAGTTTTGTTCAAATCACCATCTATCGGAAGACATGGTAGGCCCTGCGTTCACTAAGGTTGTGAGAAGTAATTAATCTTGAGATGAAATCCATTTTAAGTATGTGAATACTTTGCTTAATTCCATACCAAGGTGCAAACCGAGAAGGTGTAAATGGAATTAACATGGATTGTAATGTAGACTACTTCAAATACCGACTAAGGGTAAAGGTTTCATAATGGTTATTGTGGAAACTTTTCCTAGTGGCTATGTTGAAGATCATTTGATACTTGTTGCTATTGTTGCCTTCTTACGGCAATAAAGGATAGTACACGGATATACAAGACCGTGTTCCTTTATGGAACTCTGTATTGAGGAAGTGCTTACCACGCTCTCCGAGGGTCTTAGACATCCGTAGTATCCAAATTAAGTCTACAAGTGTGGATAAGTCCTTTGGACTTATACTAACATCATAAAAGTAAGATCTTTGCTTTCATGAGAAAATCAAAGTCATGAGTTTTCTAGGAGCATAGATAAGACTTTTACATATGTCAGGGCTAGTGGGAGCTTTTATTGTATACCTAGAAGTATGTATCGATTGAAGATAATGTCCCATTGTTAAGTGTTCTATGAACCTAAAATAAGGAATTATTGTATCATGATAATACTTAGGAGATACAAGATTTTGAATCACAAGAAATACTTGTTTATGTTCTTAATGTTTGACGACGAGAAATAAGCCTTGGAGTATGTTTTTTACTCTAATACTAATTTCTAATAGGATAACTGTCGATCTTGATCGAAGTCTTTGATCCTACTATATGGTGTTAATAATTGATTAGAGAAGTTCTTAAGTATCACTGATCCTATTATGAACTTTTGTAACAATGAGGATATAAGTACCTTAGTGCTTCGTTATATGATCTCTTTGACGGATACTTTGAATAAAGTAGTTTGGTCAAAAGATAATTGAGAAGATAACAAAAATACAAATGGATGTTGCATGGCAAATCCATTGAATAAGCCTTTATCATAATGACTAGTGATGTTTGACATACTAGGTCATGTAGCATTTCTTATGCATATGATTTGGCTTTAAATATTGTTTTAGTTGTTGATTGTTTTATATTTTCTTTGGAAACTACAAGCAGTATCGTTACTTTTGATTGCTTTCGATATATAGTGGGGACTATATATACGCAGATGCGGTTACTTTCATTAGTCTTTACCGTGTTCCATCTTAGCATGTTTAACCACTTCCCAGAGTGCTTATGCATTCTAGATTGAGGTTAGGGTTTGGTCATGCATTAATCAAGGATTGAATGCAAGTGACGCGAAACTAACCTGTACTTGAAATGAGTTTCAAGTGATTGGAAGACCCACACCTGAGTTCACTTCATGGATTATGGTCACAAGTGACTTGGGATGATAATATCATTTCATCCTTAGACCGGAGATACATGTGTATCCAAAGCATGAGTCTGCTTTATTTTGATTATTTTCAAACGTGGTTCGTAACTGGCCACTATAAAGGGAGTTTTCAAATAAAGTATGAAGCATGTGGCGGGGCTATGTAGTCAAAAAGATTTGTTCCTCTGGTTAGAGAGATATCCCTGGGCCCCTCGATGATTGGGCGCTGACACCAAAAATGCATGGCCGTGCTCAAGTTACAATGATTTTAGATCAGTTGTAAAGTTGTTATTTTGGTTACCACCAATCTAGAATCGAGTAACAGAATCGTGAACGATCTGGAGATTGACATTTTTTCATGTCTCGTGTTCACACGGATATCGCGAACAAAGGGATGTTTATGATCACTTATTTATAGGACCTTTTAGCCTTTCTAGGCTACCAGGATTTATCGAGGATGACGTAACTCGTACGGACTTGGGGGCAAGTATGCTTTGCTAGAGCTGCTGGTTATGTGTGGTGTTGGTAACGTTGTATCATGTGCAAGTGGGAGTCTGTTGGAATATGCCCACTGATACACGTGTACTAACATCACTGCTGATGAGGTACGAGCCTATTGCGTCACACGCCAAGGGTAGATTCCGGCAACACAATGCAAACAAGAGAGAATATGAGATTAGGGTTTCTGGCGACCTTCACGGCCCCTCACGGGCCGTGAAGAGGTTGTGAAGAGAAACCCTCCACGAGCCTTCACCACCCGGACAAGTAGTCGTGGGAGCAGGGCCTTCACGAGTGCTTCACGGCCCGTGAGAGCCCGTGAAGGCAGGATCCATGCTTTTATTGGACCACTCGTTGGCCCAATGAGAGTGTGCGGTGGAACCCGGCCTATGAGGCCTTCACGAGTGCTTCACGGCCCGTGAGAGCCCGTGAAGGCAGAAGTCAAAGTGTCACTTGGTTCTTATTGGACCTTTGTGTTGGTCCAATGAGGGTGTGCCTAGTTGGCCGACCCTGGTGGCTCTAAGAACTATTTCCAGACTTTATAAAAGGCTTGGCACTCTCTCTTGACACAACTCTTGCTTCTACACACACATAACACATATACATGGTTCTTTAACATCTAGTGGGTTGGTGGTGTGTGTAATCTCGTGAAGGCAAGTAGTTCTAGTGGTAGTGGCTGCTCTAGATTCACGAAGACAATGTGTTGTTCGTGTCTTGGGTCGTTAGCAAGACGGAATCTCGGCTACTTGGTGTGGACTATCAATAGAGGAGCTCGGTTTCGGGTTCTCGAAGATCTTCCTAGCTCGGTGGATAGCTCCAGCCCCGTGATGGTATAATTTCTCCTCCCTCTCGTTTCTTGTAGTTGCTATATTCGTTTGTAGTCACGATCCCCACTTGGGGAATACATGCATGTCGGTTTTGATACTCGAAAACCCCGCTTTTGATTTCGTTGCTTCCGCTGCGTACGGGTGTTGGCGTGCATGGATTTCCTACACAAAGAAGGTTGCAAGTACACCATTCGAGATGTGGCATGGAAGGGTTCCTTCGCTAGCCTATCTCAAGGTCTGGGGTTGTGAGGCTTACATGAGACGTGAAGCTCAAGTTAAACTTGAACCCAGAGCCGAGAAGTGTATTTTCATTGGCTACCCAGATAGTTCTATGGGATGTTTGTTTTACAAACCTTCGGAGAACAAGGTGTTTGCTGCTCGAAGAGCGGTCTTCCTTGAAAGGGAGCTGATATCTGCAGAAGCCAGTGGGAGGCAAGTCGATCTAGAAGAAATTCTAGATAACACCAATGATCAACCTGATGTTGGCACTAGTACCGCTTCTTAGGTCGGCGCACCGGAAGAAGTGGAACCTCAACCAATAGTGGATGAGGTGCCTGATACACAACCATTAGAGCTCCGTAGATCTGGTAGACCAACTACCGGGAAGCCGTAGTGGGCCCTGAGTCTGCTAGGTGGAAGGAGGCAATGGACAGTGAGATGCAATCCATGGCGGATAATCAAGTCTGGGACTTGGTTGATCCGGTACCCGGCCACAAGCCTGTAGGGTGCAAATGGGTCTTCAGGAAGAAGACTAACATGGATGGAAAAGTAGACACCTTCAATGCCCGACTAGTAGCAAAGGGTTTCACTCAAACTCATGGTGTAAACTATGATGAAACCTTTTCTCCGGTGGCTATGTTGAAATCTATTAGGATACTAATGGCTATCGCTGCATATTACGATTACGAAATATGGCAGATGGATGTCAAGACTGCCTTCCTTAATGGGAAGTTGGCACATGGCACTACCTGACGGTTACGTAAACCCCAAATATCCTAATAGAGTTTGCAAGCTAAGAGGTCCATTTATGGACTTAAGCAAGCATCTCGGAGTTGGAACATTTGCTTTGATGAAAAGGTCAAAGAGTTTGGCTTTTCTAAAAGCAAGGATGAACCTTGTGTGTATGTCAGGGCTAGTGGGAGTGCTGTAGTTTTTCTAGTCTTGTATGTAGATGACATACTACTCATAGGAAGTGACGTGACTACCTTGCAGGAAGTAAAAACCTGGCTTGGGAGTTGCTTCTCTATGAAAGACATGGGAGAAGCAGCATATATTTTGGGGATAAAGATCTATAGAGATAGATCTAAGAGACTCATTGGTTTGAGCCAGAGTACGTACATAGATAAAGTCTTGAAGAGGCTCAAGATGCAAGATTCCAAGAAAGGGAATTTGCCTATGTTGCATGGTATGGAGTTGAGCAAGTCTCAATGTCCTAGTTCTCAAAAGGAACTGGAGGAAATGAGTCGAGTACCGTATGCTTCGGCAGTGGCATCGATCATGTATGATATGCTATGTACTCGGCCTGATGTGTCGTATGCCTTGAGCATGACGAGCCGATATCAGGCTAACCCTGGTCAAAGTCATTGGGTTGCGGTTAAAAACATCCTTAAATATCTTCGGAGAACAAAGGAAATGTTTTTATTGTTCGGTGGATCGAAGGAGCTCAGAGTTACTGGATATTCTGATGCTAGCTTCCAAACGGACAAGGATGATTGCCGGTCTCAATCGGGATTTGTATTCTTGTTAAATGGTGGAGCAATAAGTTGGAGAAGTTCCAAGAAAGATACCGTGGCCGATTCAACCACGGAGTCAGAGTATATTACTGCAAGCGAGGCTGCTAAGGAAGTCGTCTGGATGAAGAAATTCATTCAAGACCTTGGAGTTGTTCCTAGCATCGCTAACCCTATTGAGATCTTCTGTGACAATGAGGGTGCAGTAGCTCTAGCTAAAGAACCAAAAGCGCATCGACGTACGAGACACATTGCTCGAAAGTATCATTTTATTCATGATATCATCGAGAATGGTGACATTGTGGTTAGTAGAGTACCAACTGAGGGGAACCTGGCAGATCCACTCACCAAACCTTTGTCACAAGTTAAGCATGATTCTCATGCTAAATCTATTGGTATTAGATTTGCTAGTGACTTGGTTTAGTTGTTTTAGTTGTATTTGTTATTGAGAACCTTAAAGCAATAATGTATTTCTTATTGTAATGACTATTAAATGGGGATTTAATATACGCATGGTGCGATTACTTTATGAAACATTATTGTGTTCTATCTTTGCATGTTTAATACTTCCATGAATAAACTTGTTTATTCTAAATACTCCACGATCGGTCGTTCTTCATTGGGAGGAAGAAGTGAATTAAGATCGAGGCGAGTGGTTGGTAAAGTTTTCATCTTGGATTGAATACTTGTTTACACAACACTAGCCTGTACTTAATGGTGATTAAGTAATTGGAGGACCCGTACCTAAGTTTACTTCATGGATATTATCACGAGTAAATCAGGATGATAATATTATTTATCCTTCTACTGGAGATGCACGCATTGCTTGATTATTAACTTGGACTTGTTTAGATTGCTTTCTAACGCAGTTCGTAACTGGCTGTTATAAGGGAAGTTTTCAGGCAAGAACTTGTTATTATGATAGGACGGTGTAGTCAAAGGTATTCGTTCCTCTTTTGAGAGATATCCTTGGGCCCCTCGTTGACTAAGTTGATGACAAACCAAAATGCATGGCTTATGCAACTTGTTTTGTTAGTCATAGTTAGTCTATATCGAGAAACATAATCGTGAATGATTTGGGGTTGATCATGTTCCATGACCTGCATTCACAACGGATATCGTGAACGAAGGGGTATATAATCACTTATCTATAGGACCTTTCCTTTTGGTTAGGTATTTGTTGTGGGAAGACAAACCCTGTGCTGACTTGGGGGCATAGATGCCTTGCTAGAGGCCGCTCTATGTCGGTTACGCCTTTTGTGAGTTTGTCATGTGCAAGTAGGAGTCTGTTGGATTATGCCCACTGACACACACACGAGTTGGTATCATGGCTGATGAAGCAAGGGCCTATTGGGTCACACGTCAAGTATCGATTCCGGCATCACGGATGGTCTAATAAGAGAGAAAACCAGAAACTGGTTCTGGTGGGCCAAGGCACGCCCGTACCTCTATGAGGTACGGCTGTGCCCTACGGGCAGGCACGAGCTCAAGTCGGGCGTGACTTGGGCGTGGCCTGTGGCTAGGTACGCCTGTGGCTAGGTACGCCTGTGCCTCTATGAGGCACGCCCGTGCCCTGTGCCCAATGGACAGGCACGAGCCCAAGTCAGGCGTGACTTGGGCGTGGCCTCTCAGGCTGGCACGCGCGTACCTTATGAGGCACGGCCGTGCCTCATGCAGTAACAGCCTCTTAACTAGGCTTTCAAAGCTAGTTAAATGGTGTTTATGTGTATTGATCATGAAACAGCCATGAGATTTATTGTTGCACGTTTTTTGAACTAAAGTTTGAGTTCTATATAAACCACACTAAGTCTAATGGTTTTGGTTGCTTGAAAGAAATACACTAAGTTGATATAGTTTGCACTAATTCTCTCCAACACACAAAGTAGTTCCAAGGCTTTGGTTCTATTGTGTAGACATCTTTGTGGTGTTTAGGTTGGCATACCTAACACTCTAGCAAGTGGGAAAAGATCAAGACTTGGTGTGGACTTCAATAGAGGTGTACACCTTAGTACACGAAGCTTCCAAACTCCAAACTCGCGAATACAAAGAAGAAAGCATCAAGGGTATAACTCTATCTCTTTGTATGTTTATTTTGTTGCTTAGTCATGTCTAGAGTTTTGGTCCATTTGGTGGGCGTATTCGTGGTCAACTTTTTGAAATTATTTTCTACTCGTTTTGCTTCCGTTGCGATTTTAGACCACGAAAACCCAACAAATGCCACCATCAAGTCACCTACATCCCTACCATGTCGTTGTTGCCAGAATTGTGCCGGCGGCCGACATAAAATTAGGATTGCCACCCTTAGAAAATTCAAACAAATCGAAGCAATAAACTACAAAATGTAATGATAAAGAAGATGATGAACAATATATCTCTCCAACCCTGTTTTTTTGTGTAAATCAATTTTAGGCTTTCTTTATTGGTTTGTTTAGTATTAATAGTTAGATTTCGATTTTTTATATTTTTCTATCATTGAAACAAGTATAGCGAATAATTATTTTGGTTTATGAACAAGTAGATCTCGGTTTTTTAAATGTTTAATTAATAGTGAGCAACGAGTCAAGAATAAGATCTTGGTTCTTATTTTTGTGATTTTCTTCTTTTGAACAAGTGAACACTGATTAATTAAAAGATTTGTGTTTTATATATTCAAAGTCTTTCATTTTTTTTTGTTATATTGTTGGGGAGATAATCACTTCACCCTAATAATCAACTCTGCCTATCCTAAAACATAGGATTTGATGATAACCAAACCCTACATTCAGTATGACTTAGAAAGAATTCAAACATGTGTTGTTTGAATCAGTTTATGTAAAAATATGCTAAGTATGAAACCATCAGCTGGGGAAAATAAGCCATCAGCTGAGCATCAGATCCTACTCAAAGTATCAGCCAAGGAGCATCAGATGAAGAACACAAGTAAAGAAGACCATCAGCTGAGGAAAATAGTCTATCAGCTGAGCAAAATTGTTGATTAGCTGAGGAAAATATTCCATCAGCTGAGTGAAGAAATTGATCAGGTGAGTGTCTACTCTATCAGCTGAGTGAACAAATTGATCAGCTGAGTGAAGAAATTGATCAGCTGAGTGTCTACTCTATCAGCTGAGTGAACAATTGGATCAGCTGAGGCCCAGAGCATCAGCTAAGTAAGTCTTCCTTTACACAAGTCATCTCTCCTCATAAACTGATGTATTTGATTGATCAGCTGAGCACTCTTGATCAACTGATCATCCAAATACATGAGCTTATGTCCTCCTAAGCTTACTATTGATCAGCTGAGCATCTATATGATCAGCTGAGCAATATGTGTCAACTGAGTCCTAGCAAAAAGTGATCAACTGATATATTTTGTCAACTGAGTAGTGAATATCAGAGTTCCTAGTACAATCTGTTAGCTGAGTCGTGAAAAATGTCAAATCTACTCTATCTTTTCAGATTGTAAGTCATATGTAAAAGGCAGAACATGTGTTGTTCTATTATGCCTTAGATCTTTGTTTGTAAAAGTAAAATGCACTTTTTGGATCAAGTATGAGACAATAAGTTTTGACCTTATCCTCTGGAAAAGGATAATGATACCCCAAACAGACGAAGATCTTGAAGATTTGTTCAAACAACTAAGTATGGCTGGCAATCCCATACTTGATAAAGTCAAATCAATCAGAAGCATGGTGTTGATTAAAGTACAATCATGGAAAGGGAAAGATACTTCTACACGACAGTAGATGTGGACTTTAATATTTTATATTGTGAATGGGTTGCACTTTTGCAGAAAAGTACAATTACTTTTATCAAAACATTTGATTAAAGTAACTTTACTTTTCACCCACTCCTTTACAATTAAAATATTATATTTCCACATCCTCTTTATCTCTTACCTTCATTCAACCGGATCCACCAAGACTTCTATATATACTCATGCATGGTGGACATGCAAACAGAGAACAATACACAACACAACAAAGTGAAGTCTCTACTACACTAAAAGAATATCTCATCCGTTGAGAAATTTCGTAGAGTATAAGCATTGTGTAGAATCAAACTTGTTCATGTGTTGAACACTCTAAATACATTAGTTGTTTTAGAGTTAGCTTGTCTATGTGTTAGACAAATTGATTGTCACCTTTTATTGTACTTAGAATTTCCGCTTCTAGTACATGTAATTCTTGATTCATATCAATAAGAATTATATAAAAGTATATAAGTGTGTCTTTAATTTTTAAAAGCTAAAGTTTGTATTCAACCCCCCCTTCTACAAACATTTGTTGTTGCGTACTCAATCTGGGACTAACATATATATTGTATGTTCATCAATGAATACTAAGAGGTTTTTTGAAAAAATGGTTATTTAGTCTGTTCATTACTAAACTTCTAAAAAAATGAATTTTTAGTAGGTTAATTGATTTAAGTCAATAGTTGGTTTATTAGTGATTAAATAATGATTTAGTTTTTTTTAGATTAAAAAAAAAGATAGTTAACTATATTAATTCATTAGCAAACTTTCGTTTTTGAATTATTTATTAATGATTTTTTGTTTAGATGATGACAAAAAATTATAAAAATATTCACTAGAAAAAAGTAATAATGAAAAAAACCATGAGAGATAAAAAACTTTAAAAACTAATTAGAGAGAGTGAAAATTAATTAAAGAGGGAAGAAATAATATATTATTGTTGATAAATTTACCCTTTTGAATTAAATAAAATTATTAATTATAATTAATATTAACTACAAAATCAAAAGCCAATCAACTGTTAAAATTACTTCTCGTACTTTTCACAATAATTATAATCTAGTATGGCAATTGCAAGCCATTAGATTAGTTCATCAATTGTTATGATCTAGTATGGCAATTGCGTAATTAGCAAATTAAATTGTTTTAAGTTAAGGTAAACAAGGATCAAATGGACAATTTAAGAAAATTTCACTCTTCTTTCTTCTGTAGCCTATTTATTGAATTTTTTCATTAAACCAAACAAATCAATCCTAATATATCCTACTATCTCCTCTCTTTGTTTTCCAGCCTCCCTCAAAACTACTCTCCTCCTCCGACGAATTTTAATTTATCAAATCTGAATCATTCATTTTAATAAAAATTAGGAAACCAATTTTGACTTTTTTGTTAAAATTGGATTCGACTTTTACTTTAATTTAAATCAAATTTATTAAATATAATTCCATATATGCTTTTCTTAAACACTAAAATATCTTTTTTGCCCAACATAATTTACAAATATCATATTTACCTTTTATAACATTTCACAATATCATATTTAACCAAATTTTTAGTTTTATTATTCTAAAATATTTTATAATCATTCTTAAGTTTTTTAATTATAATCAATAAAAACTTTATTGTAACACCGGCTTTGCATATACTAGATTTTAGCAAAAATTTGCGTTTTTTAAACAACGTGAACTTAATTACGATCATATATCATTTAGCAGCGGAAATATTTACATAAAACATTGTCTCGGTATCTGCTGTTACGCTACAAACAACCGACCACAATGTATTTATTACAATATTAAGTGTTCCCGCAAAATATCCAGAGGTAGGGGACCCGGCTCACCAGGCAATCTATCTTTGATATGCAAAAGCAGTTAACATGGCACCGTTAGCTACACTTAGCTAATGAGCACAAACTTGGCATAAACTTCATTAGAGTAAGAACATGTATATCAGGAATAAGCATACAATGTTATCCTATCACATTGTGGTGTGCTGACACGATCGGTATAAGTTGTTTCTTGCAGGATAGCTAGTCCCGCTCAACACCAATACACCGGGGGATCAGACACAACCCTCCGCGCTGGTGGGGGAGCATAAAGCAGTCCACCAAGCATCGTTAACGGAACCAGAGGCTCCTTAGGTAACTCAGCCATTTCTGACTGATTAACCCTCACGATATAAGGCACGGCGGTTCTGCAGAACCTACGATCCGGAATGTTACCTCGAATCACAGTTAAATCCTGAATCTCCTGATTAAGGGTCCCTGGGATCCAGCTAACCGGCTGACCTTAACCATGCTTGCTGATGTTTGCGAACACATACACATATCTTGTTCATTTACTTAGCATGCATATTCATTTACTTCTTTTAGCATGCAATTACATTCAGTCACTTCTTTATGGATCCAATTTGGATCCCTAACATACATATCATTACATCTTTACTTAACTGATTCATTCAGAATCAGTATCATGCATAGCATTCATTTAACTAAGCGGTTCCAGTTCTGGATCCTGTTGGCATACACTTAACTTACTTACATCAGGTATTTAACATGGCATTGTACTTTAAATAACATGGCAATTCTTACTTATCAACTTATGAGCACAATCGTACTCAAATCACTTAACACATAATTCCTGCTCTAGTGAGGCTTATGGAAGTCGATACTCACCTGAGTGACTTAACAGATAGTTATTTAACTTCCTGCCTGGTCTAGGGTTTCAAGTTCACCTAGAACATTAGGATTTACGTTAATATCTTAGCATACTTAAAATAGCTACAAATCCAACATAGGAAATCCCCCAAATCCGGATTCCACACAAATCCGACAGACTGTCGGATTCCATGAAATCTGACACTTCAAAGAGAAATCCGATACTTTTTGTGAAATCCGATACTTATCGGATTTCAACACTTATGCACTTGAAAACTTGGTCACAAAGTTGGAAATCCGACTTTCAATCGGAATCCGATTCTTTTACCGGAATCTGACACTTTTTTCGGAATCCGACACTTACAATAAAATCTGATACTTTCGGATTTTGACTTGCAATTTACATGTGGACTTTGGGAATCCGATACTTATCGGATTTAAAACAATAACACGGATTTAGTCATGCGGATTCCGACACCTTCATGTCTCGGAATCCGACACTTAATCGGATTTGGGCAACATGCGGATTCCGACACCTTCATGTCTCGGAATCCGACTGTTTCAACCTAGAACCCGCCATCTTCATCTATGGCTTATTTTCCAGAATTCGATTCATCGTTTATACATTTTTGCATTCTAAAAACATCCATTTTTTCAACATGACTTTGTAAACACATCAAACCCACATAAAAACACCAAACAAACAAAACCCACTTGCAAAGTAAGCTTTGCATGTTCTAAGTGGTGTTTTGCAAGGATTTGAATATTCATTCCCATTTTAAATCAAAAAAACAGTTTCATATGTATCAAATCTTAATAACAACAAGTAGTTACCTTGATTTGGAATTCAAAATCACCAAATCCTTGTTGCTTCAAGAAATGAGAGAAAACCGAGAGAGTTGAAAGAAATCCGAGAGTTTCTTGCTTTGGGTTTATTCTTGTGGTCTTTGACCACTTTGACTTTTCTTCTATTTATATATATCGCAATCCAGAGGCACCGCCTATGGATTTCATTTTCTTTTCTTTTCTTTCATTTCACACACACACACACACACACATATATATATATATACATTAACACATTTACACACATAACACATTAATATACATTTAAACTTTCTTCTTATTAACATAACTATCTTTAAATACATGTCTAACAGCTAGGCCCAAATCGAGGATGTTACATTTACCTTATTGACCCAATTGCAACAATAATAATCCGTGGCATGTACAAAAGATGCAATCACGTTTCTTCATATTATGATACCGTTATTCTGTCCTTATGTTTGGTCTCCCCTCGCCCGACGCCTGGCTCTTCCACCGCTTGTCTGGGTGTTGAAACCGTTTGTCGCCATTTTTTAAAATTCTAATTTTATTCGCGTTTTATAATTATTTAATAAATTTTTTTAATATTTAATATAATACATTGTTTTAAATATGTAATTTTAGAATAAGCATTTGTTTAAAGAATTTATCTAATGTTACTTTGGATGTAAACATTCAAATATTTGCTAAAACTTCATACATAGTTATTGCATTGTATCAATAATTTTTCAAAAAACAAATAAAATCGTACTCTATTTAACTACTTTATTAACTTAAATTAATCACTAGACACTAGATGGTTCGAGGATAAACTATAAAAGTATAATGAATATCATAAACATGTTATACTTCCTTACTTAATTCTACTAATCACTAAATGCTAACACTTGTAAAATGTTCATTAATTTTCTTTCTTTATATTCTTATTTTTTTATTTTAACATTTGTATTAATCTATTAAGTAAAAGAATAAGTAACAAAATTTAGTAAGATAGTATAAAACCTCTCTAAACACAACTACGTGTATTATCTTCACTCACAAAAAAAAAGTTCTAACTAATTGATGACCCTAGCATGCACATACCTAAAGCGTTGATATCATTGTACTCGCACTACTCGGTCCAAGTTTTTCTAGGTTTAAATATATATGTTAGAAAGCAAAGGTTTGATATGAGTACAATATTTAAAAAAAAGTTGAGTAGAGTAGCTAGCTAGCTAGCCCCTTGGTTGGTCCAATGTGTGTAGTTTGCAAAGTTTCGGTCCCTTATAATGGTAGTGTGTTTGGATATTTGTAGCCAAAAACTTTAAATCGTATGCAATATTGACTATCCTTGTACCTCGTTGCTATCTAAGGCTATGAGATGGACTAGGGTACAATTGTTCCCATAGTAAATCTTGTTTCAATATGACCTCATAAATCACATGATTACTTGTTGAAAATTACCTTACAAGTAACTTTAAGTCTTTTTAAGTGATGCCAACTTCGTATTTTTCGACTGTCCTTTATCTAAGTTGACAACAAGCCTTTATCGTGGGCCCCATTGCTTGCATACTATTTTATCTCTATTCGGGTTTAATATAAGATAACACAACCCTATAGCTTATCTATATAATTAGGTTACAAACTTAAGTCATCGTATACTAAACCCTAATATACTCTCAAATAATCTTCTAATATGTTTTTTTAGACGTCTACATTTCTCTAACGGATCTTTCTCACGTCTTATCTAGCTATCTTAATTTTTATAAAATATTAATAAATCAAAAGTCTTGAGTACCTTTGGTTAAAAACAAAGGATAAGAATTAAGAAAGGGTAATAAAATACAAAGAAATATAATATATTATCATTAACTTTGTGTCGTTTATAGTTATAAGATTCTAAAAATCGTAAAAATTAAAAAAATTACGGATTTGAGCTTCTAAACAATCTCACTATCCATGAGAATTTCGTTTAATTCCAAGAGCGGAAATTAATTGGTCAATTTTGGTGATGATGTCATCAGTCATCAATCTCATCCGCGGCTAGCGATGACATTATGAGAAGTTGTACTGGAAGCTTCTCAAGTTGTACCCGGCATCAAAAGTGTCTGGTGAAGAATAATCCGTCGTCGAACATGCATGTCTTAATAAATTGCACAAACTTATGCATGCTTCGTGTGTGTATGTGTGTATATATATAGGGGAGGGTTCAAACGAAAACTGGTTTTCGTACGAGAACCAACTTAGCCGTTCATTTTGAATAATGGAATTCATGGATGAAGAGCGTGGGGGGATTGAGTGTGACACGGTGCATGTAAGCAATTTATGAGTGGGCAATCCAATTGAAAGAGGGGAATTGGACGGCTAAGATCGGTTCTCGCGGTTCTCGTATGAAAAACAGTTCTCGTTTGAGTGTGGTAGGGTGCATGTAAAGAATTCATGGGTGGACAATCCAATTGAAGGAGGGGGAATTGGACGGTTAGAATTGGTTCTCGCGGTTCTCGCAATAAGAACGGTTCTCAAATTAACTTTTCAATATATATATATATAGAGAGAGAGAGAGGTAGGTTCATGCGAAAAGTGTTTTATTTGCGAAAAGTGCGAGAAGCAATCTGGGCCCTACAATCAATTAATTGATGGTTAATATTAACAATGGCAATTTAGTAAATAAATTGAAATACAAGGTTATCAACTAAATTAATAAAAGAGTAATATAGTCATTATACCATTCTCTCTCCTATCATCTCTCTTCTACTTTCTCTCAAATATTATTTACATAAATAGTATTTTAATTAATCACCAATATATTATCTCTCCAACTCCATACGTATCATATATTTTCAAAACCCTATTCTCTCTCTCAGATGGTAACCGCCGCCCTCTCATCGGAGAAACAAACGAGGTCGTCGGAGAAGGTATTCACTATACCATCACCTGGCCTTTTGTCTACAACTGAGGTCGCCGGAGAAAGAAATGAGGTCGCCGGAGAAACAAACCAGGTCGATCTTTACTAATCGCCGCCATCACCTGGTCTTTTGTCTACAACCGAGGTCGCCGGAGAAACAAACCAGGTCGATCTTTACTAATCGCCGTCGTCAACTCTAGATCTGCGCGGCGGAGAAACATCGCCGCCGCCCCTGCCAACCTTCAGATCTCCAGATCTATGCTGCAACGTCGGACCTAGTGTTCCGTCGCCGATCACCTTAGTCGACCTCCACAGTCGCCAATGCATCACCAAAGTCGACCTCTAAGGCGCAGCCGCATCACGCCAGATCTGGGCTCGACGGAAAGCGTGGTAGCGGCTAGGCTTTAGCAACCACCGGAAGCACGACAGTTAGGGTTTAGCTACGATGTAAAACGTGGCAGCGGCAGGGTTTTGAACGTCGGCTAGGGTTTAATTACGACGGGAAGCACGGCGCCTCACAGCCGTAAGCCCAACATCCACCATCGTTTTTGTTGTTCAATGACATCAATCTAGCAACATACTTTAATTTTTGTTTATTCTCCCTGTTTTTTTTCTTCTAAATCCCTCGTGCTTTTTTATAAGAACAGATTTTAATCTGTGGTTTGGTTTGTTCATTATTGAAAAAAAGAACTTGATATGAATTTGGAGAGATTTGGTTTATGAAGAACAGATTTTTATCATGGTTTGGTTTGATTTGTTTATTTTTATCAATGCATTTACCTACTGTTGATGTGGTTTAGTGAAAGGAGATATTTTTTTATTTATTGATATGCATTTATAATTGTTTATTATTGAACAAGTAATAATTTATGCAATTGTATTTATTTATCATTGAACAAGTTTATTATCGAACAAGTAATAGTTTATACAATTGTACTTGTTTATCATTGAACAAGTAAAATAGAAGTATAAAAAAAAGAAAGAAAAAACAATATTTAATTGTGTTCAATAATGAATATTGTGTTAATAATAGAATAGAACTTTAAAAAAACAAAAAATATAATATTTACTAATGAACGTAGCATTGAACTTAAAATATAAGAAAAAATAAAAAAAAATCAATAGTTTACTAGTGAAAAATCGTGAAATTAATAATTTATTATAAATCTTTTTATTTTTTATTTAAAATATAAGAAAGAGAAAAATATGAGAAAAAAATAGATTGGAAAGAGCAAAAATTTTGGTTTACCAATATGCCCTTTTGAATTTAAAAAATTAAAAAAATGTGATTAATCTAAGCCATAAGATCAAATATAAATAAATGGTTAGGATTGCTTCTCGCACTTTTCGCAAATAAGACACTTTTCGCACGAACCCTCTCCTATATATATATATATAGGGTAGAGATCAAGTAAAAAGAAAATTAAAGTAAAAAGGGTAAAAAGGATGATTATTTGATTATTTTTCGGTATATATATCAACTGATAATCGTTAGTTCGTCATCTTTATTATTAAAACTAGTTCTTCATCAATTTCTTTTTGATGAATCCAACATATTCATCACTTTTTAGATGAAAGCATTTTGTTCATCAACAAATTATTCCAAAATTTTGTTTTCAAAATCTGTATTTTAAATCAAAAAGAAATTGATGAAGAACTAGTTTTAATCAATAAAGATGATGACCTAACGATTATCAGTTGATATATATACCGAAAAATGATAAGATAATCATCACTTTTACACTTTTTACTTTAATTTTCTTTTTATTTGATCTCATCCCTATATATATATATATATATATATATATATATATAAGTACGTTCAATTAAGGGGTTGATCATGACACAATTAATTAAGAAGAGGCCGGGAGGGAGGGAGGGAATTACAAGGTTGTACCCGACAACGTCAAATCACGTTTGGTTTTATTCTCATCTTCTGTGGATAAAGAAGACGTGAGCGAACTTGGGGTATATTGGAGCCTAGATTGGGTCCATTACCAATTAATGATTCATAATCGCTATTTAATGTAAAAAAGTATATTTATAATTAACAAATTTCAAATATATATATACATTTCAATATTGTTAGAACCGGAAGAAAAATAGTAATTCTGAAATCGTATGTAAATCTGGATTGCTTAAAAGATCGTGTAGACATTATCTAAACATGATATTTTGACTTTATGTCAGGGTTACAAGAATTTCAGATTTTGGAAATAATTCTTCAAAGAACAATTCGTATAAAGACACTAAAATGAGACCACGAACTATGGTTTATAAAGAATTTAAAATCTTACCAAAGATAAGATCAATCAATTCAAATATTAATTTTATCTCATAATTAAGGGGTTTCGATTTTATAGTAATTATCCACAAAATATTTTTAAAAAACAATTATAATAATTATCCATAAATATTTTAGAAATCAATTTCCATAACATTTTTTTTATTAAAGATAATTTTTGTGATAAAGTTTTCTGGAGCTTGCTAAGGGTGATGTCCCTAGTGAAATCAAACTCATTTTATATAAACATGTACTCCGCACTTCTTAACTTATCTCTAATCAAGATTTGAATTTCATTGGTAATATGTAAACTCCATTACACTAGTATCACCAACAAATATTTGGGAACTCTAAAAAAATCCGTTAGTTATCAAGTTTAGTAAAGAAGCTCCAATTAAATTCGTATTAAGAGCAAATGTAGTAATAAGACCAGGCGCATCCATTCCACAGGATGGAGCGTGACCCCGCTTCCTTCCATCGCCCCCACCCTTTTAATTTCAAAGTGAGGGTTTAAGCGGGTTGTTTCTCAAGCCCACTTTTTCCTTCTCTCTATCTCTCTCCTCTATCTTACATTTAATTCTTTTTTAAAAAAATAGAGAATAGTTGAGGAGGATGAATGTAGGGATTAGTGGGATGAAAGAAAATAGTAGGAAAAAATGATATAACGCTGACGTGACAATAAAAATTAATGGGATGGATGCACATAACCTAACTGTGATGACTGCTATCACAATATGTCATAATTATTGGCATTGACTATTACTTACTAAATGTCTACAGTAATAACCATAATTACTACTATTACCAGACCTATAGTTTTTACGTAGAGGTGGTTGTTTGTCTAGACATCAAGGTCGTGATATGATAGGAAGACGAAAGAGGAGGATTAACTAGACAAAGACGCTAACATGCATCCATTAACTTCCTAATTGTATCTTAGCCTTTTCCAAGTCATATTTGAAGGAAAGACTTAAATATATATCATACAAACATTAAATATTAAAACTATTTTACTGTAACTATAGCTGCAAGGACTGATTTAATTATTAAATCAAGGCAATCGGGTATTATGTTTATAAATACTATCATGATATCAGTACTATGCTTTTGTGGCTAATTACGTAATTTTCATTTATTTCTCTTTTTCTTATTAATTTTTTTGTTGATTTTTAAAACAAATTTTGAAAAACCATAAAACAAGAATAAAGAACTTAATTTATAAATTAAGGATAGAAAAAGATTGTATTGTATTGGAAATTGACAAATTGTGTTGATGTAAGTAAAAAATTGTGTTGGTGTGGGTAGGGTTGAGTATGACTACCGAAAATACTGAACTGGACCAATACCAGTATCGAGTTAGACCTTTTGGTTTGTTAATTGTTATATGGTACTTGGAATATTGCTAAATCGGTACTCGAACTAGTACCAAACTCACTAGGTAAAATAGGTAACTGATACGGTAATGGTACCTTATATGAATACTCTGTACGGTACTCGGTACTGCCTTCAGACCAAATTCGGTACTCGGTAAAATCGGTACCAATCCGGCACCATGCTCATCCCTAGGTGCAGTAGAGTGTGTTGACGTGTTAAGTTATTTGAGAGATATATTAGTCATTTCTCATTGCTGAATTTTAAGAGATTTGGTAACATATGAGATAGTGTGTTAAATTTATTATAATGTAGTATAAATACGGATTTATTTAGACAATTTGATTAGTTAAGATTCAAACAATCAATTGGTGGATCTTTGATCTTAGGTTAGGAACAACAGACCTAGTTAACAATTAGTAGGATAACATTATCTACTTATCATCTTTTTAACTAGGTGCAAGTAGAAAAACTGAATAACTAAATCGTAACCAAAATAATTAAACCATGCCCAAAATTTAGAAAGTGGCTATGATTTGTTTTCATAACCGATTATTTCGGTTAGACTATTATTAACTTTAATTTAACCAATTTAACCAAACCGAACCACCATATTATTATATACTTTTATTTAATATTATATATATATTGATCATTTTTCTAAATTCATATATTACATTAAGAATGAATTGTATTAATTCAAATAATAATATCTTGATCATATCAGTTTTTTTTTCTTCATATTTTCAATTTTGAATCTCAAATCTCAATCAGTAATAGAGTTGAAAGTTTGTGATATTGTGTAGTGTATGTTGTTTTCTTTGTCATAACTCATGGAGATAATAAGTTATTTTATAGTATATGCTTTTGTACCATCACCATAATTTTGTTTAGTTTTTGTAACCTTAGGTGGTATTTGATATATATTTTTTAGTTTCTATATGGCACTATATTTATGAATGGTTAACCGCTAACAAGTGAACTGATTTCTAGGTGGTTAACCGCTAACAAGTGAACTGATAGATTACCATCTATAACCAATTGACCATAACCGAATATAATTGAACCAATTGGTTATGGAATCACACTAACTAATACACTAGTTATTTTTTCCAACACTAAACACTCATGCTTTTAAGCTAATTTAATATGCTTTTATTATTATTTTTCAACGAGTATTTTGTACATAAAAATGCTTTTTCATCACTCCATATATCGTTTATAAGAAATAAAAAACTATTAAAATATTTTTAAACCAACAACCACAACAACAATAATAACAACTCTACTTAATTTCGTCTGAACGAGAATCGAAAAAAGTAAAATAAATATTATACTCATCCTTTTATCCATAGATAAAAACACCAATTACATGAAGTACTTTGGTTTTTATTAATAAATCCTTGAGAGAAATCTTTTCATCGCATAATCTCTACACTTCTATATATGTTTAGAGCATCCGATACGATCTTGTGAAAACACAATCACGAGCAAAAATTCGTTCTAGCACCTCGTTATGACCATTGTCCATTGCTCGTTATCTACTCGCGAGGGTTGTAGTCGTGGTGGCTCGTTAAAGTTTTTTTTATTTAATTTTACTTTTAACTAATAGTTTTTAAGATAAATAATTATATATTTATTTAATGATTAATGTTAAGAATGCGAAAAAATATAATAATAATTTAATGACACTAACATGATAAATAGTGATGAAAGTGACAACTGCACTAATTCTTTCAAGAGATATGGAGATGAAGTTGCAATCTGCAATAAAGTTGAGGGAGTATAGTGTAAATTAAAAAGGATGAGAAATGATTATGTACAGAAGAATAGTTGTACAGTAGAACTAAGGACCGCATTATTTGTAGATATTTGAGTTAAAAAAACCCACTTGTTGTGGGCCTTACACGGCGTGCCTTACACGTGACTGCGAGTCCATCTATTTCTACATCCCGTCCCCATGCCTTTTTTAAATCAGCAAGTCAATAACACCCCTAACCACGACTAAAATACATTTTAAATATTGGGATAATTTTATATATATTTTTATTAAACACTTACTTTTTTTTAAACTAATATTAAACTATTATATATATACCTTTTATAATTTTTTAAAAATTACAACTTAATAATAAAATATCATGTATATTCATCATAATATTTGAAAATATCATATCTACCCAAACTATTATTTAGTCATTTTATATTTTAATCCCGTTTTTGATATTTTAAAACGAGGTTGTAGTGTTGGACAAATATGATATTTTGAAACTTAATAATTAGTCTCTTTGCAAAAAAAAAAAGCATTTTCAAGTCCCATTATAAAAATAGCATTCTATATATTTTTATAATGATATAAATATTTATTGCATGTGTTTCCATCTTCTCATATCCGGTTAACTGTTAAGCATCCATCTCGATCTTCAACCGTAAATGAGTATCAAAAAACACTAAACAATAATTCTCTGGAAAAACAGTATTTTTATGTATCAAACAACAATTATCAGTTGTAAATGAGTATATACGGTACTAGGCAAAAGTTCAAACGAGAACTGTTTTTCGTAAGAGAACCGCGAGAACCAATCTTAGCCGTCCAATTCCCCCTCCTTCAATTGGATTTTCCACCCATGAATTCCTTACATGCACCCTACCACACTCAATCCCTCCATGCTCTTCATCCATGAATCCCATTATCCAAAATGAACTCTCAAGATTGGTTCTCGCAGTTCTCGTATGAAAAACAGTTCTCGTTTGAACCCTCCCCTACGGTACTATACATGGATAAAATTTTAGATCCCTAATAAAAAAAATGGGTATTGTTTATAAACACCTCTTAAAGTATCTTAAGACTGGCCTGTAAACTTGAAAGGGAAAAGAAAATATAAACAATGACATAAAAGGCCCATTGACATGAAAGTGGGTCAGTCAAATTATTTAGCCCATTTCTGATCACCATCAATGTGTGATGGGTAAATGGGTTGTCTAGATGTGGAAAACAAGTGGGCCCAGTAATGTCTACTATATACATAAATATATGATAGAAATATAATATATTGTTATACAATAAATTTAGTCAAATTATTCTACTTTTTACTAACAAAATTTAATGTTTCTGTTATTATCATGACGTAGAAAGTTTGTAGCTTTAGTATTACGTTAAAAATGGTGAAATTATATGCACTACTAACAACATATAGGCAAAAGTTCAAACAAGAACTGTTTTTCATACGAGAACCGCGAGAATCAATCTTAACCGTCCAATTCCCCCTCCTTCAATTGGATTGTCCACCCATGAATTCCTTACATGTACACTGTCACACTCAATTCCCCCACGCTCTTCATCCATGATTTCTGTTATCCAAAATGAACGACCAAGATTGGTTCTCGCAGTTCTCGTTTGAACCCTCCCACAATATATAAATTATATGTTTTGCACTTTTATATTACTTTCTAAAAAAATTTACCTTGCTTAAAAAATAATATATTACTTTAGATACTCGCATGCTACACGAAACGATTAAAAGAATATTAATAAACCATAAATATTTATGGAAAATATTCAAAATTTGTAATGTAATTCAATAAAGTATAAAGAGGTGTTCATAATGTAAATTTTTGTATAAAGTATACATTTATGTGCACCAAGTACATTAATGTTGAGTAGTAAACATGAATATTAGTAAAATTTGATGAAGTTAAGCATGCGGTTTTCATATTAAATTAACAATCTATACTGCAGTGTAGAATATCCATTGGTATTTTTTTAATCAAATATAAAGTCATATATGTAATTACTTTTATGCTACAATTTGTTTTTAGTGATACAAAATTTAAAAAATAATTTTTTTTCATAGTATGATAAATTTTATATTGCAACGTAGATAAAAATAAGAAGGTAGCAAATTATATAGAAATAGGATAATATAGAACCTAGTCTTAATCATAGAACCTAAAGAATAAATCTGGACCATTGGATCATCTAAATTAATGGTTTAGATTTGAAGGTGATAATTTTGTAAATTATATGAAAATTATATAAGGTAACTGCATAATTTGGGGCAAATATGAAAATCCTCTTTATGGCTCCTCCTCCCGAAAATGCAAAATGATAACCAAAATACAAATTATTGGGTTATTTACATGTTAATGACTTAATATTATTTACATTTTCGGTTATTTGCATTTTTGTTATCTTTTTTATGTCCATTGCATTTGCATTTTTCATTTTCGTCAAATGATTTGTATTTTTGTTATTTGTTCTTTTTTTTTTAATTTTCGGTAGCATTTGCATTTTCGTCAAACAATTTGTATTTTCGTCAAAAAAAATAGAAAAAATTTCAATCTTGGTCTTGAATTAAAGAGGATAAAAAACTAAATATAATGGTATATTTGTTTTGATAAGATTTTTAAACATGAATATATTGTGACAATTTGGATGTTTAGTAGGATTTTTTTTTTAATTTAAGTTTGGAGGTTGAATGAGGGAGAGAGGCTTGGATATTAATTTGTAATTCTTTTTCCCGTTTTGTCCTTATTTTTAATGTCACGTGTCATCACCAGGTTTGTTCTTTAGGTTCTATGAATAAGCAAGATTCTATGTATAACCTCACCCGTAAATTTATAATAATTTTTACACCAACCATTTTACAACTTTTTATAAATTTTCCTTTAATTTCGTCATGTTCTTCATATTAAGTTTTTGAGTTCTTCATATCATTGAGCAAACAACATGCTACTCCACCATCACCATTTACCATCACCTAACCACTACAAGTCACCACCTCTCTTACATCTCCAAATCAACACCGTCATCAATTGTTGACATCCCCCGTCTTAGCCACATCATCCATCTTACCGTCATCAATAGTTAACATCACCCATCTTACCCATATCATCCACCATTTAACACACTAATAGGAGAAAACAGAGGGAGATGACATGAATAATAGAGGAGGTAATCAAAAAGTTGTGATATGTGGTATCGATTATGGCCGTGGCCTAAATTGAGGTGTGTGGTGGTCATAATCTAGAGTTGTGCGGTATAGTTGTAATTAGTTACTAATATGTGGTCGAAATAAATACCCAGGCTAATTTTTAATTGAAATCCTTAAAAGAAAAAAAAACTCAAAAAAGGTTACAACAAATTGATTATGGTTGTAAAGCGTCATCACATATACAATGTTAAGTTTTAGAAAGTTTGTTGCCATAAAGTTGAAAAACGGTAGTTTATTGTATGCAATCTTAATGTTTGAAAAAACTGTTTTATTCCGTTATGATCTACTATAAAAAGGTTAAAATGAATTTAATAAAACCCACACACCCATGTCTCCCTTTCTTATCATCGACCCTCTCTCATATATTTATGAAATGAGCCATCATCTTCGTTCTTGCAATTGCGATAACACCATTGCGATCCTCATACCTGTATCCTTGCTCTTTCTCTCCCCCTTTTCTATTTCACATTCCATACATTTTTCTAAATGGGATTTGTTTCTTAACCGACTGGTTTTAGTGATGGATGATGGAGATTGCGTTTTATGCATTTATAGGCGTGTGTGCAACTCCAATGGAGAGCTTTACAAAAATGTTCGAACATAGAGCCTTAAGAAGTTTCAAGTGTTGAAGACGCACTCCTGTTTGGCGGATATTTAGCCGGGTTCAACTGAATAGAAACTTAAGTAGACGACAACCGTGTCTAGAGTATAAACATTGAAGAATTGGTGTTAGAAAGTAAGAATCATATATTTATTTGTAACATAATAAAAAATAGTGATTGAGGGCTGATCAAAACTTGGGTTACATATATGTGCAATGATCTTTTTTCCACACTTGGTTTGATCCAAGCAGGGTTACTTCAAACCATCAATTTTTTTGAGTGTGCACAATCACACAAGTGAAATTTGTTTTGTAATATCGACTTAGTGTGTTAGGCTACCCGTAGCGATATGCCCGAAGGAGTTTAGGTTCTTCACGTACATTTGGGTTTATCATTAGCACCATTTCGTGTTCCCATATTTTCCCCTCCTTCGGCTTCCTATACCCAAGATCACCGGTATGTTTTCCTTTTTTGTTGTATAAGAGAGAGCAAAGAGAGAAAAAATATTTAAGTTGTCTAAGTTAAGTACTACTTAAGTTTCAGGTAAAAAAGAAAAAAAAGTGATATAACAGCTGATGTGACATTTGAGTTGAGTTTGATTTTAGAAGACCACTAAGTATGGTCTTATTACGAATGTTTGTGGTAAAAAATTTTAATAATTAATCTATTTATGAGTTAAAATTTAAAAATTAAAACTTTTATCATACAAGTCTAAGAATATCTTTTAAAAGTTCATTAACCTGTTATAGATCTTAAATTTAAAAGTTAAACCATTCCTTTTCAAATTTACCTGTTACACGTTTGATAATTGTATCTTACATTTTACAGATTAGGGCTTGTGATTCACATGGTGTTAGATAGAAAAGAAGCTTCAAGAGAGTTCCTCAAAGATGATAATTCCATTCCTTACTTCAATTCCATGTCATCTCCTTCTTTGATTCCATTTCCTCAATTTGAATCCAGTACTCGATTAAGCTTTCACCATCTGATACCCTAAATTATTAACTCAGTTTTCTATTCTTCAACAGGTCCGTTCCTTTTCAAATTCCATCAATTTGTTTACTTTTAACTTCGTCTTTCATCATATATCGTTTTCTTTTATGAAATCATGTTGCAATTTTATGGTTTTGATAATTGTGTTAGTAGTTTAGGTGTTGCTACAGATTCGAATTACCAATTATCTAATATGATTGAAAAGATTAAAGTTTTAATTGCGTGTGGAATCTACTCCACTGATTTATCTTGATTTGAATATATGCTATGAATTAGAATACACACATGTCTGTCCATTAAAGTTGCTTGTTCTTTCACTTCTTTGTGCTATTTTATTCAGATTCTGTTTGTTTGTTCCTTTGAATTGATAAACATTGTAAATTTATGCATTACGTTATGTTTTAATTTGTTTACTGTTGGGAAATCTGAAGCCAAATTTGAAAATCATTGAACCAAAACTGTGTATATGACTTGCTAATTTGTGATTTCACTTTTTATTGAAGAAGTTGGAAAAATGTTTCACTTTTAGGGGGATAGATCTAATAACCAGGGGAATGGAATTAATATATATATATATATATATATAGATATATACACACACACAGAGAGAGAGAGAGAGAGAGTGAGAGATTGTGTGAATAGATGTCTTAAATTTGGGGGGTGTTCAGGATTAGAATTGTTTATCTGCTTACTATATTTCTACACGACAATAAGTTGTTTTGGGTGCGTGTTTGGGATCGCGTTATTTGCAAGTAAAATAAGCTGTTCTCAATAAGCATTTTGAATCTGCTTATATGAAAAAGCATGAGCATGTTTTTTTAATATATCTACAGTGATGTGAATCATATATTATTTTGCACAGTGATAGAGTGCCATTAACTGCCTGAGTCATGACAGCATGATTGCTTGCTCTCCCATTCGAACCTGTGTGAAATACGGCTTCCGTCCAAGCGGGACCCACCAATCTGTGATGCTTCAATCTGCGTCAAGTGCATGTTGTTTTCATATCTCTCTTGGATGTGTGAAACCAAATTATGTTGCAAAAACAAACGTCAGCACCCGCCAATCAATAATCAGATCAGAAATCACAAACCAGAGGACCAACTGGCAGTCACTGACCATCAAAAGTGCTATGCGTTTGCAAAAGACACGTACGGCTGGGTCCCGCACAATGAATTTAAGGCTTTTATTCCCGAAACAAGGGATTATTTCAAGAATGAAATGGAGTTTGGTACCCGGGTCTTGGATGCAAGGATGTACTTCTGCTGGGCTTGTAATCGGGCTATCTGTTTGCAATATGACTTCTGAACCCAAACATGCTGAAGCTGAAGAGAACAAACAAGATGACTGTAGTTCCTCCACTGCCAACTTTTCACATGGAAAGCAAGTTCACACTGACTATTCAGTTATAGGTGAGCTAAGCACATAGTCAAACTGGGTTAGGCCGGGTCAAAATTAGCTAATAAAACTGTGATTTCATCGCTGAAATATTTTTGTTCTCTGTACAGGAATACCCGGGGATGGGAGATGTCTGTTTCGTGCTGTTGCTCACGGAGCGTGTATACGATCAGGGAAGCCTTCTCCTAGTGAGAGGCTGCAAAGAGAGTTAGCTGATGAATTACGTGCTAATGTATGTTTTGGTGCTCTCCATGTATAATTATAAATAATATTATATGACAACTTAGCCTAGATGTAAAGGTCACTAGTTTGTGTACAGTGTAAATATATTTATAGATGATGGCTAGAAATAGAAACCGATGTATAACATGTTACTTTTTTATGCACACATTAAATGAAGAAGAAGAAAAGCTCTTATAATGACTTCAACTGACAAAAACATCCAAATTCAGATCATATAATCAATTTTTTTTCACGTATAGAATGTCAGTATGTCTAGCAGTTCTGATTTATGCTTCTTGCTTCTATATTAATATACTTTGGATCTTGCACTTTTTCAGGTGGCCGATGAATTTGTTAAGAGACGGAAAGAGACAGAATGGTGAGTTGTGTTGGATTTATCCTTGTACCTTTGCGATCATCATGTTTATATCTTTTTCCGTTCATTTCAACATCAACTATTACTTATCTGGAGGGGTTTTCTTTTTCCTGAAACACTCGTGAAAAAATTATGCATGTTTTGTAACTGATTGAATGACATCAATGATAAGATATGAATGATTAGAAATAGTACATACATTGTATTGTTTTTCAGAAGTGCCATTTGTTGTAAAATATGCAACGATCTTTGTAGAGAACTTATATAAAGTAAACTTATTCAATTGCATTTACACAAAATTCAGGTTCATTGAAGGTGACTTTGATGCATATGTGTCACAAATAAGGAAGACACATGTATGGGGAGGTGAACCTGAGCTGCTCATGGCTTCTCATGTTCTCAAGTATCTCTCTCTCTTTCTTTCTCTCTGTCACACACATAGGCTAGCACACACATACATACATGCGCACACACCCATTTCTGTGTATGAATCAGTGAGCTGACATAAATGATTGTTGGCATTAGGTTTCTAATATGCTGTTTAATATTGCATGCAAGTAATAATATCTCCATGAGGTTTTTTCGTTCAACCACCACATGTTAGCAGTGTTGTCAAAAGCGAAAAGCGCACCGAAGTGCAAAGGGTCTTGGAGCTTAATGCGCGAAGCGCACGGCGCAGCGCGGGCTTCATGAAGGCGAAGCGCACGATGTTAAAAAAAAACTAAAAAAATATATGTAGTGATATAATATAAATAAAATAGCATCTAAATATTAACATGACTATAAAATTCATAGCATAAACATCAAACATAATTTTAAACTTCATAGTTCAACATCCAACATAGTTAAACACTTAAGCATAATTCAAAGTTCAAACAAACATCAAACATAGTTCTAAACTTCAAACTTAAAGTTCAAACATCAAACTCGATAACATGAACAGAAAGTCAGAAATTAAGTAATTAACAATAATATTGTTACTTGATTTGAGGGAAGAAAAGCAGCTAACAAGCCTAACAAGAACAGAAATCTAACATAAATAGATAAATTGTTGATGGGAATCAGAAGAAGAGCTAAAATCGGAAAAAAAAAATTCAGAATCGATGAACTAGAGAAATAGAGAATCAGGAGAAGAGAAATAGAGAATCAGAAGATTTACCCGGGGAGTGACTGAAGATTAAAGAAATCGAGTTAAAGAAAACAGAATGGATCTGTTGATTTCTTGTTCGATTTGGTCATGGAGTCGTAGGTCCAGCCACTTATTTGGTAGGGGTTTTCAATCTGACAAGAGTGTTGATGGATGGTGTAATACAAGGGTCAACGTTTAAAAATTGGTCAAAATAGCTTCAGATATATGAAGCGCGCTTTTCTGCGCTTCGGAGCTTCTGCGCTTTTGTGTGCCTACATGCGCCTCAGGCATACAGCGGGCTTCACTTGGCAAAAAGCCCCTAAGGGTGAGCTTCTGTGCTTTAAGCGCATGTGAGATGCGTTAGGGGTGTAAAGTTGAGCCGAGCCCTCGTTCGACTCTGCTTGGGCTTGGCTTGTTTAACTTGGAGAGCTCGAGCGAGCCTTGGTTGTAAAACTCAAAGTTGTAAATGACCAAAATACCCGGAGCAATGAGTCATTAATGGTGTTAGAAACAATTCTCGTTTGAACTTATCTATATATATGTATATGTATATGTATAAAGTGAAAAGTTCAATCAAGAACTGTTTCCCGTGCGAGAACTGTGAGAACTAATCTTGGCCTTTGATTAAAATAAATCAGAGGCTAATATTGTAAGGGCTCATTAATGACTCATTAGGCGCTCATTCAATGACGCATTAATGAGGCGTATTTTGGGAAAATCAAGCTCGCTCATTAATAACGGTCCACCCGAACACAATTCACGGTTGGGTAAATATACAAATGACCAAAATACCCCTAGTAAAGAGTCATTAATGATGTTGCAAACAGTTCTGGTTTGAACTTTTCCATTTATATATATATGTATTTCTTATTTAATTATTTTATGTGTATATATAATTATTCTACACATAATTTTGTGATTATAGTTATTCATAAAACTACATTACGCATCCCACATAAGTAGGGTATGGGGAGGTAAGATGTAGATAGTCATACCTTTACCTGTGGGTAGAGATTGCTTTCAAAAAGACCTCCGGCTTAAGAATAGATCAATTAAAATAGTTATTCATAAAACCATATTTGTTATTTATATCAATTATGTAGTTCCTTACTATATTATATATAGATTATTATATTTATCCAAGAAACAGGCTCATTTAGGCTCACGGACATAATCGAGCTCATTGTATGAAGCTTGGGCTCAAGCTCGTGAGCAAACGAACGCCAAGTTAGACGCTAACTCGACACGCACTCGTTAGGCTTGGCTCATGTTGAGCTTTTAAAGAGTCAAGTAGCTCAATTCACTTACACTCCTACATATATATTGTGGGCTTTCTAGCCTTATAAACCCTTAACTTAGGAAGATCGTCTAGACACCTTTATTTAGTTGATTTGCATGTTAAATGAAATAATCATGCAACCTGAAAACCATAAATTTGCTGTTACATGAAATTCTGTGCTTAATTAAACCTTAATTGATTTACAAATTATTGTATGGTCGAGAGTAGGAAAGTGACCATAGATGCTCAAAGTTAGGAGTGACAAATTGGGTTGGGGTCGGCTGGTTGGTATAACAAGCCCAGACATGACCAGTTTAATTGACTTATTTACACGCGTTGGTGGGTTAAGCAGGTTGTAATCTGGTAGTAAACGTGTTATAAATAGGTTGGCTGGTTGAATTTATGTTTTTTCACTTTTTGATTAATTACTTTTCATATCTGCTTATAAGATGCGTTGGCGGATTGATTTGTAGATCTACAAATCTACAATGCAACCTTATCACGACCCGTATATTAAATGGGTTCGGCGGGTTGACTCGTTTACAACCGGAACCTATTTAGACCCAACCTTAACCTATTTATTTTCGTATCTGGTTTATGTCGTGTTAGGAATTGTGATACGATTCAATTGATAATCAGTTAGCTGAGTTTATTTATCAGAAAGATAGAAAATAAGAAAGGTACAAATAGTTCTTCCAATTCAGGATTCTCGAATTATAACTACCTTATATCCTCTGAAGACAACTAATTAAGGAAACATAAATAAAAGAAACCTATTTAGACATAGATCACCTGCCAAGTAATAAAAAAAATTACTCCAGAGTCCAGACCCCCTGGACTCTTGGATGGTTCGTATCTAAATAGCCACCGTTACTCAAAGTCAAACATTCTTTTAAGTGCATCATATAATCATATATGAACACATGTTTTAGGTTTGAATAAATTGCCAAGAGCAGTTTCTACCATTGTTCATAAGTGGATTAAGGTATATCCCCTTGCCTCACATGTGGCCTTTTAATGTGCTTATAAGCACACTTCAAGCATTTTAAAGGAATCCTAAAAATGACACAAAAAGAATGTAAAACACTCGAGAGAGAAAAAATAATATCATGGAATGATTCCAAAATAAAAGATGGCCCTTGTGAATGCACTTGTATTTTTGACATGTTAGGCCATATTTTTTTAATCTTGATATCAACCTTAAATAACCGCTTTACCAAAAAAAAGGAAATTAGATGACTGAGAATCATAGTCTAAATGGCATTTGATTGATAGAAATCACTGATTTCATGTAATTTACCTAATAAACACAAAGAACATAAAAACCGGAAATTAGAGAAAACCCTAAAATGTCGAATTCAGAACCCTAAATGAAGGATTTTGGGCCTTGCAGTTGGCTCTCCTTCCCCCAAGAAAGAATAACAGAAACACAAGCACTGCATTGACTTCTAAGGTCAAAATTTTTTTTTCTTGAGTTCTAAGTTCTTTATTGTCGATGTGGTCAATAAGATTCTTATGCTGAAAAGTGACATTTTTTATTGCCATTATTTGAGCCTTTCATTCTGAAAAAAATGTTGATTTACCATCTGATGTGTAAGTTCTTTACATGCCGTAGTTCAAAATACCTCATCCATTCTAATTCCATGACCATTGTTCAGATTTATAATTAAAGATGCTTCACTATCTTAAAATCCATAATCTATCTAGCATCAATATATGTTCTTTTTTAAACCTTATTATTATTATATAACATAATTGAGTGTGATCACATAACTTAATATTGCATATTCTTTATGCAGGATGCCAATTTCGGTGTATATGAATGATAAAGATTCAGGTGGCCTCATATGTATTGCCGAATATGGTCATGAATACAGCAAGGAAAATCCAATCAGAGTCTTGTATCATGGGTTTGGTCATTATGATGCTTTGCATATTCCTAGTAAGAAAGATTCACGATCCCGACTTTAAAAAGTTATACTGCTAGTTAACTCATTACCTAACTGTTGTACCTTAGAAAGGATGATTGTTACAGTACATATTTGAGAAATGAATAATAAAACAAGAGGTTTCTACTGATCTGTTAAGATGTTCGAATTCCAGTAAATGCTGCATTGAGAAAAACGAAATTTTGGGCACCTTTGTATTTGAGGATAAATGCAGCTATTGCGTGCTTGAAGAACATTACATGTACATGGTGGAGTAATATCCCGATGTAAATTGCAAGTTTCTCACGTTAGCGGGATTATAGGGTTGTGGACTTGAGGGTGTTTGGATTTGCGATATGTAACTTATTATCTGAGTAAGTTGTCATAATTACCTTGGTGAGCATTTCTACTTTTGATGATCAAGTATTGAAGGGGTCAAATATTTAGGTTAATATCAGTAAAAAACTGATTACCAGATGATGAAATAGCTTTACTAATTTATCCATTTATTATTCAAATTTAAGGCACATCTCAGTTTTCTTTAAATTAATGTTCTTTTTTATTATTCTATCTGCTAGTTATTTAGCAATCAGAATTTGTCAAAACACTTGAGTAACTCATTATGTGAATCTTAAATCTTGGAACAGTACAATCTCACTCAAACCCTTCTTTTAGAACTAGTTTTATAATTTCAATACGGGTTGATTCTATTAGTACCCTTAACTTTATCTGAATGACCCTTTGATGTAACATTTGTGAGTGAAAATGCTATATTGAAAATTGTATACGAGGAGTGTCAAATAGTAGCACCCTTCTAATATAGTTAATTATCTGATTTAGATTGTGGTAAGTTTTAAAGCCACAATGTTTGATTGATGGGACATATTTGGTAGTGGTTGGGCTATACCCGCTTGGTTGGGCTCATTAATCTTGATTTGTAGATCCTAAACTTTCTATTCGGCTTTTATGATTTCTTTTTTGTTGTTGTTTTGACCTTTTATGTGTGTGTTGTGGGGCTGTCTAGTATCTAGTGAGGAAATTTTGATCTTTAACCAATATGGACCACACCTACATGATTAAAATGGCAGCCTTTTGCCCACAACATCACCAAAAGCGATGTGTGACCTGCAATAATTTTATCATTGCTACCACCACTATGTTGTTGTGGTCACTTCACTTCTGCATATTGTTCTAAACTTAATTTTGAGCATGGGTATACCCATGCTTCTATATTTTCATACTTCATGTCACCTTAGAGAGGTCTAAGGGCTATGAGCCTATGGCGCCCTCGTCATGCATCACTACAATCCCGTCATGGCCCATCATCTACTCTGGTGGACTCATGATGGTTTGTCATATGCGACCTCTGTTATAAGGATGATGTCCATAATGAGCATTTTTATATCTTCCTTTTGTACAATATGCAAACAAATATAATTTTGTCAGTGAAGTGATAACAATTATTATAGCGAGAGGAGTTTACACATCTTACTACATAGTTACGTTAGCTTTACATTTTCACCACACAACCTATCACATAGCCCCATTGTGGTAACTACTGACACGGCCTTAGAGGTTGTCTTCATATTCACACCCTCTTCATTTTTCACACAGCCTTGGAGTGGAAAAAGTTGATGACCATTGTGTGGTTAACTATCAAATCAAATATCAAGGAGTGTGTCTAAGATGTTCCTCCCTCTATGATGTTGAGGGCTTATTAAGTCTCTTTACAAACATAGGTGTTGATCATGTTGGTTGTGTGTTTAGCCCCACCACACCCCTATCTCTTTCCATTCCAAATATCTTACTGCGTGTTTGTTGACAAATTATTAATGCTCTCATAATAGTTAGTGATGACAATTATTACTACGTATATCACATCGTCCACCATCCACTTTTCTCTTTCGTACCTTTGAAACTAAAAAACTTTCACATGCTTTTTCCATCTTTCATCTTTATTCTATTTTCTTAGTATTTATAGTGTATGAGAGAGAAAGGAGGGCGTGCTAGCTTTTACGGTATGAAGCGTAGTGAAGAGATGCTAAAGCGCGGCAAGGGAGGGGTGGTGCTGGAGTGGTAATTGTGAAAGTGTCAAGATTGCAAGTTTAATTTCTACCAAAAATCAAGTGTACATTGTAAAAAAAAAAAAAAAAAGTATAGCTACCGCAACTAACATCACAACTGAATAGCCTATAATCTTGAATTTGTAGAAAAACATGATTCACACATTCCTAAAACACCCTCTTAGTGGAGAAAAAGGAAGAAAAGATGACCAACTTTGATGACAACTTTGGTGAAAGTAACATACTTATTCTTTACTAAAGGGTTTTTGGTTTAGCGGTATCAATGTGTGTTTAAGGTGTCAATTCTTTTTAGGGTTGAGGGTTCAAGCTCTGCTAAGGACATAGATGTAGATTAAGATGTGTTTATTTGTTTGCCGTTTAAAAAAAATTTACATATCTATTCTTTGACGATATATTGCAGGTTATGGGTATGTTCGATATGGAGTTTTTTTGGAGCTGGTAGCTTTTTATTTTGAAAGAAAAGACTACAAGTCATGTTCGGATGACAAGGCTGTAAGTTTTTTTTAAACAAAAAAGCTCTGAAATAAAAAGCTTCTTGAAATAGCTTTTAAAAGTAGCCGAAAGCTTTTTATATACCAAATTACCTAAATACCCTCTTTAATTGTTTTATGATTCCTCCAATTTTTATAATTTTTCCTTTTTTGTCATTTTACACTATTAAGCTCCAACTATAAGCTAATTTGCCGAACACATATTAACTAAAATAAACAGCTTATAGCTCCAGCTTTCTGTTTCCAGCTACGAGCTATCTTTACAAAAAACAATCTTTGTATAGTATACTCTCTCTCCTGTGATATCATGATGCCATCATCTACCATTTCAGCTGCACATGATTATAAGAATTTTTGTGTCTGCATTATCGTCACTTTTGGTGATTTTTTTAAAAAAATATTAGAACTTAAAAAAAATAAACCATATAATGATGATAAATTGAGCTTTTGAATTAATTAGTAAATATAATCCAAAAAGAGAAATTATATTTCATTATGAGAATTGTAATATCGTGTACTATTACGTTCAAAATTGACTCACTAATCATTGTTGTTTTGTGTTTGTGTGCATGTACATAATATGAATCTTGCTTTATAACGCATCCTATGGTAGAATCTTTTGGATAATTACATGTTTACCCTTCACTTTTTGGCTCTTTTTGTTCTCTCTCTTTTTGTTGGTAAAAGTTTAGTGTTTGGCTGTTAGAGAATGAGAAGTGTTTCTACACCATCCCTCTTTGCCGTATTGTTATTAAATTTTTCATTTTTACCACTCAGTCTTGTAGTATTCATCCTTCTCTCTACAGAATCCCCCTACCACCTTGTGGTTTTCAACGGTGGCCACAACGTGGTAGCCCCACCACGGGCACCACTTAGATGATTGGAGTTAGTGCGGAGTCAATGCAGGATTCACTACAACATGTATGTTATTTTCCACTATTCATTACAAATACATAAAAAAAATTTTAATTTGTCACACTTGTAAGTATGAAAATTAGTTTAAATATATTATTTGTTAAAAATAACTAAAAACCTTACAATTATAAGGAAAATCATAAGTCTGTAAACAATTGTCTCATACAACACTACTTTCTTTAGAATCCCAATTATAATGATCTAGGGACTTGACATTCATTTTTTTACTTTGTCGGTTTCAACAATAATATCAATATTCATAATCAGTCGTCATATTTTAACAAAATCTTAATGGAAAAAGCACTTAAGGGTCCGTTGACGTAGGACTGCAAACAAGTCGAGCTTGAACTCGGCTTGAGTATTTTAGGGGAAGCTCGAGCTCTGTTAGATAGTTTGACGAGTCTTCCTGATGCAGGCTTGAGCTCGGCTCGAAGAAGATTCAAAATAACCTAACTTATTTTGAATCTATGAAAAACTATATTAAATAAAAAATAAATTCAAGTGTATATAGATATTATACCAAAACTTAAATAAGTCAAAAACAATTTTACATAAGTTTAACCCAATAAATTTATCAATAATAACACTTTTAGCTATTTTATATATATACACACACAAATTTATATAGTATATAAAGCTTTATAAAAGCTCGAGCTTGACTCGTTGTATATTTCGAGACCATTTTTAGACTCGAGTGCAAGTTCGAACACGATAAAATCTCAACTCCTTTGCACTGATCATAGTTTGAGGTAAACATGATCAAGAATAAGTAAGGAAGGATGTAGAACAAACATTTAATATCCTTAAGCAACATGTAAAACTCGAGATGGTCACTGTCTCCTATAGAATTAGAAATACAATGTATGCACGCATTATATTACATATGGTTTAAAAGATGATCATAAACATGTAGCTCCGTGAGCAAGGAGCGCATCATCAGAGTAGAGTGAAAACGAACATAGAATCATCGTGAGTTCAAAAGACTTTGCTTTATTAGAAAGAACTTCTAGTAAGATATTTGTAAACCACCGATATGCCTCAATTTTGAAACGGAAACTCTTGTAATGGAAGGCTTTTGCTTTTTCAGTAAGTTATATTTGGTTTGAGAGTATGAAAGTAAATATTTACAGAAGAGGAAATGAGTTTATAACCATAATGCTCTTCAGTGTATTATTAGTCACTTATTGTCTTTTATAAGAAGTAGAAGACACACTACAAGAGTGTTGAGGTTCCAATTCTGGTTAGAGTGTTGATGTCGTATGTTGTCATTTTTTAAATTTTCATTTAATTCGTGTTTTATTATGATTTAATACGTTTTTAATAATGTTTAATATTTATTATTGTTTAAAGCAACCCGTGTATCATACGGGCATTTAATCTAGTTAGGATGCTAAATGACTAACTGGTTATTCGTTGTTTTAGAAAGATATGGACCCTTAAAAGTTATTGATATGATGCTTAGCAGTTAGAAATGGATGATTCTATTTAAACCTCCTTAAAAATCTAAATTGACTCCTATGATATGACATATGTGAATGTATGACTTGTATTGGAAACTAAAGTTGATTGATATGACATGTTTGATATGTGAAAAGAAGGGGTCCAAATAGTAGTACCCGTTAAAAATAAATAATATTTCTGTTTAGCCCCTAAATCCCATTTTATTAATGCATCAACAGTAGAGGAATAAATAATCCCATTTTATGTGTAAATAATTTTATCGGTTTTAATTTGTTATAAAATAACTTTATTTTCTAGTTCTTTTGTATACATAATTTCAAAACATGCAAAAATGTGTACCAAATTGCGGGTATCCGCTCTTTTTCGCTCCAGTTCAGTGCGGGTACCCTCCTCGCTAGGGATGAGCTTTTTGACCTAAAAACCGAACTGGAACCGTGTTAGAGTATTCGGCCTAGTTATCGGTTCTCCTAAAATCTCATTCTCGGTTCTGGTTCCACCGGTTATCGGGTAATTCGGTCTTAGAACCGGAACCGGTTGGTATGTGATTTTGTATTTGTCATATGGTTAGCTATGAACTATTATTTTTGGTGATATGGTTGGTTACTAAAATATTATCGTTGGCGATATGGTTAATGGTTATTGTTTCTAAGAACGAAGTCAACGAACTATTATTTATTGGTCATATGTTAATGTCGACGATGCATATATGTTCACTTACGATTTTTAGTGTTAACTTTAAACCGTTTAGTTTTTTGGTTATTAGTTAACTTTTATAGGTAAAAATCAACTAATATAAAAGTATCATATTTGTTTTTAATAACAAAAAATATTCACCAGTTATCGATTATTACGGTTCCCACTTTTAAAATCGGTTCCAAAGTAAATTTCAGTTGGTTATATACCCGAAATAACTAGTTAATAACTGGAACCGGTTCCCTTATATTGGTTCGGTTTTCGGTTCTAGTTTCTACCAATTTCAGTTATCATTTATTTCGGTTCTTTTTTGGTTCGGGCTAGTTCCAGAACCGAACACACCTCTACTCCTCACACAGTTCGTTATCGGATAGCAAAATTTTTAATTGAAATATGTTTTTATAAAGATAAAATGTTATGCTCATTGAAAAATCTGGAAGTTAGCGTTTTGTTTTGAAAATAACTATAAAGTTTATTTTAAAAAGGGGAAATTCAAAACAAAATACTATACATAGTAAATGATATAAGTTGTCACATTATGCTACTGTATACACTCAACTTCAAAAACTACCATTTGATGTATCAAAGTCTTTAAAGTTACCATTTAATTTTTCCGGTTAATTTCTTTTATTTTTCTATTGTTTAAAATTCAGTTCCAGCAATGGATTGCCACATCAAGTGTGATCTTTGAAGAAAAATTAGAAAAAAAAATCAAAGGTTACTGA
The DNA here is from genome assembly GCA_038502395.1 of Dittrichia graveolens. Lineage (NCBI taxonomy): Eukaryota > Viridiplantae > Streptophyta > Magnoliopsida > Asterales > Asteraceae > Dittrichia > Dittrichia graveolens. The sequence goes on along the minus strand of JARJIL010000002.1, from coordinate 81,315,974 downwards.
AGATGAATCTGGAATCACACCAACAAACACACAAGATTGAGGAACATGAATTGAACAAAATGAAGAAAATAATATAAAATCGAACCAACAAAAAATGATGAACAAATCAAACCTCTTCATTCTAAACATTCAAGAACTACAATAGCATGAACAAACTCTTAAATTTGATTGTTGGACAAACCATGAACCAATGAACAAAAGATCAAGTCTCAACTTCTTGAACGAACATAAATCATCGAAAACCCACCTGATCGATAAAGAACCCTAAAGAACTCAGATTTGGGGACAAAATGGAACCCCAAAAGTTGAACAATCAAACATATGGGAAACACAACTAGAACTCAAATGTGATGGTTTTCTTGAAGATGAACCAAATCGATCATAAAGAAACCCTAAACTTACCGTTCTTGGAAGATGCCACCAAAGTTCGACCTCTATTTTTGGAAGATGCTGTCAAAGGAGTCCCGGCCCTTGGCTTGGGCCACCAGGGCAGCCGCCCAGGGCCACAAAATTTAGGGGCCCATTTTTTGAAAAATAGTCTATATATGTGTATGTAAGCTACTAAAATCAATGTATAAGCCCATTAAAGAGCCCAAAAGAATGGAAGATTAGAGCCCAGTTCTGGCGCTTTGTTTTTGGCTTGGACGGTGGTCTACTGAAACCAAAGATATGTACTGCGGAAGACTCCAGGGTTGAATTTTGAAAATCGAAAACTCGTTGACGCTCCTTCTCGATGTCTTGATAATTGTCCTTTCCCTTTTCATTCTTCAAGAATTCATCAGCTCATCTCTAATCGATAGTTTTGATAACTCGATTTTTGTCCTTTTTCTAGAACCGTTGAACTGAATTCGAAAATAGAAATCAATAACATATTCACAAGTCGACACTCGCCAAGTCGCAACTGAAATCAAAATCAAATTCGCAAGTCGACAAGTCGCTACTCGATTTTGGTCCGGTTCTCTCTAAAATCGATTTTGGACAAATTGATACTTGATTTTGGTCCTCTCTGCATCTCTGGTCTGAGATGACCCTCGAATTCTCGAAATTAGTCGATTACTAATCAGAAATCAAAGTTTGAAACTGCAAGCAGTAAGTAATTTTAACTTTCAGTTGTTCATTGTTGCTTTAATGGTCATTTTTATTCTTTAGTTGTTCTTCAATTCTAAGTTCCAATGTTCTTGTTTCATTTTTTGATCATTTAGTTCTTCTGGTGAGTTGTTGTCTTTGTGGGTGTTAAGTGTTGAATACTTCATACTTGATTCTTGAATTGGCAGTTAGTGATCTTCTCATATTAGAAATTCAAAAATCAGGTGTATAATTTCCAAACTTCCAATCATTTATCTTTGATCTTTTCTTGCTTAGTGATTTTTTGTTTATGTGCCTACCGCCTTATTGCATATTTAGTATGTTAATGTGATAACTGAATATTGAAAATGATTTGAAACCTTAAGTCTTGACTGTGATCGACTGAATGTGATTTTTGATATTGTTCATTTGCCTTGCCTAATCTTTTGCTCGAGTATTTGAATAATTGAATATTAGTTAATTAGTATTTAAGGGTATATATGTTCTATGCGAATTATTCTTGGTTAAAAAAAATTACTGGGGCCTCCTTTTGAGATTCTGCCCAAGGCCTAAAAATTGTTTGGGCCGGTCTTGTGCCTCCTTTTGAGATTCTGCCCAAGACCTAAAAATTGTTTGGGCCGGTCTTGTGCCAAGGCATGACCAGTCACAAGTCATTGATTTCTTTTGAGTGACTGAAGACGAGGCCGGTTGATGAGTTCACCCGCTTCTAAGATTGGACCCCTCAGTCCCTCTCCAAAGAAGATCAGAGAAGACATTGCAAATTTTGAAAGAACCCAACTAAACTTTCAGAGATTTCGATGATAAAATTAACTTAGATTTGGAACGTGCATATTTGTATGTGAAATTAACTCATATCCTGTGTATAAAATTAGATTTGGTACTTGTATGTGAAATTAAATATCTTGAATGGGGGATTCATCTAATTTCTTTATTGATAGCAATAACCCGATCAGAAACCTAATCGTATTATTATTATTATTATTATTCTACATCACTTGTCACCTAACTCACCACGTAAGCAAAATGGGAGCCAAATCACAAATCACATCATGTTTACCTATTACACCTAAGCATAAAGCAGTTAACAAGTAACTTGGTATATAAATTAATAACTTTTGAGACGATACATAAAATGATAGTTTTTGAAGTTTGGTATATACAATAGCAAAATATAACAACTTCGATATAGTTTCAAAAACTAAACCGTAGAGTAAAATATCAAAAATATCATTAATGAATTTTTGTATTAGTTGTTTTATCATTTGGTCTTTTGATTCGTGTTATTTTATGCCACTTTACATTTTCTATTTATAACTATCAACTACTTTATCAAACGTATGCATATAATTAAAAGTCAAAAAGAAAAGTACAATCAAATGGTCCAAATGGTTAACCTTTCCGGAGGAAGTAGCAAAATTGGTGGGGTGATGGATATGGGTGTTCATGGGGCGGGGCGGGGCTGGGCGGGTAGTAGTTTTTTTTGCAAACCGCCATTGCGAGACGGGTATTCAATTTTGTGAACCAAAACCGAACCGTAGGCAGCGGGTACCCGAAGAGAGACGAGTTTTTTCAGACCGGGTCACGGGTACCCTAAAATTTACCCGTTTTTCAATTTTGCTATTTTCAACAAATTCAGATTCATAAAATAGAAGATTCTACAATTTAAAGATTAAAACATGAACTTTAAAGATTTTTTATGGTTTCCGGGTTGGTTAAATGCTATTAATGATAATAGTAATTCACTATTCAGCATAGCCTTTCTCGCAGGGACATCCACAACACAAAACGCCGAAGTTCCATAGTTTAGGACTCTGACGGCAAACCAAAGCTCAACGGTTCATTATCCAAACATAGTTACACAAGAAGTGACAAATCAAAGTTAATAGTTCATGATTAAAAAAAACAAAGTGCACACGATAAAGATTATGAAGGAAGTTCCTCAAGCCACAAGACATTGTTTACTTTTATCACCGGCATATATTTGAAGCACAAGTAATCATAATATATAAAGAAGGAGCATGAAAATTAATTAATAATATCATACCAGGAAAATAGGAAAATATATATAAGAATGTACACCATTTTAAAGCCAACAATCCAACATAACACAAAGTTACTTAAACTACTTTTGTTTCACATGATAATATGTTTAAACTTTAAACATGTACCACATGTATCAAGAAATCATTGCAACCACATATGTCAAACCAATAAGAAATTAACCAGATTTTGTTTCACATCAAATATAATGATATAAGTTAGATGCCACATAAACAAAGCTAATTAAACTATTTTTCATGTAATCCCTTCAATGAGGAAAGAGCTTGACACTAGTGTAGTAGAAAATATAGAAAACCACTCTTCCTATAAAATTTAGAAAATATAGCAAACTTACTCGGTTGAAAGCAAACATTCATGTAATTCACTTGTCAATATTAAGATAACATAAATAACATGCACCATAAAGTAAAAAGAAAAAAGAAACCAATAGCAACAAACTTAATCAAATTACTTTTGTCATATAATTTAGAAAATATAAAACTACTTACTCAACTAAGAGCATATATTCATGTCATCCAACTTCATTCATCATTAACTGTAATGGTGGAGAGAGCTTCAGGCAATAAGCTAGATGATTACGTAGAGAAGTTGTTCCGTTCTTACTAGGACATTTCAATTTTTGAGTGTAATAATCACGTAAAGCAAACACGTGATCACTACGATCCCTAGCGAAATAATCCCATATCGCTGATTTTTCTTTTCTTATTATCTTTTCTTTTGTCTTGTGTGTTTTGCTTAACATTTCCTTTCTCATTTTGTTTTTGCATTGATGGAGGATCTGCATTTGCAGTTTCAGCAAGAGGAGTAGAATTGCTAGAGGTAGGATTATCCACATCTATGATCTCCATTTATCTATTATATTAAACAAGTTAGAAATGTAGTTCCAACAAGAGTTAATACTTTATTCAAAGCACAAGTTAGAAATCTAGTTCAAACATGAGTTAAATGGCAAAAACATTATAACAACCATCAAAAGGCATTTGTTTCAAGGAACTTGAATCAAGATGTGTTATTTAATTTTGCTTGAATATGGACCTTATGAAATTAATTGCAACTATTCTCAAACAAAATACAACTTCTTAAGAAAATTATCAAGCTATTTATTTTTAAGAATAAGACTTTAGTTTATTTGTAGTTTTATTTAGAAGCTAAGCAATCTGTTTTTAAATAAATAATAAAAAAAAGAATTATTACATTACATAATAAAGGATAAACAGTATTACTATTAACATTCTCAAATATGTCCCACAGTTGACACAAAAGAGGGAAAATAAAAACTATAGCTATACTAACCAAAATTCAATATCTACTTTATTTATTATTATATCATATACAAAGCTAGAAGAAGCCCATGGTGATGTAGTAACTAGTAATGTAATTGCATGCTTTTTGTACCTTCACATCAATCCAAGTGGAAACTGAAAAGCATGCTTTCTTGTCCTATTTCCTATCTTTTTTCCCCCAACACATAATCAAATCATATAACCAAACACAACCACCTTATCTATTTCTAAACCTCACTTCTTACCCATCTTTACTAGTCACTTCTACAATATATTATAAAACAATCATAACATACATACAAATATGTGTTTAATGACACACACACACATATATATATATATATATATATATATATATATGAGAAGGTTCATTTGAGAACCGTTTTTATTGCAAGAACCGCGAGAACCAATCTAAGCCGTTCATTTTGGTTAATGGAATTCATGGATGAAGAGTGTGGGGGAATTGAGTGTGGCAGGATACATGTAAGGAATTCATGAGTGGGCAATCCAATTGAAAGAGAGGGAATTGGACGGTTAAGATTGGTTTTCGCGATTCTCGCAATAAAAACGATTTTCAAATAAACATTTCATTATATATATATATATATATATATATATATATATATATATGAGAGACATTTACAGATTTTTAAAGATTTTTATAAATAAGATTTAGTAATATTCCGAGGAATGTGTCGGTCTTCATATGGATAAGGGTCTCGGTTACTTCTAAATCATTCTACCTTCATACACAGCTTCTACAAAGAATGATCCTTCCTTATAAAAGGAGTTTGAATCATAACGTTCTACATACTTTATGTGAATATATACCGAATTGAAGAATAAAATAACCGAATAATACCTCTAATAATATAATAGTGTATAACAACATATGCCGAATTGAAGAATCATGAAAAGATAGAAACATAAAGAAAACAAATGAAGATGTCGATCAGTTCCATATACGTAGAGAGAGAGAGAGAGTACAACAACATACATTTAACTCGTGAGTAATTAATTACTCATATAATAGCGTGCTTCCTTTTATTTTAATCTAATTAAAATAATAATAATAAATTTATAAATAAAATTAAAATTACGATCTATCAACAAATATATATATATATATATAAAAGTAGAAAACCACTACAAAATACAAATGAAGGAAGAAGAAGCCTGTTTTTTTGTGTATTTCGTTTTAGTCTTAACGTTAACGACGGGATCACTTAAAACAGTCAACACCTACGCAAAAAGACATCCGCTCTTTATTTTCATTTTCACCCCCTTCACTTATCTTTATTACAAATATTCCTGATCAGTGTTCATTTTCCCATAAAAAATAAGTATATACCTTCTTTAAAAGTAGTATTTGGACCCTTTGTTAGCCGAGAAAAAGTACCAACTGGTCATTACCCAAGTTTTCAATCTTAAGTACTTAATATTTTCTACAAAAGCAATATCACGTTCAGTCAAAACTAATATTTTTAAACATGGTTTTCTAGCTGAACCGTTATGACAAACGTGTTACTGATAACTGATTAAATACGTGTTACTGTGTTAGATTATTAGATGTGTTGTAAATAATAACTACCACACACTAAAAATCATGATAATAATATTTGTAGGTTACTTGCATTGTTATGGTGATTGATATCTAGATGACAGATGAGTAGTCGAGTAGATATCAATGACAATATAAACCTTGAAATACGTCTGTTGCTTGCTATGCTGCATATATAAAAGGGGTTGATTATGTTAATAGTAAACTTGAAGGGTCTAAGTGAAAATCTATCCACACATCCCAAAGTTCTGTTATAAAACACCAAAAAACCATAACAAATTCAAAAAAAGTTCTTAAAACCCCTACCCCCATGTTACTCCTCTACCAACCTCGATTAATCCACCCATAAATTCAAATTACACACACAAACACACACCTGTAAAACACACATTAACTTCATCTTCTTCATCATCCCTCGATTCTCTGTAACCCCTGGTTACAATATGAATCAATGATCACCATGAACCCAATCACAGTTCATCTGCTTTTCTGTGTGATTACGCTTTCAATTTCTGTCTCATCTTCACTGAGCTCCGATGGGCTTTCGTTACTAGCACTCAAGGCCGCCGTCAATGGCGACCCGACGAAGTCGTTAACAACCTGGTCGGAAACAGATTCAACTCCTTGCCACTGGACCGGCATCGCCTGCAACTCCGACCACCGTGTTACCAGCATTTTTTTACCTAATAGAAACCTCACCGGCTACCTGCCGTCAGAGCTCGGCGCGCTTCTCTCTCTTCGCCATCTTTCTCTCTCTAACAATAACTTCTCGAAACCCATCCCCGATCATATATTCAACGCCACCAGCCTGTTATCGATCGACCTCTCACACAACTCTCTCACCGGACCTATCCCGGAGAAGATCACATCTCTCAAATTCCTGAATTTCTTAGATCTGTCTTCCAATTTGTTAAATGGGTCTCTCCCGGAGTCTCTTAGCAACCTCACGAACCTTGCCGGAACGCTTAATCTGTCGTACAATCAGTTCTCCGGTGAGATTCCACCCTCTTACGGGTTGTTTCAGGTAATGGTGAGTCTCGACCTCCGACACAATAACCTCAGCGGAAAAATCCCTTTAGTAGGTTCATTGCTTAACCAGGGACCAACAGCATTCACCGGAAACCCGTTTTTATGCGGGTTTCCGCTAGAAACCCAATGCTCCGACCCGGAAGCTCAAAACCCGAGGGTATTGTCCAATCCGGATACCCCCAAAGACCTGGGTTCTGTATCCGGGTTATCGGCTAAAACCAATTCGAGTTCCGGGTCGGTTACAGTACCTTTAATATCTGGCGTAACGGTGATTATCGGTGTGATGTTTTTCTCAATGTGGGTGTACCGGAAAAAATGGAGGTCCAGCAATGGCAAATTTGGGAAAAAGGAAATCGAAAAGGAACAGGTGAATGTAATAATAAAGGAGGAAGAAGGGCAAGATGGTAAATTTGTTGTGATGGATGAAGGGTTTGGTTTGGAATTAGAGGATTTACTGAGGGCGTCGGCTTATGTGGTGGGGAAGAGCAAGAGTGGGATAGTGTATAAAGTGGTGGCCGGACGGGGCTCCGGTGCGGCGGTGGGGGCAGTGGTGGCGGTGAGAAGGCTGAGCGAGGGCGATGGCCTGTGGCGGTTGAAGGAGTTTGAGGCGGAGGTGGAAGCCATTGGGAGGGTACAACACCCAAATATTGTGAGGTTAAGAGCTTACTATTATGCAAATGATGAGAAGCTTCTGGTTTCAGATTTTGTCAGCAATGGAAGCTTGTACTCTGCGCTCCATGGTTAGTACCTTACTATCCTTTTCAATCGTTGTTTGCCCTTAATACCACCGATAATCGAATTGTGGCGTTCATTTGCACGTAACAAAATCTATGTATTTGAACAATAATACCTTTAAAGACGTGGACGAGAATAATATATTACAAGTTTGTAAGGTTAAAAATATCAATATTATTGTATATGACAAATTTTTATCGTGTCCAAATCATCTCCCAATTATATTCCAACAGTTTGCTTTACTTATATATAAATTAGGGCTTTTTTAAGTAGGTAACTTTATAAAAAAAATGGAATATTATATATTAAATGGGATATAATGTTACAAAAATGCAAATGTGGGTATTTTGTAATAAACAAAGTATAAGACCATGCGGATCGGTGATGTAATCAGCGCTGACTGGCCTCCTAACACGAGCAGCACACCATCGCTTTCGGGTGGGTTCCAGCTCAAGCTGTTTCTGGCACCAGCCGCCGGTCACATTCTTTTCTTTTTTCCCTTTATGTATCCTTTCTCTATCCACTTAATATATATTTTATAATTAAATAATATATGTGGATTGGATGTGGGGATTTATGGGTTAAAGAGGGTTAAAAGTGGGTGATAATGTGAATGCTGACATGACAGTTAGTTGGATGTTGATGGTCTAAAAGATTTGCTGAATATTGTTTTGGTAAAGTAACCTCAATCAAGTTGTTCTTTTATGAACTTGTGGCAGTCTGCTAGGCTATACATAACTGGGGTTAGTCTACTTGAGGAAACGGGTTAAGCATGGTACCGGTCAACATATTTTTTTTGTCACTTTCTGTATTAACAAGGGATTTTAAAGATAAGGATATGATATATGCTTATAGTAGCACTTATATTTAATGTTTGTAAAAGCACGTATCATTGACGTTTTTAAGCTGCACATATTCATTTTTTCATTTAGAAGATTGCAACCTGCTTTAGTTCACTTTTAGCTTATTTAGTAATATATAACTGGAATTGAAGTATTGAACCATTTTAGGGTACTAATTGAAATATCTGGACCACTTTTCATGAACCATGTGATCTGTTTGAAAGAGACCCAACAGCTGAGATGGGCCACCTGTACACACTATGTTTTGAAATATAGTTTTATAGTGAGTTGTACCTCATATAGTGTAACTTGTACCTTGTCATTTTTTTGTGCTTCAGATTCTAGTGTGTCCTGTTATTCAGGTAATACATGCTGTTCTGCATATTCCCAGTATGGAAAGCCGCCATATGCTATTTGCCAATAAATTATCTTTCTTATTCAAATTATAGAAAATAACAATATTATAATTCGTATTTTGTAGTTACATTTACATAAAATTCTCTAAATAGCGTTTTCTTTTTGCTAATTGTTTCTTGGGCTTCGATTGTAAGATGTAGGTGGGCCAACAAACCTTTTGAAACCGTTGTCGTGGGCCTCGAGGTTAAAGATTTCTCAAGGCACTGCTAGGGGTTTAGCCCACATCCACGAATGCAGCCCAAGAAAACTTGTTCACGGGAACATAAAATCATCAAAGATCCTCCTTGATGATGACTTACAACCGTTTATATCCGGGTTCGGGCTTAACCGTCTAGTATCGGCCACCATCTGCAAATCGACTTCACGTAAGCTTAGCAGCTCTAGCCAGAGCCAGTTGACGGTCACAAGCTCGAAGAGCTCATCGTCTTCGTCATCAAACGTGTACTATGTGGCTCCAGAAGCACGGATTTCTGGGCAAAAACTTAGCACGAAATGTGATGTCTACTCTTTTGGAATTGTGCTATTAGAGATGTTAACGGGACGGGCTCCAGACGATGGTGGGCTCAATAACGACGGGAAAGGGCTAGAGAGCTTTGTGAGGAAGGCGTTTCGGGAGGAAAGACCGATGACTGAGATTATTGATCCAGTGCTTTTGCAAGAGGTTCATGCCAAGAAACAAGTGGTGGGCGCATTTCATATTGCGCTCAATTGCACGGAGCTCGACCCTGAGGTTCGACCCAAGATGAGAATGGTATCTGATAGCCTCGACCGGATCAAACTGCAATGAAATTGGTTAAGTTTTTTTTGTATGTGATTAGAGTCAAGAGTAGGGAGCAAAGACGAGGCTTCTTGGAAAATGGTGGTATTCTGGCTAATTTTTGGTGTTAGAAGAATAGAAGGTGCTCTTTGTTTTGTACTACTACTCTTGAGAATGTAGACTTTGGGTTACAATTGGCAAAATATGCATGTTTTAGGATTTGTAATTAAAGCTTATTTGAGCAGTTTTTGTATTGATTAAGTAGGGTTTGCTCTTTGGTTTTTCTAAGCACATGCCCGTCCTATATTGATCAAGTAGGATTTGGTTCTAAATTTTGTTAATTACATATATAGGGGAGGGTTCAAACGAGAACTGTTTTTCGTACGAGAACTGCGAGAACCAATCTTGGCCGAGCCTCATAAAACTTGGCTCAAAACATTTAACCTACCGAAGTAATTCAATATTTCAATCTACCAAAACTAGGGTTGGTTTTTTTAACAGCAAAAAACAAGATCTTATTACTTGAATAACCCACCTACGGTACACATGCCAACCTCATACACAACCTCAAACCAACAACACTATGACTTGGGGCAAAATTAAATAAATGCCCTAAAAATGCACAAATATATAAAAGACAAATGTTGCACTCTATCGTATCATATAACTCTACATATTGATTCGTTGCAGCACACACTTCGGCACATTAAAGTAATTTGTTGTGTATCCAAAAGAAACAAAAACCAAAAACGCTGACTCGAACCCGAATTAGAGTTGAATTGAAGAATTAATGTTCAGATTTCTACTATCTTCTTGTTTTGGCCTCAAACAACGACAGATGACCACAAAATTTCGGCTCGAATTGCTGTACCTTTGTCGAATTGAAGCTTTTCTGCAGATTAATCAGGGTTTGAATTGCAGATTTTTTCCACCTTAGTCTGCTTTCTTAATTACCAGAAAAGCCCAATGGCCAATATTGATCCCCAGTTGTTCCGCAGAGCCAAAATTGATCATCGGTTGTATCCTAAGACCCAAAATCGATCGGCATTGTTTCTTGATGAACACGATGGCAGGGCAAGGTATACATACATACGTGAGATGGAATTCAAGTAATGATTTTAAGTTGTGGGTATACTAGGAATTTCACATTTAAATTATATTTGGGATAATTTTTTTAACTTTGAAATAGTAATTATAAGTAAATTTCAATTATATCCTTACAAATTTTAGTGTAATGATATATATGATGTAATTTACTGTGAGACTCGACTTTTATTAATTGTGATTAAAATGCCTTATTAAATTTGCTATTCATGTTAATTAAAAAAACAAGTTGAATCCCAATCTTCAGCAAACCAACAACATTTGTATAAATTCGACAAACTAAAATTATACTAAGAAGAAAGTTTACAACTAACCTTAAAGATGGTAAACTTGTATACATTTTCATTTCCTTTACTCGATCGTCATTAATTAGCTAGTTTTGTATTGTGAAATAGCCGAAGTCATCAGTGAATGGTTCACCATTAAACTTCATCCATATACTCCTCATACAAGTTAGTTAGTTATGGGATTATTGCTCAAGTTGACTATATATATATATATATATATATATATATATATATATATATATATATATATAAAGATTGTATATATTGCCTAAGAAATAGGGCTGTAAATAAACTGAATATTTATGAACCGCTTGTAAAATAGTTCGGCGGGAGTTCGTTTATGTTTGTTTGTTTAACAAACGAACCAATATGAACAAGATTTTCCGTTCGTTTAATTAAACGAACGAACATGAACAGAGTTCTCGTTCGTTCATTTATGTTCCTGAACGTTCGGTTATCTGTTCGTTTATATTTTGTGTGTGTGTATATATATTATGTGTGTGTTTATATAGTGTTTATTTGTTTTTAATAATGTTAGATTTGTAATATAGTGTGTATTCATTCGTTTACGTTTGTTTATCATATTAATGAACGAACAAAAATGTACAAGAACTAATCAATAGTTTAAACAATCGAACACAAGAGCTCGTTCATTTATCATTCGTGTTCGTTTATTTGTCTGACTAAAATTAAACGAATGAACATGAACATAGAAATCCGTTTGTTTATCCGTTCGTGCTCGTTTATTTGTTCGACTAAAGTTAAACGAACGAACATGAACAAGCTCCGTTCGTTTTCGTTCGGTTCATTTACAACCCTACTAAGGAGTATTCTATCTATATATGGTTGCCGGAGACAACCATATATTAACTTTCATTTTTGACCCTCAGATCCTTTTTACTTTAAATCTGAACCGTTTAAATTCCTTATTTTTAATAGCCATCGGATCAAACTTAAACAAAATCTGAACCATTTATTGTAAACTGTTATACCCACGTCTTCCCAAGTGTGTGCCCACGTCCTTCCCAAACTGCAATTTTTACAGTTTATCCCATGTGCTAGATGACGTAATCGTCTTTATCACAGAAATTACATACCCATTACCCCTTTCTTCTTTTATCCTTAAATCTCTCTCACTCGAACACTCACTATCTCCCTCTCTCAGAATGGTGGAGAAGAAATCATACAAAGAAAGATATGTAGAGAAGAAACCTAGAGCCAAGAACCATGTTTGTTGGCTGCACTTCGATACCCAGGTTTATCTTCCATTTCTTGCATTACGATTACATCAAGAAATTGGGGTTCATGCTTCATAACCACTTCGAGCAAAGGTTTCTACATACAAATTCCGTTTTTTTATTTGATTTAGGGTATCTACAAATTCCAATGTCAATCTTTCGGTATCCATTTTCTGATTGAGTATCTACTTCGATTTGTTCTTCACGCTTCATCTTCATTATTACCTTCATTTATACTATGATTTGTTTCATTGTGAGCTAATAAGTGAATTCATCGTGTTTAATGATTTTTGGATTCATCATATTCATTGATTTCACCGGATTCTTTTATTTTGGCTAAGGTCAGACTTTTGAACCATCGGCTATTCTTGTACAAACTTTGGTCGTAAACAGGCAAAGTCTAATTGTGGTGATTGAGCCCCTTTTTAATGCTTGATTGGGTTGATGGAATTATGAAACAATCATTTGCCCCTTGATTATGATAGCGGTGTCATTGCTGTAATTTGGGTGTCTATTAAATACCTAAAACTACAAGCTTCCTCTTTGAACTATATCTCAGTCCTCAGCGATTTTGTTATGTAAAATGATTACTGAACATGTTCACGTCAATCAAAATTAGTGTAATAACCGAGCGGTACTTAGGTACTTTGTTTTAGTCAGATATTTATATTTTAAGAGATTAGTAGTCAATAAATTTTTAATGAATTGGTTACCCATGAAAATAGTGTTCATCTTAATGGTGACAGTTTAGGTTTATCAATAAGCAATCTATTCCCAAATATCTTAATTTGGATTCGTGGGTTGTTTGCTATTCTAATCAAGCATAAAGAAAATAGTCAACTGTCTCCATTGTCAAAATTCATTATGTAATCTGTAATTTTGGTTCTTGCATATTCTTCTTATGTGCATCAATTTAAATAAACTTATGATGTAGCTTTGATATTTTATTGGGTAGAAGGGTTAATTGATTTATGTCTCTTTGATTGATTTTAAGTTATATTGTGTTTGAGATACTTGATGTCAGTTGTGGCAAGAATAAGGAACAAACAGTCAACCATGTCAATGGCTGCAACATTGTTACAAAAGGGTGAGAGGGCTTTTCAAGATTTGGATCTGCTCAAACTCTTGAAATCGAAGATAATAAAAGAAGCTCTATAATGACATTTGCAAGGTAACACTATTTCTTTCTTCAGAATGAAACTGGGTCCTTCGGAGATTTCGTTATTGGCCGGAATTCTCAAGATTCAAAAGATGTACATAATTATAATGAAAATACTATGTCTTTCGTGTAGATTTACATCATGTGTAAATACTATGCACACACATTTCATCATTTAGAGCAAAGTTGTTCCTAGAAATTGTAATAGGTATTTTCATGAAATTTTGTCAACTTATTTACTATACATTATATTGATTTGCAGTTGTTATTAACTGCATTTGTGATTCATATAGCTACGTGTGATTGACTTTTCTTCAATATAAGGATATGTCAACATGACGTTGAAGGTAACCTGTTTTAATTTTTAAAGTAATAGGAACAATGTTATTGATGGGTTCTAGCTAGAAGCTTTAAAGATGTGTACTTTGGATAACCACATGGTTAAGTTTTCCTTTAGTTTCGTTTATAATCTTGGATCAAGTCAATGTTGATAAAATGATTTTTATGCTTCTAACTTTGTAAGTATAATGGAAATATGAAAAAGAATATAAGAGATTTTGTGATTACACGTTCTACATTGCTTAACAATCCTTAATCTTGCCTATAGGTGAGCGGATTTAGTCTGTTAGATCACTGTTTAATTTTTATATGATATGTGTAGTCCTTTCTGGGAGCAAAATGGTTAGATAAGTTCTTAAAAAAACAGTTAAGAAGAAGAATATACTTAGAAAAGCTAATTTGAAAGTTTTGTTTCATCCTTTAGCGTGTGGAGTTTATTTATATAAAATCTTGAATTTGATTTGTTTTATTATTTTTATTTATCAATACTAATGGAATATAATAAAAAAATAAAACCAATAATTTCATATCTTTGAAATTTTGATGTTTTATGATATCTCAAAAACTACTACAAAGGTATTGACTTAATTAAAAAAAGACAATATACCCGGACAAGAGAACTAATTAACAACGATCTAAATTCTAAATTTCGAACCTCACAAAATGTGAGAGATATTTAAGAATATAAAAGATACAGTATTAGGTTATATTAATATTTTGAAGTTTACTTATTACATGATGCACGCACGCACGAAATGACATTAATTAGTAAATTATCATGTATGAAGGAAATAACTCATACTATAATGTGGTTTTTTATATCAACGAGTTTTCTAATGTACCGCGTGTTACGTCGAGATATGAGTAAATTTATACGTAAATTCATTTTTTAAATAGAGTATGTCACCTAACATTTGCTAATTTCAATATTATTATGTTTTCATTAAGATTTATTTTTTAAAAACTTTGTGTAATCTGAACTTTTTAGGTTGTAAAATGTATATCACTTGATTATTAGAAGAGATTCGGTAAGACATTAAGACATCTACAATTTACTATTCAAGGTAATTTTAATTTTGTGTTTTAATCATTACCCTAAAATTAAGTCATTTATATAGCTGTTCTCATATTTCAAGTCAATCTCTCTCTCACCCATCACTCTGGCCATTTCCGTCTCTCTACTACATCCTCACTCTCTCCATCTCTTTTCTGACTATTGTAACATCATGATTTTTAAAAATACCATTTAATAAAAAAAATTCTAATCATTAATAATTATTAGCAACGGGAATCTTAAACCGCAATAATAAATGCAAACCTATAAAACCACGGTGTCATATCGTCTTCAAAACCATAAAACAGTTACAAATTCAATCATCAAATGAAATATTAAATTGTTCAATGGTATCGTCTAGCATTAACCAACTACCCAAGAGTATCCAAACTCTCCTAGCTAAAACTCTAATCCATCTGCACGAGTACAAAACACATTTCAAAATAACAAGTGTTAGCTTACGTCTCGTGAGTCAATAGGGTTAAATAAACAAAATTCATAAAATGGTATTAAAGATAAACATTAACATAGTTATCATATAACCACACCCGACTCGTATGTATCTTTGTCTCATCCCGTGAATCCCGCATCACGTATATGGGTCAAATAACCTTATCAGTTTACATAGCATAGTACAACCGTTCATATACCGCATGACAATCATATATCTCATACCGTAGTCCGTATATCTACCTGCTAAGTTTTTCCTAGCCATTAGACCCCGACTAGCTAGGTAACCCGTTCACTAATCACACGTTGAGCAACCCTTGCATTGATTGTGTAGCTACTTCTGGTCCATACATGAGTGTACATTAGACGATGCTTTTGTTACTCCGACTGTGCATATACAAGTACCGCATTGTCGTTCAGATGTAAGTACAACCAGAAACCACCGTCATCTCTTCCTAACACCCACTGATGTATGATCAAGCCCACCTTTCAGCCTACATCACTCCAATAAATGAACACATTTGAGTCCGAATGTTGTCTAGAAACCCCGCAACTTTGTATGTGGCTAGCACTTATACCTAGAAGGTTAGTAAAACCTAATAGGTCCCTAAACCGTAAGTGAGCATGCAAAGTTACTACCCCCGCCCAGCAAGCCATGTACATGAATTAAACAAAAGATCAGTCGAACAAACCGTAAATAATCATAGCATGCAATCACAACCTTGTAAGCATACATGAATCATATATCTACAAGTAATACACTTTACATATTAAACCAATATATACATTTTCGTTTAAATCGTTTGAAAATAAATATTTTGTTTATGTACTCAGTTTTGTAAAACTAATGAACTCACCAAAAGTCCTGTGAGTAGATTGAGAGAATCACCGAGAAGATTTATCATGCAACCTAAATCATAAACGAGCCATAATAAGTAACTGAGAAATACGAATCGAAAACAATGAATAGTATTAGACTAAATTGCAAAATCTTAAACTTACAATTGCAAATTTCATTTCTTCAACTTAAGAAATTACAATCACCCCCCTTTTCCTTCCCTGTTGTTGGTGCCAACCCTCCATCATCTTCAAAGAACCATCACTATTAAATTACCCAAAGCCACAATCTTTATTCACTTTTCGCTCTTCCTTCTCTATTTAAACCATACGCAAAACGTTGTTGTTCAGGTAGTTGTTGCCGGTATCCTACCTGATGAAACTGTTGAGAGCAAAGCTTCGTCTCCTGATGTTGCCCAAACTGAAGAGAGAGAAAAGGGAGAGAACAAAAATACTGATGGCGAAATGGAAAAAAAGTATCTATCTTTCCAAAATGAATAAAGATAATTTCACGTTTTAATGGTGAAATTACAACATTACCCCTGAATATCTTGTGATAAATCGGCTTTAATTATGGCAATCTCTAATATAAATAAAAGAATAACTTTAATATAATCTATTAGATAATTTTAGTCCTTGGATTTAGATAAAAATTTAATTATCAAATCTTAACCACCAATTTTGATAAAAATATAATCTAATTTTGACTTTTCTTGGTCAAAACTGAATTCAGTTTTAACTTTAATGTAAATCAAAATGATTAGAGATAATTTTATCGTATTTGCCCACGTTAATCTACAAATATCATTTTTACCATTTATAATATTTCAAAATATCATATTTAACCAAATTTTTAGTTTTATTATTTTAAAATATTTTATAGTCATTAAAAAAAATTTATAATCAATAAACTCTTAACATTATTACATCTAATTGTAACAATAATGATCGATAACTTGTACAAGAAATACAATCACGTCTCTTAGTATCATGAGACCACGTTTCTACCGTTACGTCTGCACTCTTCTCGTATCGACGTTTTCACCGCTGGTCTGAGTGTTGACGTCATCTATCATTATTTTATAAAATTCTCATTTCCTTCGCATTTTATAATTATTTAATATATTTTTATTAATTTTAAAATTTTTATTGTTTTTTAAACCAACACGAATATTACATGAACATTTAATCTAATTGATACATAAGGGAGTTAGTTAAATCTAAAAAATGCAAAAAAATATCTAAAGCAAAAGAAAAATTACAAAGAATCTAAACAAAAAAGTATAGCTCGAGAAAAAAAAAGGATCTCCAGAGGAAAATATAGCTTGAGATCAGACTCCATTCAATTCGTTTACTTTCCTATTTTATTTACTAATTTTATTTTAAACAATGTTCGATTTTTTATAACACTAATATCACATTGATGAATTAATTACTTTTATCACCCTAAACAATTTTGCTTGGTATTACTGTGATCAAGTGTAGTATACGGGCATATGGTTTTATCGAATTTTGGAATTATTATCTTTTTTACAGGTAAATTAATAGAGTATGTAATTTGTAATTCCGAATCTATATAGCAATATACGTTTACAATGAGACAATGTGTGACATAGAATCCCTAACTAAAGTTCGTGTATCAATATTAAAAAAAAATTCTAGTGGCGAAGATGCATAGCCTTTATTTCTTTTGGTTGGATTCAAAAGGAATATTACTTAAAAAGCTTTTTTGGGTAAACTGGTGAAGAAACTTTTACTTTTGTTTCCTATAGCAACTTGCTAAATCATATTAATGTAAGGAATGACTCGAAATAGTGATAGATGGTTTATGAAACTAGAAAAACAAGACTGGTAATGGTGCAAGACGTGCTGCAAATGTCCACGAGGAGAAGACAGATTCAAAGTTTTGTTTGGGGTTTTTCTCGAAGGGCCCACGACGTGGAGCCTGGATTGTTTTCGGTCCTTGTGTTGCGGGGGTCCATTACTTAGTTAACTAGGGTTTTCCTAATTAATTAAGGTTTTTTGTTTTAGTTATAAATATCGTAGCTAGTGTTTCTTGTCATTTAACATTTGTGGTTCATACCTATGCATCTTAGGACGACATCTTGTAAACACTTTCAGTCATAATAAATAAGTCTCTGGTTTATGTCTGTAAACGTAGGTTGTAACCCTAACGACCGAACCACATTATATATTGGTTTCGTGTTTATTTTATTATTGTTATACACATCTTCTAACGTATTCTTGTCAATATTTCAAATTCAATCCTTACAAATGGTTACTCGATTCTCACAATTAATATACAAATTTTTTGCCATTAGAAAAAATCAACTATATCTAAAAACTCTTTAATAATAATAATATTATTATGTTGTTTTTGGGAATGAAAAACAAGCACCGAAAGGAGGGAGACAGAGGTAGCCGTACGATGCTCCTAGGATTCTTGTTGAGAGAGAGAGAGAGAGAATCCTTTATCTTTTGGCACATACATGTCCAAACACAAAAAAGATGGCTGTATGCCACCTTCCTTTCTAAAACACAAAATCTCGATCCAAACATGGATACTTACTTCTCTCCATGGTTAAATACTTAATAACACGCCATTAATAATGAAAGTTTTTTTTTAAAAAAATAGATATATACTTTTACTCCTATTTCATTATTCTACTCGTTACAAGATAATATGTAAAGTTGACTAATTCTCTTTCTCCACATCCTTCATTGATTTTAATACTTGTGTTAATCTTGTGAGTAGGAAGATAAGTAGAATGATATATCACGTCTCTTTTTAAAATCCTTTTCACTACTATTCCATCGTCTCGTTAGATATAAATGTTTTTCGAGATCTCTAAAGTATTGATAAACATAACCTTTCTCGCTTCTAGGTTGAAAGGTTTTAAAAGAGTTCTATTAAGAAGATGAGGTTTTTTCTTGTTGTTTGACTTTAAATATTTTCTATTAGTTTGTGTTTTGAGGATAATTTTTATATATAGGCACAAGTTCAAATGACAACTGTTTTTCGTACGAGAACCGTGAGAACCAATCTTAGCCGTTCAATTCTCCCTCCTTCAATTAGATTGTCCACCCATGAATTCCTTACATGCACCATGCCACACTCAATTCCCCCACGCTCTTCATCCATAAATTCCATTATCCAAAATGAATGACCAAGATTGGTTCCCGCAGTTCTCGTACGAAAAACAGTTCTCGTTTAAACCCTCCCCTATATATATAATTAGACGCTTATTTGAGAAACTGTGTTATTATTGTGTTTACGAAGCTAAAAATAAAAAACTAGTATTAGGGGACAATTAATTAACTTTTATTTAATTTTACGATAATGATATCAATGTACTTGTTATCCACTTGATGAAGTGCATTTCAACACCCCTACGGCGAGAGGTTGTAGTGGGGATGATGCTTATGAGTCAAACTACCCGATTACCGGTGCTCTTGTAGGTAATGGATATTGGTGGTTGTAGTTTTGTGGTGGTAGATATTAATGATCGCCGATTGTGTGGTAACTGTGTTTTGTAAGGATCAAAATATCACATCGAACTTGAAACATTAATAAGAACTCATTACAAGATGCGGATAACAATGCAAGATAAACACGACATCAAGATATAACGTAGTTCGGTCAGAGTCACGAGTTACTTTCACGGACAGAAACAATGACTTTTTTTATTATGATTAAAGTGTTTACAAGATGTCACTCTGGTGTATAGGTTGAATGAAACCTAGCTACAATATTTATAGCTAAATCAAACTAAAAATCCTAAACTAATTAAATGAGTCGGCCGATATGTACGAGATAACAAAAAAACACAATTTCAAATTTGCTTAACAGAGATAAGTAGATAACTATGCAAATTTAAATTAGACAAGTTAGTCCACGTGCACCTCATCCACATGCCATGCACACATCAACTTCATTAAATTAAAACCCGGCAATTTATGCTCACGTTGAGCTTTCCATTAAATTAGATATTAGTTTTAAGATCGTACCGTTAATTTCAAGTCATACCTAACAATCTCTCTCTTGACTCGAACTCTTTTCGACCAATCAACTGAGATTATCAAAGAATGGTCTCTTTCCTGTCAACCTCCCCGAAGGGATTACATTCTTATACGAGCCACGAAGTCCGACACCACATCATGTGATTTCACCGGAGATCAACTCCATCTGTGTCATCTCGACTTGTCCGATCAATTTTTCCGGCTCCAAGGACAATACATGCAAACCTTTTGACATCCGGAGGAACAGACATTGCATCTGATAAAGCTTATCACCAAGCCTTTTCCCACAGACTAGCAACCGTCGTTTGATCCACCTCCCCATATAACACCTCACCAGTCAAACACCGCAAAATCTGCTTTTGCCAGAACCTTTCTTTCCATTCTCCCCCATATCGTCTGGAAGTTTATCTTCTCCTTCTAATGCCACCACATAATCCTACTGAACCAGAAAAGTCCTCATCCAACAAAACCGCATAACATACTTTTGCCTGAGATCTTCAATCAACAATACGCGAGCCAAGAGAACCTGACTCTAATACCACTTGTAAGGATCAAAACACCACCTAGTGAGGATCGAACTTGAAACCTTAACAAGAACAGAAGAATCCATTAGAAGATGCAGATAACAAAACAAGATCAATACAACACCAAGATATAACGTGGTTTGGTCAGAGTCATGACCTACGCCCGCGGATAGGAATAAAAGCTTTTTTATTATGATTAAAGTGTTTGCAAGATGTCACCCTAAGATGCATAGGTTGAATAAAACCTAGAAACGATAGTTATAACTAAACCAAACTAGAAATCTGAAACTAATTAAATGAGTCGGGCGATATGTACGAAATAACAAAAAACACAATGTCAAATTTGCTTAACATAGATAAGTAGATAATTAGGCAAATTTAAATTAGATAAAGTTACTCCATGTGCACCTCATCCACACACTATGCACACATCAACTTCATTAAATTAAAACCCGACTATTTACGCTTACGTCGAGCTTTTCATTAGATTAGATACTAGTTTTAATATCGTACCGTTAATTTTAAATTATACATAACATGTTTATCAAGAATATTTAACCGCTAAATAGCAATCTTAAAAATACATGAAAAACACTTGAATCCTTGCAAATATTTTACGTTTTTTGAGTCTTCTTAAAAAAACTAATATATTGAAAAAAAGAATTCTCAAAAATAAACACATCATGAATCTTTTACTTGTTCTTGTTATAAACGCATTCATAAATAAAACACCTAACAAACCTACTTACTTTCACTTACTAAATTTGCCCCTTCTGCCTCACATTCAAAATTAATTATATCAATAAGGCGTTTTATAATATTACCCCAACTAAATTTTGTTTTAAGTTTGCCCTAATGACTGTTTAAATAAGATTTGTATAAAATGACTTATCAACATTGTTCGAATAAAATGTGATTCTTACGTAATAAAAATAATCACATATAACAATTATATGTATTATAAAGTTATTAACTTAAACTTATAATTTTTTTATATATTTAAATAAATTGTAAACTTAAATGAATAAAACATTGAAATAAAATTATTCGATTTTTAAACATTTAATAATAGGGCAAATTGCCGAGAAAGGTAACATAAATATCGAAATTTGTCAATAAAGGTAACGTCAATTTTTTTGGGCCAAGAAATGATTCTAAATTTCAATTTCTAACATTAAAGGTAACCAATTACCGTTGTAGCAGGTAACCGGTTAAATTGACGACGTGACTAATTTTTATATCATGCAAATTGACAAAAAAGGTAACATAAATATCAAAATTTGTCAATAAAGGTAATGTTCATTTTTTATAGACCAATAAAGGATGATGAATTCCAATTTGAAACAAAACATTATGTTTGGATCTAGGTTCGTGTTTGTGTTCTTGTATGTGTTTTCTCTTTCCTTTATATAATAATAAAATATTTAAAATTAAAATAATATTACATCATTTTCGTATATGATATTTGAAATATATTATGTTGGTACTTTCACATTTGACTACCTGCAGTTGATATTTTGATATTTTAATATCTTATATTGGCTTTATAATTGTATTAAATGAACGTAAACAAAATTTGAAGTTCAAATTCGATTCAAATTGAAACGAACACCAATTTTGAAGTTCAAATCAAACCAAAATGAGTAATGAATTCTAAAGTTTGAATAGAAAAATATCATATTTGAAGTTCATATCAAAACAAAGAAAGAATACCGGTATTGGAACATTGAAAAAATACTCGTCGAATACATTTAGCCGAAATGGTCTGACCCAAAACATGACCGATAAATAAATGGTCAAAATGGGTTGACACGTAATTGACACGAACACAGTAACAAGAACTCGTCGCAAATTGTCAGCATTAGCCAGCATACCTTTTTTACTACAGATTGAAATTTATCATCTTTTTTTTTATTTAAAAAATTAGACATTACCTTTATTGACAAATTTGAACAATCTTAACCTGCTAACTAAGCGCTCAGCAGGTCATTCAGGTCACCATTCACTTTTTTGTTAGAAATTAAATTTAGAATTCTTTCTTAACCCCAAAAAATTAACATTATTTTTATTGATATTTTTCAATATTTATATTTTTTTTTCGACAATTTACCCGTAATAATAAAACTACTAACACCCCCGAGAATATTTATTTCTATGGCCTCCTTTGGGACATCTATGTGTAATGAAGAGATAAAGACACACACACACCTGACATACTCCCAAATTCTTACAACACACACACACATCCCCATTTCATTACCACCTTTGCCTCTTTCTCTCTCTAAAACCCACCCCTGCTTCCCTCAAAATCTTTAATTTCGCAAAACAACAAAGAAATCAAACCCCATTTACATTCTCTCAACATTTCTGCAAATCTTCCCAAGAATCTTCACAGAAATCTCTCTTTCATTCCCATTCTTTACAAGGTATATATGTACCCTTATGCATATAAATATATATACATATCATTATGCCTTATAACTGCTTCTAGTGTTTTAATTTGTTCTTTGTGGGGTTTTGTTCTTTTTGAATATTTACCAATCTTTTTACGGTATGAACTTGTCAGTTCTCTGCTAGTTATTTTCTGTACGCATACCCTAGGTTTAAAATCTTGAATGTGATTGTTTCCCCCTCAAAGTTTTGAACTTTTTAGCTGAAAATGTCATTCACTATGTGGGTTTCTTTTGTTGGGTGTGTGTTTATGATAGGGTTTTGATTTATTTGTTCTTATGGTTTTCTTGCAGGTGAACAACGTTCAGATCTGCAGCTTTTAAATCTACTTTTTTAATACTATAAGGTAGTGGTTACTTGGTTTTAAGATAATTTATTTATGATGCTAGCTTGTTAAATCTGTTTATTTGTTTATTAATATAACAGTAAAACAATGAACTGTTACAAATCTTAAGTTCTAGCCCCTCCCCCAGGGGGTGGGGGTGGGGGTGGGGGGTCCTTGAACTGTGTTGATAACCAGTGTTTGGGGGGTAAACTTATTTTTATTATGTTTTTCTGATTATTTTGAGTTAATTACATATGGATAGTCACAAATTGAGCTACTTTATGTCTTTATTACTGATTATTTAGATAAATGTATAATACATTTCCTCACTAGTTGCTGTCTAAGCCAATCTTTAATGTGGATAGTCCTACAAAGAACTGTGGTAGGATTGGCAAGATAAATGTATCTACTTATGAATTGCTAGCTTTAATTGGGATAATTTGAGATAAGAAAATTGAGGGGAGGTAATTTTTGTGCTACAATAATTTGCCATACACAGCAACTAATACTATGACCTTTAAGGCACTCACAGACTTGCTATCAATTTTTTCCTATCCACATGTTTAAGAGTGTAATAGTCCAAACCATTTTTTTATGACAAAAATGATGTGCACAAGTCATCTTCCCTTGCAAAAACCTCGTAATTTATGTTATTTAAAAAAGGATAACTTTGTTAAAGTAATAAAAATTTCCATAATTCATATTTAGTTAAAGTTTACTTTTTTAGGGACAAAAAGGGTTTTAAGCAGCTCGACACGGCTCAATTTGTAAGAAAAGCATACCTTTTTTGACCCGTTATCCAACCCATTGGTTTCACTGATCAGTTTCAAAGTGCATATACAAATGTCTCCCTGATGAAGTAACGATGTGTTCCCCTATGTTTTACATTGATTGAAGATAGTTCGTTTTAGTTCTTGATTTTTGTGTTGTTTCTGTGGAGCCGCAGATGATGAATCGACCTCCACCTGAAGACTTTTCGCTCAAAGAAACCAAACCCCGCCTCGGTGATGGTAAAATAACAGGAAATAAGATCACGAGCACCTATGATCTTGTGGAACAAATGCAATACTTATATGTTCGTGTTGTTAAAGCCAAAGATTTACCTGCAAACGATCTAACTGGGTCTTGTGACCCGTATGTTGAGGTTCGAATGGGAAACTACAAGGGCACAACCCGTCATTTTGACAAAAAAACGAACCCCGAATGGAACCAGGTGTTTTCTTTCTCTAAAGACAGAATCCAATCCACTATGCTCGAGGTTGTAGTAAAAGATAAAGATGTTTTAAAAGACGATTTCGTAGGTGGAGTTTTATTCGACCTTAATGAGGTCCCGAAACGGGTCCCGCCTGATAGCCCGTTAGCCCCACAATGGTATAAGCTAGTGGACCGAAAAGGGGACAAACTTAAAGGTGAGCTTATGTTAGCGGTTTGGTGGGGTACACAAGCCGACGAGGCTTTCCCCGAAGCATGGCATTCGGATTCTGCTGCTGTTAGTGCTGATGGTCTTGCTAATATTCGGTCAAAAGTGTATTTATCACCGAAACTTTGGTATCTTAGAGTTAATGTAATTGAGGCCCAAGATTTGGTACCAAATGATAAAACCCGGTTTCCCGAGGTTTATGTAAAGGCCACCCTTGGCAATCAGTTTTTGAGGACTCGGGTTTCAGCCAGCAAGACCATAAACCCGTTATGGAAC
The DNA here is from genome assembly GCA_038502395.1 of Dittrichia graveolens. Taxonomy (NCBI): domain Eukaryota; kingdom Viridiplantae; phylum Streptophyta; class Magnoliopsida; order Asterales; family Asteraceae; genus Dittrichia; species Dittrichia graveolens. The sequence continues at coordinate 81,290,719 of JARJIL010000002.1, read as the reverse complement.
GAGGATTTAATGTTTGTAGCTTCTGAACCATTTGAAGAACTGTTGACTTTGAGCGTAGAGGATCGAGTTGCGCCTAATAAAGATGACATTCTTGGAAGGTGTGCGATCCCGTTACAATATGTTGACCGAAGGTTAGATCATAGAGCAGTTAACACTCGGTGGTATAATCTTGAGAAACATCATGTCCTGATCGAGGGTGAAAAGAAGAAGGAAGTTAAGTTTGCTAGCAGGATTCATATGCGGGTTTGTTTAGAAGGTGGTTATCATGTTCTTGATGAATCTACCCATTATAGTAGCGATCTTAGACCTACAGCTAAACAGTTATGGAAAAGTAGTATAGGGCTTCTCGAGGTTGGAATCTTGAGTGCTAACGGTCTTTCACCGATGAAAACGAAAGACGGACGGGCCACAACCGATGCTTATTGTGTCGCAAAATACGGGACGAAATGGGTTCGAACACGAACAATAATTGATAGTTTCACACCCAAATGGAATGAGCAATATACTTGGGAAGTTTTCGACCCGTGTACAGTTATAACTATCGGAGTTTTCGATAATTGTCATTTACAAGGTGGAGATAAGCCCGGAGGGGCCCGAGATTCGAGGATCGGGAAGGTTCGGATTCGTCTCTCAACCCTGGAAACTGACAGGGTTTACACCCATTCATATCCGCTTTTAGTTTTGCACCCGTCCGGAGTGAAGAAAATGGGTGAGATTCATTTGGCTGTGCGGTTTACTTGCTCGTCCTTAATGAACATGATGCATATGTACTCGCAACCGATATTACCCAAAATGCATTACATTCACCCGTTAACTGTGAGCCAGCTTGATAGCTTGAGGCACCAGGCAACCCAGATCGTGTCTACGAGGCTGAGTCGTGCTGAACCGCCGTTAAGAAAAGAGATTGTTGAGTATATGCTTGATGTCGGGTCCCATATGTGGAGTATGAGAAGAAGTAAAGCTAATTTCTTGAGAATCATGTCGGTTTTCGGTGGATTGATTGCAATCGGGAAGTGGTTCGATCAGATTTGCAACTGGAAAAACCCGATCACCACTGTTCTTATTCACATCCTGTTCTTGATACTCGTCCTATACCCTGAGCTCATTCTCCCGACTATTTTCCTTTACCTTTTCTTAATCGGGATTTGGTACTACAGATGGAGACCAAGGAACCCAGCCCACATGGACACTCGGCTTTCGTGTGCTGATAACACACACCCAGATGAACTAGATGAAGAATTCGACACATTTCCCACTTCACGGCCCCCTGAGGTCCTCCGAATGAGGTATGACCGTATCAGAAGTATCGCAGGGCGAATGCAAACGGTGATTGGTGATCTAGCAACTCAAGGAGAGCGGTTTCAGTCACTAATAAGCTGGAGAGACCCGCGAGCTACAGCTCTCTTCTTGATGTTCTGTTTACTTGCTGCTGTTTTACTTTACGTGACACCTTTTCAGATTCTTGTGATTTTTACAGGCTTGTATGTTTTACGACACCCGAGATTTCGTCGCAAGTTACCTTCTGTGCCGCTTAACTTCTTTAGAAGATTACCTGCAAGAACTGACTGCATGCTGTGAGCAAAAAGATGGCGACTTTTATCCGAATTCCGTTAGGATTTTCTATTTCGGTGTCTTTCCCGGTTAGCATAGGTGTAAAAACGCTGTCTTTTTCCATGGTACTATGATTAATGTTTGTGTTTTGACTGTTTGGATCGAATTTTGCGAACCTTTTGGTTGGTTACTCAGTAGTTTTGTAAGTCTAAGTTTTATCAAGATTTGCGTTAATGTTTTCTTGAAGATGATGTGATTTATGGGGGGCTCTGATGCAAGTTTGGGTGTCTGATATGATTAAAATTTAAAGCGCAAGTTTGAATTATTATTTTGATCTGCAGATGCTTACTGTGTGTTTGGGATTTTGCTTATAGAGAGCAGACATATAAGCTATGGGAATTACACAGTTAATGTCAAATTTTTCTTCATTTAATGGTTGACTGGTTGTTACAAAAAGCATATTTCTATTAACTAGTTAAATTAAAACATTATAAAATATATTGTGAACATCGCTGTAGCATTCTTTTAGCTGAACTTTTTCCCCTACTAAATCTTTTTATCTTATCCTTTTACTTGCTACGTGAGGACATATAAATCATAGAGAGGTCTGTATGCTAAATCATTTGATAGGTTAGTTTCGCTAACATACTAGTTTATAGTTAGAGGAGGGTTCAAACGAGTACTGTTCTTCGTATGAGAATTGCGAGAACCAATCTTGGCCGTTCATTTTGGATAATGGAATTCATGGATGATGAGCGTGTTGCAGGGTGCATGTAAGGAATTCATGGGTGGGTAATCAAATTGAAGGAAGGGAAATTAGAAGGCTAAGATTGGTTCTTGCGGTTCTCGTACGAAAAACAGTTCTCGTTTGAACTTTTGCCTTTATGGTTATTTGTACTTAATGTAAATGCAAGAAACATCTCTAAGAGTAAAAAATATATACAATCTCTAAAACCTTATTGATACACTTAAAAGATGTTAACTCTTCCATTTTTGAAATTTAATAAATCAATCAAATTCTTATTAACTTGCCAATATGGTGGTATTTTTTATTTCATCATACTCATAAACGTTATTTCTTTCTTTCTTTTCTTATAAATCTCATTAAATGCTTTTCTTGCATAAAATCTTCTGATGTTGTTTCCTGTCACATCATAGGCTTGTCCTCCACTCTTTATGTTCAATCAAGTTATTCCAAGTTGGGTAAGAAGAAAACTAATTGATTCAATGCTAAAAATAGAAATTCTAGTAGTGATGCTCTTGAGGGGCCACAATTATGTTGATGCTTTTGCAAGTAATTTGGAGGGTGGGAATCAACTATTTACTCGGCAGTAGTATTGTGGTTTCCATTCACGGTGGTACTTAATATAAAAACATCCTCGATAGTATATGAGTGTATAGTATTAGTCGTATCGTAACGTCCAATATCTATTTTATAAGACCTTAAACTTCTGGTCCATCCTAATAGTATCATTAGTCATCAGATTCACCTAGCCCTTTAGGGAACTCATGGTCCCTATGTGCCATTTCCTTTGTTTTAGATGTCATGGTCAATTTATCTTCACACGACTAAAAGTAAAACACTAAGAATAATATAGACCAAGAACGATGGACGGTAATGCAAAGATGCTCTAATAGATCTAAAGCATCAAAACATTTAACTTATGTTGTTTTGAACACTTGTAACACTCTTAATCACCAACTTAGAATACAAAGGACTTATATCCTCCTATAAAACATTCATACTCATTCTACTTAATAGATTAAGACATGTGTTAAAACAAGGGTGTATATAAAAAGAGAAAATTAGTAGGATTCATGTGTCAGCATTTGATCGGTAGGAGGATGAAGTAGAAAAATTTAACAGAAGGATATATAATTTTTCATAAATAATACTAACATGGTTTGATACCTCTACAACAAAATGTAGAAGAGAATAAATGCATACTAAATAATAACTCTAATCTCCATTATATTATATGTTTGGCTTTCTTAAAATAGATAAATAATTCAATAATCGATCTTTAATCAGTAACCATAGAAAAAAAGTCTCCCATTTTGACCTTCTCACAATCTCTCTCGAACGCACACAGCGTCACAGACACACTCGCACACAAAATTCATTACCCCCAACCCCGAGATCCAAATTCCACAAAATTTCTCCACCACCATGACAGACTCACCGGCACCACCGGAACAACCGTTAACACCGTCACAGTCACCGCCGGTATACATACACCCACGCCGGGAGCCCTTCGAGCACGGTCTCATCCCTTTACAGAAACTCATATTCACCGATGGCTCACAAACCCTATCCTCTCTTCGTGACAAATTGCTTCAATTTCATCCTACGAACAATCGAGTTAACTCCGCCCTTGTTTCTGAATCCCTACAGATCTCCCCTGAACACGCCCGCCTTGTTCTTGATATAATCGCGTCCGTTCTCCACTCTGATTCCGACCCGCTCGTGACCGCGAAGCCTGATGAGGTTGATGCCGTTGGTGTTAATGTGTATGATCTGATTATTTTCTTGTACATACAGTCCTACAAGCGGTTGCTTCCTAAAGGACATAAGGATTCTGCTGCTGTTGCCGATGTTTGGCCATCTACTTCGGCGTTTGATGGCTTCTTATCGGCGCTTACGCCATTACAGGTGATTTGACTGTCTTTTTCTGCTTTGGTTGTTAGTTATAAACTGAGAATTTTGGGGTGTTTCGGTGTGCTTTTTGAAAGCCATTGAATAATCAAAATTGGATAACCCACCATGAGGGAATGGGCTGTAGGTGATAGTATTTGGACGTGCTTTGTAGTTTTCATACATGTTTTACAAATTCTGATTATTTAAGGAACCAATATATGTGAAATGAAAGGAAACGCCAGTTAGGTTAAAAGAATGGATAAGTCGGTGATTTTGTTTTACCCTTTGATGATCACTTGCTTCGCAAGCATTGATTATATAAGGAATAATAGATTCAACGAACAAATGATACGTTCCTGTGATTTGAAATGGAAGGAAAAACCTCTGAGATTACGATAAAAGAATTGATAAACAGGATTTTGTTTTAACCTTTGGTATGAAATTGATCATCCACACTGATTATTTGACCCCTGAAGAATCACATAATCAAATGTAGAATCGATTGTCCTAACATTAACAATTGATTATCCATGATTAGTTCCAAAATGATTATCCAAAGCCTCCTTTCTATTGGTTCCTATTCCTGTTAAGTACTGCTTAGCAGTGGAATAGTGCGCTAGATTTGATAAATTTTAAAGCTACAATCTAGAATTTAGATCCAACTTCCAAGGAACATGCCTCATTGGTAGTTTGGTACAGGAGAAAATACACACAAACATGCTTTTGTGTGTCATGAGCATATATTGATATATATGTATTTATGATACTATTGGCTTGTTCATCATGTGAGAGATTTGCATTTTAACAACATTTAGCTATCCTTTGTTTAATAAAGTACACTCTTATTTGCTTTATGCCATCATGGAAAGTTAAAAGAGTAAACTAGTTTGCCGCTTCTCAAGATTATATTATGGTCCCACTTTTTAGAGAAGACAATAAATATGCATTTTGCAACCCTAATGTTAAAGGAGTATTATATGTGCCCGAAGTTTTGTCACAGTGCCAGTTTTTTTATTTTTCCTTACATCATCAAAAAAATTTAAACAGATTTATGAATGATGAAAAGAATGTTGAGGGAGCTATTTGGTTACACATGCAAGCTATTCACGTATGAGTGATTCAGTTTACCATTAATGGGTATATGGTTTTTTACTTTTTTGAGTGTCCCACTCTGTTGAATTCTGCTTAAGGAGATGCCTCTTTCTTAAGCACTACATATTATTTGAGATACCTCCCAACATCCAACAGTATTATTATTCATTCATTTGCTTCTATATATTTATTAACATTTCACTGTTTTAATTTAAGTAGGTATGACAAGCGTATTTGTACAGGTAGCACTTGGGAATAATATATATTTTGTTCTTTGGTAAAATGTTTATATTTATAATTATTTGTCTGAAATACTGACCTAAGCATCATATTGCAAAGAGCAGCTTGTGCGAAGCAATAGCAGGAGGTCTATGCCATCACAAGCTGATGAAGAGGCTCATCAGTTATCTTATTTACAGAAGCATCTAGGCAATATAATCTCTCTTTTAGCTGATTCTGTGGAAGGCGAAGAGTCATTGGTTTGTTTTCTTACGCTTCTAATATTGCAAAATTTTTGTACGTAATATTGATTTTTGGCCTAATAAAGAGTTCTCTAATTAGAAACCCTTTTGTAGTAGTAACTTAGTTACTTAAAAAGTTTTCAACTTTTTGATGTTGCTTCAAAGTCTGCAGGTTTTGACAATGGAGAAGTTTGAGCATCTTGGGTTTTTGATCTACTTTGGAGAAAAAGGATTGGAGAAAACTCCTTTGAGCCAGAACGCACCATTTTTCGCGAATTCGGATCCTGATATGCCAGCTGCCCCTGTTCCTGCGTCTCAGGTTCATGATTGGATTTTGCAAAATATTTCTGATGCGCTGGATCGAATCTCTGAAAGGGTTGCTGCAAAAGAGAACGGACAAACAAGTCCATCTGATCAGGATGTTTTAATGACTGATGCATCTCCGACCTTTAAGGCATCCACCAGTGGTAAGGGTCCCAGTTTTATAGAGGGGATCTCTAAACAATCATATGTGAAGCAAGCACCTGAACTTAAGGGATCTTTTGTAAAGGTTAGTTTTTTTAAACCTTATACTTGGTGTATCCACTATTTATGCTGTGTTTTTGAGTTTTTAATTGAAGGAAAAAGAGAGGAGAGAAGGAAAGAAAAGAAAAGAAAGGGAATGAAAGTTTTTTTATTGTATTTGTGTTCTGGAGTTGGAAAAAAAAGAAAGTAAAAGAAATGCGACAGTTTTTCGTGTTTTTTAGTAGGAGAAAGAAGGAAGGTAATAGTTGGTTTCTGTTAGGTTTATAAGTTAGGGACATTTTTTTTGTCATTGCAAAAGATTCCAAGTGAAAATTTCCCTTTCCTTTCCTTCCATTTCTCTTCAGAATCATTGTAATCTCTTATTAAATGCATCTTGATGACAATTGTATTCACCAGGATATAGGATTGGGCAGTACTCAAGTGAAGTATTTTGATTTTGTTGTTTCTTGTAGAAACTTGTACGAGCATAGAGATATTTGTCACTCTGTTCAACAATTGGAATTTTCAGGAAACAATATTCAATACAAGAATCCAGTTTAGTGTAATGATATCCCATATACTTAAGATTACCTCTACAAGTCCCTATGTCTATAAATTAACATTATTGAAGCAGACTTAGGTAGATGCAGTAAGTCGAAATGGAATAGAGTCATAAACTTATAGACCATCACAATTGTGATTTAAAAAGCGTGTCTGTTTATCTAATGGTAAAAATATACGTTTTTCTATCTATATAACATGAAATATTAATAAAAGTATGCTACTTATCTGATAAGATATAAAAAACACAAGCATTATTTAACTCTTGATGAACATGACAATAGTAATGGTAAACTAAAAGAGAAAACTATATAAAGATAAATCAAAATGTGTGGCAAACAGCAGATTCTAATGACTTTCTATTCCTACATGCCAAGCAAACATGATAATGGAATGGGATGCATTCTGCTTACAACTCAAAGCTTTTTAAATTTCATATAAGAAAACCAAAGATCAAGTAAATACAACCATTGGATTCATAGTTCATACCAACGTGCAATGATATAACTGAAAGGTTTGATGTATATATCTAGGAGTGGTCAGCATCCATGCATATTCTGTTGCTAGTTGAACATAATTACACTAGCTGTATAAGTAGTTGCTTCATTTGTCATCTTTGACCTACTTCTAGCATTAGGATATCAATGAACTTTCATGTTTATCTTTGGAATGAATTAAGTTGTCATTTTTGTTCTTTGCAGGTCGTAAATTGCCATGAATCTGTGATTTATGTCTTAGCTCCCTTGAGATATGCTACCATATACGGATGCTCTGATGCTACTATAGTGCTTGGGGCTGTTGGAAAGGTATGTCTAAAATCCAAGGCCTCCCAATTACCGTTATTGTGAATTTTGTCGAATGAACACTTTTGTGTTCAAATGCCACAAACATAAATTAAAATGTTCAATTTCAAGTCTGATTCAGTAATAATCAACTTTTTCTGTTTTTGTTTGTAATCGGTTTGAATCCAGTAATTGTAAACATCTGTTTGATGCTCAAAAACTGTTCAGCAACATAGTTTTCAGATTTGTATGCACTTGAAGTCGAAAATTTGTTTTGCATATTCTAGGGGTGGCAATTCTCGACATCACACGAAACACCACATAGAAATAAACATGTTTTGGTCATTTTGGGTTGACCAGCTGTCTGTTCTTGACATTACACGAAACATGGCATAAAAATTACCAAGTATTCCGATATATATTATTTCTGAATGCTGACATGGCTGTCTGTTCTCTTTCAGGCCGTAAGAGTTGAACACTGTGAGAGGGTTCATGTGATTTCAGCAGCAAAGCGCATTTGTATTGCTAATTGCCGTGAATGCATATTCTTTTTGGGGGTAAACCAACAACCCCTTATTGTTGGTGACAACCATAAGCTGCAGGTATGTTTAATGAAACTTTATTATAACATAATATTTTGAATTTTTGTTGTGAGAATCCATTATAATATTCTTTATTTTTTTAAAACCGGAAAAGATATGAAGGAAAAAAAGGTGTTAAACATTTGACGAGTTTAACCCATTTAGCCCGTGATTTATTATGAATTTTCTTGGGAATGCTCCCATTTTGACCGATTATCCATGTTGACCCGTTCATCTTGTCTGCACTGCCGTGCTCATATTCCAAATCTACTTGTAAATGTTCTTATCTGCATAGATGGTCTCTCATTTTATAAATTCTTTACAGTATGCGTGGGAGTTTTTTAGTTGATTTCTCTGATGTAACTGTAATTATGTAAGTGCGTAAAATCTACAATATGCAATGAGACATTTCTTATATAAACACATGAAGCCCTAATAAGATTGTACTTGTTAATTTATTGTCCTTTTTTTCAATCATTGTTATGTGAAGAACATTGATATCTCAAGCTTAATTTGAGCTGAAGTTTTTTTCTTCTTTCTTTTTTTTGTATAATGAAGTGATTGCCACTTTGGTGCAATGCAGGTGGCACCGTATAACACATTTTATGCACAATTGGAGGAACACATGAAACAAGTGGGAATTGAGGTTACTCCAAACAGATGGGAGGAGCCTGTTGCACTTGGTCTAATCGATCCGCATGATTCTCTCTCTCATCCTGCTGGTGTGTCTGATTGTCAAGCTGAGTCAGCTACCCGCCTTGATCCTGATCACTTCACTAACTTCTTGGTACACTTCTTTAACAGTAACTTTCTAAACATGCATTGATAGGATCCACCTTTATGATAAAAACACTACTACTTTTGAGAGGTAATCAGTTCACCCTCCAGAGAAACCAATAATTTTCATTTCTTTTTTCTTGATCCAATATGAATATAAACACAAAATATCCCTAACTCGTCTCTACAAAATCATACTAATCTAATTTATGTGAACTGGCAAAATTGATTGCATGTTCCCATCCTAATCCTAATAGTAAGTAGACTAATTTTAATTCTTGAAAAATATTTATCTAATAAAATAGTGGCAAGAGTTGTTCACAAAAAAATTATTATGTGTTGGTGTAATGTGTATGCCTCTAGTAATTCAGTGGGCTAGTGAAATTACAAGTATTGGTTCATTTCCATCTTGACACCTTATATCTATGATCTAGTTTGCTAGGTATGCGCATAGTAGAAGCAACCATTCAACTCATTTATTTGGAAATGGGTTAATTTTGTTATATCTGTTAAATTATATAAGTAGCTAAAAATGAAACATGACAGTCTTCTATTGTGTATTTAAATTCTTACGTCCTAAATCGTTAAGAAAAGTTGTATCCCCCTATAATAAATTTTTTTTAATTCATATTTACTTCATTAATCCTTTTACAAATATATGAAAAAAGGTGTTGGTGGGTAACCCCAACTTTGCCCTCACCTGTTTAGATCTGAACCTATATTGATTGACCTGTTATCCAACTGCCTTATTTGCCACCTATATATGTTATTGTTCTTGTTTTACGGATATTTTTGTTTTTCAGATTCCCAACTGGTTAGAAGGTCAAGCATCTGGATCCACAAAAGATAATCCATTTCCACTGCCCGATGTCTATTTGTCTTGTCAGCGGAGAAATGTATGTTCTTGATTTTGTTTTCTCATTGTTCTTTAAACATTTATATTTATATTACCTTTTTTTTTGGTTTTTTACAGGAAAATAATTTGGTGGAGGTTAAGCAGATCCTCAAAGAAGCACCCCTGGAAGATAGCAGAAAAAAGGAACTGTCTAGTGCACTTCATGCGTACTTTAAGGACTGGTTATATGGTATTCTTTTTGGCCTTCTTTTAAATTATATAGGGGGTGTTCGGGATTTCTTATTAAAACTGCTCATCTCCTTTTTACTTGTTAAAGTAAGCAGTTTGGAATTAACAACTTCAAACCGCTTAACTAAAAGAAAAATGTCACATAATGGTAACCAAGTTTTATCAGTGTCCCACTAAAGTCGCTCAACAAAACTTTTTGTAACTGCAAGTTCAGCTCAAGTTCTTATTGTTCCATTGTTTTAAAAAATTTCATAACTGAATAAAACTGAGTTATCTAAATAGAACAGCTACTGGTTACTATTTCATGTCTTCACTTTTTTTCTCCTGAAGTTAACCTAAAGTAACAGGTAAGTTCGGGGAAAAAATTATTAGATTACCAAGTTTCATGACTGTAATATTTAGGTCACTTAATATTAATCAGTTTTAAAAAAATTTAAAATATTTGGAAACTTGAGTGGTTTTTGCAGTTGAAAAAATGAAGTTTGAGTAAATTTATGGAAAGATTGAAACTTGGTTTAGTGTTTAAAAAAATACACTCGAGCGTTTGTTTTTACGCATTTACCGACTCCAATATAAAAACCTTTTTGCAGCCTCGGGGAATATTAGGCAGCTATATTGTTTGCAAGGTGAGTAGAGATGTGAAGTGTAGTTGCGATCAAGCAAATGATATAAAACTCTCAACTGGGGCAATTTACTATTATGCCATCAATATCGGCACTGCCAGCAAATTCAGAGTCAAATTTGCAGTTCCAGTTGTAATATTTTGTTAAGTCATTGTCCCCTTTGATGAATAGAATAAAACTTCTGACTTTTTGTCTGGTTTAGAGTTCTCTTTGGTTTGTGTTTAAAACCTGTATTTTTGTTTAATCCAAGGTGAACAGCAATCGGTTTTTAGCAGTTTCTGGTTGGAGCTTTTGGTCAGTTGTGCAATCGTAGTATCATTAGTAGCGTAGCTGTTTTTCTATACTCGCCCAGTACGTTGCAGTATTATCTTGTTGACGATGCGTTTAAGGGGGTGTGTTTTGACTAAAATTATAACAGGAAAGTATTTAACGGAGTTTCTTGGTTGGTCGTTTTAGACTTAATACCAACACTAACAGAGTAACAGGAGGTGTGTATTTTTGTTTGTTTCAGTAAAAGTAAGCTTGATTGAATTTCTTGATTAAAAAAAATTTAACGGCTAAACATACACATCACATAACCTAATCTTAAATTTACATCATTTTTGTTCATAGCAGGATTTAAACTTACAATCTTGTGAGATACCTAAACATCAAATATTGTAAGGCTATAAGCCATTTGGTAATTAATGCTCTTATCAATAGAAAGAAGGTATTAATTTATTTTCTTCAAGTAACAGTCGCGTTTTTGACTGATTGATAACCACAACTATGAGGGTTTCTTTTAACCATATCTGTAATCTTTCCTTAGTACTTAATTCCTTAATATATATTATAAGAATATGATTATAATGTCATTATTCTATTTTTAGAACGTTTTTTAATTTTAATTATTTTCTTTTATTTTTTCAAATGCCTTTAGAATTAGTTGTTTTTATGTCAAGAATCTTAAGCTTTGCATGTTGTTCAAAATTTTTATTTTTAGCTAATTTAATTTGTTAAGACTAAAATATTTTAACAAAAACATATTCAAATCATTTAATAGATATACTTTTTTATGGTTATTTATGTAAACACACGTATACCAATTAGATTAAATTCATATATTGAATTTTCATTATTCGATTTGTCATACTATTTTATTTTGGAAATCAATTTGAAAATAGTGTCATGACATATCTTTTGAAGTACCTTTTTTCTTTATTATTTTTGTTTTTTATTATGATTTGTTATTTTATTTTGTGATACTATTTATACATGGGGTATTTATTATCGATATATGTATTTATACACAGGGTATTATTTGTTTAATTATACTTTTTATATGTTTTACAATTGTTTTACAATATATAAACATTTAAAATTAACTTTAATCATCCCCGTATTTATACACGGGGTGTTAAACTAGTTAGTATTAATTGAGTTTGTTGAAATAGTGTTTGTTGTTTCTAGTTTTGTTATTAATTGACCAGATTAAATGCTTGTGATATACACGAGTTGGTTTTAAAAAATGATAACTATTAAACATTCATATAAAAAGATATCAAATAATTATAAAATACGAAAGAAATAAGAAATAAAAAAATGAAGATAGATCACTCATACCAGTGATGAAAGAGTCGACGCGAGGAAGAGGACAAAGGTGACGGCATTAATTTGGTATCATAATATAAGACTTGATTGAATTTTTTGTAGAAGTCACCAATTATTATTATTACATTAACGGCAATTATGTTAAGTATTTATTGGTTATTATTAAAAAGAATTTAAAATGATTATAAAATATTCTAAAATGATAAAACTAAGAATTTAGTTAAATATTATATTTTGAACTGTTATAAAGCGTAAATATTATATTTGTAAAACAGGTTGGGCAACATAACATTTTAAGTTTTAAGAAGATAATAACACCGAGATATATGTATAATCATTAATAAATAAAATGGTTTAGTTGTAACACCCGCAACCCTGGGTTAGGAGATTAGCGGGTTGGCGGTATGTGATTGGTTTGTTTTATTTGATTATGTGTGTTAAATAAAATTGACTAGTATGAATTTATAAATATATATATATATGTTACTAGTAAATTAGAAGAAAAGAAAGTACAAGTTTAATATGCATGTATGTTGGTATGTATGTATGTGAGCATGAGTTAAATAAAGAGAATAGGATTTCAAAATAATAGTTGCCACCTCCTGCTTGCATTTTACAAATATATGTGTACGTGTATTGTGAATAGTCTGCTCACGTTTGCAAGGTGTAAAAGGGTGTGTTGTGTGTGTTTTGAAAGAAAACCGTATGTGAAGAAAAGCTACAAAACTTAAAATCCTAAAGTCAAGATCTTGTGGGTTTTAATTCAAAAGAAAGGTAAAATAGTGTTCATAGCTTGATATGGTTCATGTTGGTATGTTTAGATGTTAAAAAACATGAATTTATGATGTTATACCATTTTTAAGTTTGAAAGAAACTTGGTAAATGAGTTTTGAATGATTTGATGTTATGAAGGAGTAAAAACATGTTTTTAATGATCTATATGCTTGGTAAATGTTAAATATGTGTTTTGGTGGAAGTTTTATGAAGTTAGAATGAGATTTGGAGAAATTGGACTGAAAATCCGACACTTGATTGAAGAAGAACATCTGGAATTTTGCATGTAGCGGCGCTACATTAAGGCGTCGCGGCGCGACACTCATTAAAATCCGACATTTCGAGATCGGATTGTAGAAATCCGAATGTGGGGACAATCCGACTTTGAAATCCGAATAAAGTTGCGGAATCCGACCCTAGAATCCGAGGAATGATAAATCCGACTCCCAAATCCGATCCTTGATGAAATCCGAAAGTGAAATCCGAAGGCTTGTTCTTGGATTTGAAATCCGATGCACGTCGCGGCGCGACGAAGGGGATGTCGTGGCGCTACAGGCCCAAATCCGAATATTAACTTATATTTTTATATATTTTGCTTGGTTTGAGTTGGTTTATTTGTTATGTGATTTAAGTGAGATGTTTTGATAAATTTGAGATATAAATATATATGAGAAGATATATTTATATAATCGCGACTGATTTGATTGTTGCTGTGATTTCAGGCAATCCAAAGACTCAGTAAGATTAGACTTCTGAGCCCGTGTTGATTTTGAGGTGAGTGGGCGTTGATCGCGGATGGTAAAGATTTCGGTTAATGTTATTGGTGTGATGCATGATTGTGATTGGATTGGATTGATTGAATAGCTGATTGTGATATTGATTGTTGATATCTGCTGCGTGAATATTTGGTCGATACCCACTCTTAGTATGATTTTGAGTTGCGTTGGGAAGTCAGCTATACGTAGAATTGGGCTGGGCTCGTTCACTGATTGGTTGAACAATGTTAGCCTTACTGGTGCATATGTTGCACCAGAGGGGGAGTACATTGTGCCAATTCAGTGGAGGGCTATCGGTAAACCTTTGCTTTGGCCGGCATTGGTTGTAGGTTTTGCGCCGAACCGCCGGTCTTCTCGGGATAAGTGGTTACATGCTTTGATATTGATCGTGAATGTTTGCTTTTGGTGATTAGCCTCTACTCACTTAGCTTTGTGCTAATTCCCCTCAGTTGTTTCTTTTGTAGGTTCGGGTTTGTGAGTTTGGCAGAAGGAAAGAGATGACCTGACTCTGATATTATTTTTTGAATGAAACGAGTCAGTAGCTTTTGTAACACATCAAAGATACTTATTTTGTGAACAATGTTTGTACAGTTGTAAATGTTTATTTGTATGTTAATGGTTTGTTTGTTTAAAAGCTTCCGCAGCGTATTTAAAAAAAATGGCTTGAGTTTTCTGGTGTTACAGTTTGGTATCAGAGCCTAGGTTTGGCGATGCATGCACGGCTAGAGTGTTGCATTCCCAAATCTTGGCTCGTGACGGGTCAAGCTTTCCTTCGGGGGAATTAGAGTGAGTTAGAGTTGTCGGTTGTAGTTAGTATTTTGGATACTAACGGTTTATGCTAATGAGTTATGAGGTGATGTGATTGTAACAGATAATGACTGACAAAGATACTCCAATCCTTCCTCCTACGACCCAAGCTACATCTGAAGCAGCAGTGACTGAGTACTTGAGTAACCCAGCTACTGCGGGAACGTCGGGTCAAGCCCGTGAGGAGGAACATAGTTATTCCGTGTATCAGTTAGAAAATGAGTTAGTTGAACTCAGAGAGAAGATTCAAAGGATGGAACAACAACAACAGCAACCTGAACCAACCCCAGTGCTGATTGCGATTCCTACACAGTCAACAACTGCACCAGTTACAGCATCGTTGCCACCAATGACGCAAATGATGCAGCAACCCTTCTTCTATCCATATCCACAACCAGGAGCTTATCCGTTTGCGTTTCCTGGATACAAACAACCGTGCACTTATAAACAGTTTCTTGATTGTAAACCATCGGAGTATCATGGGAGTTCTGATCCCAATGCGACATTAAATTGGTTGAGGGAGATGTCAAAGGCACTTGATGCCTGTAATTGCGAGGATGAACTAAAGGTTAAATATGCGTCAAGAATGCTAAGAGGAGATGCGTTAGTATGGTGGGATTCCATTACAGGCCATTTCACTGAACAGCAACAGGGAAGTATCACCTGGAGTCAATTCCAGGAGAAATTGTGCGAACAATATTGTGGAACTTTTGAGATGGATAAAATTAAAAAGGAGTTTATGGATCTACAGATGACGGGGAATATGACTGTGGATCAGCTGATAAAACAATTCAACGAAAAGATGAGATTTGCCAGACACTGGGTACCAGACGAAGAATCGAAGATTGCCCATTTCGTGGGGGCATTACACCCAGATTACAGAGGCACCACCAGGTGGGCTACTACACTGTCCCAGGCTTTCACTTTAGCCAAATTGGCTGAAGGGGACATTGTTGCACGAAACAAGTTGAGCGGGGAGAAACTTTCCCAACAGAAGTCGAGATTTGAACATTATAACGCTCAACAGAGACAGGGAGGGCAGAGCAGTGGTGGTAGGCAAGGAGATCATAATAGAAGACCTACTTCGGGTGGGTCTACTCAACGGGCACCTTGGTGTAGCAGGTGCAAATCCTATCATAACGGGCAGTGTACGGCCCAGACAAGGAGGTGCATGAACTGTGGCCAGTTTGGCCATGACTTGAAGAACTGTAGGTTCTCGAGGAGTGTGTGCTGGAATTGTCAGAGGGAGGGGCACCGTGTTGGTGATTGCCCGATGGGCAAAAAGACAGGGTCAGGGTCTGGGGGAGGAGGAGTTGGAGGATCGTCTTCGGCTGGCCAGAAGCGAAAGAACCCACCCACTGCTGAGGGTCGGGCATTCAAAATGATGGTGGATGATGCCACCACCACTGACGACGTGATCACGAGTATGTTTCTAATAAACTCTACTCCTGCTAGAGTATTGTTTGATTCAGGAGAAAATCGCTCCTTTGTTTCTGTGGAATTCTGTGATAGATTAAATGTGCCTGTGATTGAACTTGCTACTGCTTTAGAGATAGAAGTAGCTGATGGTATGATGGTTCCAGTCACGACTGCTGTGGCTGGGGCTAAAATTGATATAGATGGCGTGTGTTTTCCTGTTTATTTTCTTGTTATGCCATTGTCTGGATTTGATGTGGTGCTTGGGATGGATTGGCTGAGTCTGAATCAAGCCAGTATCAAGTGTCACAAGAAGTTGATTTCGTTTCCACTAGCTGATGGTTCACGGGTAATAGCAAGAGGAGAGAAGGTTGGGTCTGTGATTCCTATGATTTCGTGTTTGAAAGCAAAGAAGGTGTTGGGTAAGGGGTGTGAATCTTATTTAGCATATGTGATTGACGGAAAGAAAGAGAAACAAGCAATGACTGATATCCGGGTGGTAACGGAATACCCGGAAGTGTTTCCAGAAGAGTTGCCAGGATTGCCTCCGGTTCGTGAAGTGGAATTTAAAATAGATTTAATACCTGGTTCTAGACCAGTAGCGAAGGCTCCGTACAGGTTGGCACCTTCAGAGATTCGGGAGATGATGACGCAGATTCAGGATCTACTCGATAAGGGGTTTATTCGTCCGAGTTCGTCCCCGTGGGGAGCACCGGTATTATTTGTAAAGAAGAAAGACGGTACGTTGCGTATGTGTATCGACTACCGTGAGTTGAATAAGAGAACGATCAAGAACAAGTATCCGTTGCCGAGAATCGATGATTTGTTTGATCAACTGCAAGGAGCTTCGTTCTTTTCTAAAATCGATTTGAGATCGGGATATCATCAGGTACGAGTATCTGAGGAGGATGTGTCAAAGACAGCCTTTCGTACGCGCTACGGGCACTATGAGTTCTTGGTTATGCCGTTCGGCTTAACCAATGCACCTGCGATTTTTATGGATTTGATGAACAGGGTCTGTCGACCATTCTTGGATGATTTCGTGATAGTCTTTAGTGATGATATTCTAATTTATTCAAAGACTGAACGAGAGCACGAACAGCATTTGAGACAAGTTTTGGAAACTCTGAAGAAAGAACATATGTTTGCTAAATTCTCAAAGTGCGAGTTCTGGTTAAGGGAAGTTCAATTCTTGGGGCATGTTATCTGTAATGAAGGAGTGAAAGTGGATCCTTCTAAAGTGGAAACCGTGATGAACTGGAATGCTCCAAAGACACCGTCTGAGATAAAGAGTTTTCTGGGTTTGGCTGGATACTACCGCAGGTTTATTAAAGATTTTTCGAAGATTGCGGGTCGGTTAACTAAATTAACTCGGAAAGACGTGAAGTTTGTTTGGGGCAGTGAACAAGATAAAGCTTTCCAGACTTTGAAACAGTTGTTGTGCCAGGCTCCCATTCTTGCGTTGCCAAGTGGAACGGATGATTTTACTGTTTATTGCGATGCATCGTTCGCTGGATTGGGATGTGTGCTTATGCAGAGGGATCGGGTGATTGCATATGCTTCAAGACAGTTGAAACCACATGAAAAGAATTACCTGACTCATGATCTAGAACTGGTAGCCGTTGTTTTTGCCCTAAAACTGTGGAGACACTATTTGTATGGCACCAAGTGCGTGATTTGTACTGATCATAAGAGTCTCCAGTATGTGTTTACACAGAAAGAGTTGAACATGAGACAGAGGCGGTGGGTGGAGCTGATAAAAGACTATGATTGCGAGATTAGATACCACCCTGGGAAGGCGAATGTGGTAGCAAACGCCTTGAGCCGCAAGGGAGCGGGAAATTCCATTAAATTCATGCGGTGGAGATTGTATCTGATTTAGTGGATAGAATAAAGTTTGCACAGTTGGAAGCTCTGAAAGAGGAGAACTTGAAGAATGAATTAATGAAGAAACGTAAGGATGAGCTTACTGATGATTCTCGTGGATTGAAAGTGTATAAGACTCGTGTGTGGGTGCCTATGCTTGGAGAATTGAGAAAGTTGATTTTAACTGAAGCACACAAGTCGAGATTGTCTGTTCACCCAGGAAGCACCAAAATGTACCACGATTTGAAGGTGCTATACTGGTGGCCTATTATGAAGACAGATGTGGCTCATTTTGTGGAGTCATGCCATATTTGTGCTCAAGTGAAAGCAGAGCATCAGAAGCCCTACGGATCTTTGAAACAATTGGAAATTCCTGAGTGGAAGTGGGAACATATAACGATGGATTTCGTGACTAAACTTCCGCAAACTCAGAGGAATCACGATATGATTTGGGTGATCATGGATCGACTGACGAAGAGTGCCCATTTTCTGGCTACCTGTGAGACAGCTTCTCTTAGCAAGTTGGCGCAGTTGTACATTGATGAGATCGTAGCAAGACATGGTATAGCGTTGTCAATAGTATTTGACAGAGACTCCAGGTTTTTTAAAATTAATACAATCAACTTTTAAAACTCCTACATTGTATGCAATTATTTACATGAAGTATAGGTAACCGGTAATTTTTAATTTTTTTATATTTTTTTAATTTTAAATTCATGTGTTATTGAGTGTTCTTAATTGTTTTTCATATGTATAATCACATAAATACAATCTGTACAAACAAACCCAAATATGTACAATTAAGATTAAAAAAATGACCATCAAATAAGATAAAACCCAATCTAGATTTGGAAACCCTAGATCTGAAGCAGATGAACACATGAAAACCCTAGCTCTGTACATTTGAACAAGAAATCGCACATGAAGCAGATGAACACATGAAAACCCTAGATCTGTAAAATTGAACAAGAACAAGAAATCACACATGAAGCATATGAACACATGAAAAACCCTAGATCTGTTACAAACCCCAAATCTTAAATCTTTAACCCCCGTAACAAAAGTCACACATGAAAAAACCCTTATACAATCGAAAACACTAGTGTTCAAATTTTAAACAGCGGCAGTGATGGTGGTTGAAGTAGAAACCGACGGCAGTGGTCGTGGTCGGAGAAACCCACGAACAAGATCAGTGGTGGCGATGGTGGTTTAGACCACAAAACTGACGATGTTGGTGCTCAATCTTGACAAATTAACGGTGGTGGTGGTGGATCTTCAAGGCAGCGGCAGTGTTGGTGATTGAAGTAGAAACCAGTGGCGGTGGTCGTGGTTGGAGAAACCCACAAACAAGATTAGTGGCGGCGATGGTAGTTTGGACCACAAAACTGACGATGTTAGTCGTTTAAGAAACCTACAAATAGCACTGGTTATTATGTTTGGAGAAATGGTTGGATAAGATAATTTATTAAAATTATTAAAAATAAAAATTAAAATAATGATGTCCGGTTAGTAATGGGATGTCACCCATTAGAGCAACTGAGTTGTATAAAATGGTGATATCTTATAACCTCATTGTATTAAATGTAAAAAATAAAAGTTACGATAGTAGCTTTAGCAAAAGTCCGTGCTGCTGCCAAAATAAAAACAGCCCTCCGGCGTTACAAAGCTGACACAGAGTCACTGACTAACACGATCGTCGTATACCGGAGACCTCAATGCAGAATTCCGACGACGTTCGCAACCTTCCGATCGACATCGCTTTCGCCCGTCTTGGAGGTACACCTCTCTCTATCCCTCCCTCTTACCTCAATCAGATGCTCTATATCCATTTTTCCCAAATTGATTAGTTAGTTGATTCTTGAATTGGTTTTGGTGGTGAAGAATGGTTGGTTGATCGGAAGAGAATACCATCGGATTGGAGAAAACGTCTGGCTGTGGTCAGAGCAAAGATTTCAGCCGCTTTTCAGTCTCTTCCGAAAGGCGTTGATCCTTTCTTCCAAACCCTAGACATAGATGGTTAGCTCATTCTTTCCTATCACCTATTCACTTGAGCAATCTTATTGAATGCGTTATAGATTTTGATTATTCGCTGAACTATGCAGTTTTTGCTTAGTCTGTAGGCCCTGATTGCATTTTTTCCACAAGAAAAAACACCTCAATTTGGGTGTTTCTTGTCTGAAATCCTGTAACTAGATATAAACACTTCATATTCACATTTGAGTAAAGTATATCTCATACTTAAATGTATGTGATATATGTATACATATGGAAAGTGCTGATATATGACATTCTTTGTGTTTTGAAAGTGATACATGATAACAATACAGGCTGCATGAGATAGTTTTGGATGTGTTTCTATTGTTTGAAGTCAAAATTTCAGTTCTTCCAGTATTTTGACAAGTTCTGATTATTCAAGCCTTCAAGGATTCACACATGAAATGACCCCTAAATAATCAAACAATCAAAATCAGTTTTGTTGCAGCTACTCATAAAGTTCCATAAACTGATTATTTGGCCCTTAAACGGTCAACCAACTGAAATCAGTTTCACTATACACATACACGGAAAACTGAATATGTGAAACTTTGTTACTAGCTGTTTTATAGGGGAAGTAATATTATTCTTGTTACCAGGGATCGGATATCTGGAAGCTAAGAAAATATATGACATCCTTCTGAAATCAACTCCAGAAAGTCGCAATATTTTTGGCCGGCTTTCAGGTGACGCTGTAAGACCCAACAGAACATTCTCACTTACTTTTTTTCTCAGCCTAAATGTTAAAACCTGTATTTTACTATAGTTCATTTACAAATTTTGGTAGGGTGCTTGGGAAGCAATTGTACGTGCTTTTGAGAAGGACCATATCTACCTTGGCGAGGCTGCTCAGATTATGGTTCAAAATGTCAATTATGAAATGTATGTCGTAAAATTTTTACATCTATGCATGTGGTCATACTTGCTATTAAAGCTTATCACTTATTAATTTTGATTCTTATTTAAAGCCCATATCAGAAAAAGCTCATCCAAAGGACCCAACAACAGCTTTCTGAGCTAGAAAGAAAGGAAACTGAGATAAAAAGAAATGCAGCTCTTTCAGCTGCTAAGTATGCAGAGGCCTGTCAGGAGCTAGGATTGCAGGTTGTAAATTTAGGGTCAAAAACAAACCTTTGATTTGATTTTCTTTTTATTTTTAATTTTTAAACATTTAACCCCGTTTCTGTGTTGCAGGGAAGCAATGTTAGAATGGAACTCTTAGAAACTGCAACAAGCTCACTACCTGGAACGTTTAGCAAAATGCTCGAAGTTTTGAATTGTGATTCGGTTTCACGAGCAATTGAATTCTATTCTAATTTTGTTAAAGATGTTCACACAGAGAAAGACGTAAGATCACATCAACTTTTGTTCATGTTGTGATGTACAGTGGAGGTGGCAATTTCAACTCATCTACATATTAATACACTGATCAGGGATTCTGGGTTATGTTTTAACTCTAATGAGTGAAATGGTAAAACCATAAAATTACCTATAAAGAAAACAAGTGAAGGGGTCAAAAGGCTATTTTAGTGCATTTTTTATGCATGAGACTTTATATACGATTAATCAAAATATTACTTTATGAAGAAATTATATAACTTTGTTAACATATCGACAAACTCTTTATAAAAAGGACTGAATTGATAATCCTCCAAATCATTTGAGGATGCCTTCCCATTTTTCCACCTGTAGTTTATATCTTTTGAGGATACCTCGGCCCTTCAATAATCAAAGGTAATTGTTTCATTTGACAGAAGGTTGCAGAGACGGTGTTACCAAATCTGAGGGACATCATTGATAATCCTCCAAATCTTGAAGTTTCTGCAGCTTCTGAAGTGCTTGCTTCTGTTACTGTTCAAACAAATCCTAATGCACCAAATCAGTTGACTTTTGAACCCGATCTCGCAGCTGATAGCATTGACTGGGATATAACTTTGGATGGCTCACAGATTGATTGGGATATTGGCACTGTGGAAGATGATAGTGGTAATGGGTTAGGTCCCTATGAAATGGTTGATGCCAGTGAGATTCCACCAAGTTCTTCAAACGATGACATGGAAAATAGAGAAATTATGGTATCAGAAATCTCTTGGGATATCAGTGTTGACCATCCTGAAGTTGAGTTGACTTCAGAGAGTGCCTCGAGAGACGTACTTCAAGTTGAACCTACATCAGGGATAAATGTTTCTAATGAAATTCAAGGAACTAGCCAGGTTAGGAGCCAGCTTCTGGAGACAGAGTACAGGAGTAGGATTCTTGATGATCTGTTTGAGGTATAAACTTGCTTATTCTTTTGCTAGTGGCTAGTGCCATGTTGAGGTGACTATGACCCATTTACTTACGTTTTTTCTTTAATGGATCAAGTACTCGAAAGTTTTCAAAAGTTTTTAATGCATAAAACTATATTTCTAACAATGGGCAGGTTTGTCGGGTTGGGTTGTCTTGTTAACGCTTGTTTGTCTATTTTATAAAACAATATTATTGCAACAATCTAAATCATTGGATAACACGACTTGGGAGGTTGTTATGCATTGAAAATAGACTTTGGGCGGCTTTCAACTCGATTGAGTGGTTCCCCTTTTAGAAACTTTTTATGTAACTCATTTGAGAGTATACATAACCCAAACCGACATATTTGTAAGTAAATTACTCACAATTTGCATCTGGTGCATTATGCCTCCTATTTCACTTTATTCAAAACATTGATTGTTATTGAAACAATTTAATTTTCATAATCATATTTGACGTAATAATTGGTTTTAAATATCATAATTTTTTAGGCAAAAAGTGTTTCTTATGAACTTGGCCCTTGCCCTAGAAAATTACCGTTTTCAACCATTACCTAACTGATTTTGCCATCTCTACTATGAAAGCGTGACAATTAATGTGTCAGATTCGAGATTGAGAATGATTTAGTCGATGTTTTGATTCGTTTTTTGGTGTCAGATTAAAGCGTTTCTGAATCAAAGAATCATGGAGTTGACAAACACCGAGACATTGCCTTTACAACATCAAGTTCAAGCAGTGGCTCCTTTTGTATTGCAGCAGTACACTTGTGATGCCATCCAATCAATGCTATCTGATATCTCTTCAGCCATTTCCTTGCTCACAAATAGGAAAACAAGAGACCTGATTATGATTCTCAACTCTAAAAGGTGTGTTGTACACTTTTTTATTCAACATAATAATTTCAATGGTTCACTTCTTCTCCGGATTGGATTCAGTTTTGTTATTACTCAACCCCTGCAAATTTCTTGATTGTTTACATTTTCCTTCTTCCGTTACTTTACTGCTTTAGTTTCTTAGGCAGTTCTTTATTACATTGATGGGTTGGGTCATGTGTTTGGATCAGAACAGGCAATTTTCATGTTGGGGTCAACATGGGTCAGGCGGCCGTCCATCACTTTTTTATATAATTTTTGAATTTTGTAAATGATATAGGTACTGAATATGATTAAAAAACCATAATATTAATATTTTATTGTTTTTTTTATAATTTAGGATTTTGTAACATTTGAACTTACGACAGTCTGCTTTTGACTTATCTCACTAGTTTGACCCACTTCCCATTTGAACCCCTTCTCTACTCCTTTCCTGGCCCTTTCTGTTTTTTCAATCGAATATGACCCGAATTGTAATGTTTTCACATAGACTATGTTATTAAACTTTATATGTATTTTTTCTTTTTTTTAACATGAACGGTGTAAATTCTCACTTTTGATATTAACCATTTAAATTTTAGATTTCTAGAAAGATTAGTGAGCACATTGGAAGAAAAGAAACATCATGAAGCGAAGTTGAAAGAGGGGTTGAAGGATTTGGCGATCAAACGCATGGAGCTGCAAAACTCACTATCCTCGGTGTGGCCTAAACAAGTAAGTTCTTCAACACCCCTTCCCCCCTCTTAAAAGAAGAAAGAAACCAAAAAAGAATTTATTTTGAAACATTGGCCTAATTTTATGAAAATTTTGTTTATATACTTTACTACTCGGTTACCTCTTTCTTTCTCCTGAATTCTATCAATATTGCTCGAAGCGATGTTCTGTACAGTCAATTATCTAAAATGTCATTTGTATGGACACACATCAAAATAATTCGCTGAAAAAGGAAAATCTTGCAATTTTTATTGGACTTCCAAAATGGAAACTGTTGCAATTTCCAAGACTAATGGAAAAAATGTGTTGCATGTCTACGATATATATCAAAAACTTATCAGTCCTCTTACTTCAAGTATTTGGCTACGGTGTAATCCAATGTGAATTGAGTAAATAGTTTCAACTAACGCTTGCATTTATTTGAGATGGAAAGTTTGTACGTGTTAAAAACGAGAATAAAGGTTGGGGAGATACGGATACGGATATACGTCCTGTTGCAAAAGTTACTCTCACAGATGTTTTTCTGGGTGAAAATCATTAAATAATAACCGAGTTTCATTATTGTTTCAATAAAGTCAACAACTTTTTTAAACCGTAAAAAATTGATAGAGAGTTGAATATAGAAAGAAAATCAACAAGATTTAGGAAGAAGGTGGTAAGTTCATTTACAGGAAGATAACAAATGAATTGCCCCTGCCCAAAGCCTACTAGGCCGATTCTAACAATTCAACATGCATACCTCACCATATCTCACCTCAACAACTTAAATAAAATTAAATAACTAACTTGCTCAACATCCACCCTACACATGTCGCCTATTCCTCCTTCAATTGACTGGCTCCAGATTGGACTCATTAGTTATGGCTCAATATTAATGGACTGTTCTCTATCAAAATCACTCAGGTTTTTGGTTGTGAACATTTTTCATAACTAGTTGAGGCAAAAGGGACCTCAACAGTACAATTAAGAAACTTGGTTACTTTTACCGACTTTTTCTTTATTACTTGTTACTTAGAGCATGAGGAGTGGTCTTCCCTCCCGCTTACCATCTTTCTGCTATATCAGCATCACCCCTCCCATTTTTAAAACCCTAACAATGGTCATATTTCAACTCCTCCGTCTTTCTCCCATTTTTCAATTACTATTAAGTGATATTTTCCTCTTATTTTTATTTTTAATTTTCTTTTATTGCAGGAAGCAGCAATTGCAAAAACAAGGGAGTTGAAGAAGGTTTGTGAGAGTACAGTTTCATCCATGTTTGACGGAAGGCCTGTAAAGATTATAGGCGTGATTAACAGCATTTTGAGCAATGCTGGTGCCTGAAGTGATTTCTGTGTTTTTTAAAAATCTTTCTGTTGAAGCTGATTCGGGTAATTAGTACAGTTTAACAGTTTGTTTCTAAGGATATTAATTCTTGTCCTTACAAACAATGCTTATGTCTGTTTAAACGACACTTTTGGTCCCATGATTTCGACTTATAATTCGAGGTTGTAGCGATCTTTTTGTATTTAGTTTATATTAATAAAAAGAAAAACATTAGAGAGAAGTACACGAAGAAGCCGCCTCGTTTTCTTTGATTTAAGAGCGAAAATTGAGTTTGGTTTATGCAAAAAAAAAAAAAACATTGAAAGTTGTATGTTTAGATATGATGTTGTGTTGTTATCATACATTGATTGATTATAAATGTCAAACAAATTACTTTTGAAGTAAGGATTATATGACTGCTTCTTTTGAAAAATACATTGAAATTTGCAAGCATCATGAAAATGATAACGGTGGTACTAAAGATGATTAAACAAAAGATGGTCCTGTTTGTGCCTAATAAATTTAATATTTAATATTTTTTATTTTGGGTTACTAGAATTATTTGGATTTGTTTGTTGCTTGATTAAGAATATTCAAGTTCTTGATGAAGAAAGTTTAAGTTCGTGATGGACACATAAGGAGTATGATGAAGATATGAAAAAAAAAAAAATTAAAAATGACCTGCAAACTGTTATGTAGGTTATCCATTACACACAATAGCAAATTTTAGATAGTTTGTTGTATTAATTTAGAAAGATAATTTAAATATCAAAATTTATCAGTAAATATAACGTCCAATTTTTTTGGTCAAGAAAGGATTATAAATTTTAATTTGTGACAAAAAAAGTATAATGCGTAAAGTTTATACCTTTTTTTTGTTAAAAACTGAAATTTATAATCCTTTTTTATTAAGTCTAAGAGGTCATTATACTCTTTTTTGTTAGCACTTTTCGATATTTAGATTACCTTTCTCGACAATTTTCCCTAATTCAAATAAAGTTATATTTTAGTGCAATGTGTTCATATAAAAAATCCATTTGGTAAATAATTAAGATCAATATGAGTGATAAAAAGATATTAAAGAAAAATAGAAAGTTAAGTGGCTATTTTAAAATTTTACAAATATAAGAGCTTGAATGGTAAAAATGTGAAAGTACATTGCTAAATTAGACAATTAGCCCAAACATGAGCTTCTAACTTGTAATAATTGCCAGAGGGGTCCCTCGACCTACTTTTAGGCAAGCAATAACATAATCTGGATTAAAGTGACATTGCAAGATCTCTACAACATGAAAGAATATGATTTCACCAAAACTTGGTTGATATTATAAACCTTCTGCAAAAATTCTCAATGTAGATCAAAATGTAGCAAAATCATAGATCTAAGCATTACAAAAGTTCATTAAAGAAGATACAAAAAGAACCCTTTATGATATCACCCCACCCGACCCAAATCTGAAATTCCTCAGCTTCTCAGAACCAACCAACTGAAAACTTCACACGCGCTAACCCCGACTTCAGCCGCCCTTCGCGGCTTGTTTTTCCGCCTGCTTCCGTTATGTCTAAACCCCACAGCTTTTGTTAACTCAGTCCCGTTTGTTTTGAGCCCCACACCATTTTCGTCCTTCATGATTTCTGGGCTTTCTTCTGTCTGTAAAAACGGTTTCTTTCTCTTGTTTCCAGTTTCTAACTGTGCTTCGAGTTTAGTGCCATTGCTTTCATTGATCTTTTCGGCTTCTTCTTCTTCTTTGTGGGCTTTTGTGGGCCTTCCTCTTCGCTTAACGGGCTGTTTTTCTTCCTCCCCACTTCCATCCTCACGATTAGCTACAATTGAACTCTTTTTCGATTTTCCCCTGCCTCTTCCCATTGTATAAGTACTAAAAAGATAACCGACTTTTGAACAAATTGGAGAAAAATCTGCAAGAAACATGGAGAAAATCACATTTGTATTTCTGCAAGCATGTTGGTAGTTTAGAATCCAAGTTTTCATTGGTTTCAAAGTGATTATTTTACATTCAAGAATCAAAATAAACAATGAGTTGCAACAATATGACCGAGACCGAGAATACTGTGATTATTTTACATTTTACCCTAAAAAACGAGTTTGTTTTAACAACTTGCAATCTGTTTTTTCAATATCTTATCGCTTTGGCATCAAACAAAATATGAAAATCAAAATCAATGGGATTAGCCAAGCACATGTGAAACTGCTTATTACAACTTGAAACCAATGTAATCTGGTCGCATTTGACCTGTTGTTTCTGAAGAACCAACACATTTGTAAATTAAAAACACGATGATAATCTATACCAACAAGTGCCTTTTTGGACTTTTGCAAGTTTGTTGCTTTTTAAGAAACGAAGTCTCAAGTACAATGGTTCAAAACGCTTATCATTTAACAAGAAGGCTACTTACGCCCAGTCGCCCAATAAAAATAATTATTTAGGTGATAAAAGTATTTATGATATTCGTTTATTTCACTCATTTTCAAATTTCAATTGGTTTTTAGCGAAAAAAAAAAACATGCGGTGTTAAACAATATCACACCAAATTTATTTCACAAGTGCAAGTCCAACCACTCACACTCACACTCATGGTTGATGTCACCTACATGATATTAAACTTCACACATGAAAAAACCACTTATGTGACAAGTATATGCTATCCTTTCTTGGATTTCATCATAAAGTCCAAATCTTGTACTTTTCTTTTTAGGGCTATTGTCATAGAATGATAACGTACTTAGGATGATGGTCTTATTAGGTAATTATACTCAATCATGTCCCGATCTGGTGATAACACTTTCTGAAATGAACTATATTGTTAATTTAGTTACTTTATCATTACCCGTTTCTTGATTACGTGGCATTTTTTTCTGATGAGGTGGCTTATCACTACATTACCAAACGAGTCCATTTCAAAAGGTACAATCGCTAAACTATCTCATTTAGAAAAAATGTATAATTATCAAACTAGCCCATTTTCTCATGAGGCAGCTTGCCACATCTTTATTCTTTACCAAACTATCTCATTTCAAAAGGTAGAAATACTAGGTCAGGATGTTACTCAGTATAGTTATCAAAATCGACCACCAACCTAAGTGCGTATTTATTCTATGATATTAGCCCTTCTTTAGTAAGCAACTATTAGAAACACAAAATTTACTTCTTTGAATTAAGAAACTGTTAAATTTTTTTTACAAACAATAAGAAAGGATCAAGATTGAAACTTTTGAAGTATCACTCATCATAAATGTACAAGTCTTGATGTTCTTCATCGTGGCTCAACCATGTGGCTTAAGTAGCCATCTTAGCTTCACACTATGTCCCTTTACCGGATTCAGAAATTTAATTCTAACAAAAAACCAAGTATAAGCTAGCTCTTGCTTAAAAAGTCAAACATCTTATTATTGAATGTAAAATGAGATGCTTAGCTTTTGAAATTTGATGAAAATTGAATTTATTGTTACTTTAAATTGGATGAAGTGTATTATAACAAGAACAGTCTGAAGATAAGATTATAAGAAACTTAAGAGATAGAATCCATCTTAAATCTTAGTATGAGAAGTACTAAGTTTCAATCTTTTCAAGTCAAAATTTGACTTTGATGGCCATCAATCAATACCTATAAAACCTAATAAGATTATCAAAACTGAAGCATCTGAAATCATAAAACATAGCTGGATATAACCTAAATACTCCAGTTTAAATCAATTAAAAATACACAAATCTAAATGATTCGAAATCCAAGAAACAAGAAACCTTATTCCAAATAAAGATTAAATCTTTAATTAATCTACCAGCAAAACATAAGACAGAGAGTGAAAGAAAGTAAGAACACATACCAAATGAAGCTGAATTGATAAGAAACAACGACCATTTTAATCTTTAAACAAGCTCTCATTTCTGAAATAAGATTTAATCGATTGATTAATCAAAGAAATCAACAAAACCCAATGAAAAAGACGATGGGTTTGCTATCAGGAAGAATTTCTGAAGTAAAGAAACGAAGGGTGTGTGATAATCAAATTTGTAGAGTTAAAGATTAAAGGGTTCGATCTGAATATGAAGAAATTGTAAATCAGATCAGAAAAAAATTGAAAAGGATTGAATATTTAGGGAATGAATTGAGGGTTGAAGGGAGTTTTATCTGCCATTAAAGGATTTGAAGAGATATGAAGCAAAGAGAGAAATGAGGTGTGAGGGAAGTTAATAGAGCAAGTGAGGGGAAAGAAGGAGTTGTGGGCGTACCGCGTATGGTAGAAATATAGTAGAAAAATGATGCATTATATCTTCAATGTATATTTTTTTAATTTTATATAATTAGATATTATTTAAATAATTGTAACAAATAACAATAAGAAAAATCTAACAGATATTTAGTGTAGTAGTATTTAGATGCATTTTAAGATGCTTTTTAATCAAAAGATAAAGGATTCAAGCCTTAAACTAAGACAAAGTTATAAAATAGGTAGTTTGTATAAGTTTATTGTTAAAAAAAACTTTTATAGAACTTCTTACACTCAAAATGCTAAATAGAGGATATAATAGATGTTTTCAAACAAAAGAAAAGCAAATTGATTTGTTAATTATTTCTTTGTCATTTCTAATTAATCACATTAATCAAAATAAAAAAAATTAAAGTCTTAAAATTGTCATTCCTAAGATTCGATCAAAATATCCATTTTATTAAATATTGCGAAAAACTGATTGAATTTAGACCTCTTAAATATTTATTTCATAAAACATCCCTTTTATCAAATAAAACTAATAAAATTTTGGTTAAACCCTAAACCTGACAATTTTAATATGTCATGCCCTTCCAAAAATACGTAAGTTTATATGTATCCATTTATGGATTTAACCTCTAAGTTTCAAAACCTAAAACTTATATTATAAACTACGTGTGTTTCATTTGATTTATAAAGTTCTCTTAGATATAAATCTCAAATATAAATTAAATAAATCAAAACTCATTAGTTTTATTTTTTTTTAATCTTAAAAATAAAAAGCCTTTATTTTTCATTAACCGGTTTTAAATTACTGAAGAAAATAAATACACATATAATCAGGCTTTAAATTTATCTTCTGGTTCAAATTGCATTTATAAATATCACAGAGGGTCTAATTCAAAATTGACATTTTTGATTACCAAGTCAATGATTGCCACAGGTCAGTCGGGAAGCAGGATCAGTTCAGTAAAATCCTTTTGAAAATCTAATAACCAAGCCGAGCGTGATTTGTAACGTCCCAAAGTTCAAAAATCTTTATGAATAAGTGTTATAAATAGTATGAGTTTCTTTTATGAGATATGAGGTTTTATAAACTAGAGGGGTTAAAACAGTCAAAATAAAAGATGATAAGTTGAGGGGTTTAATAGTTATTTGTTGATAGTTGTATATATATATATGTATATATGTGTGTGTGTGTATTCTTTTAAACACATAAGTATTCATACATAGCTACACTTGAAGGCTGGTCATTTCTTACAAGTTTTGGAGCAAAAGCATAGCAAAGTTTAGCATCTAAACATCAACATATCAATTTCATAAGCATCAAGGTATGTTTAGTTGGTTAGTTTTGAGTTCAAATGGGTCAAGAGGATTCAAAGGGGTGAATCATAAATCAAGATGTGTTGTTGATGTTTGTTATTGTTTATAAAGATGTTTTAGAGTGTTTGGGGTGTAGGAAAACACTCCTGGGTTGTTAACATTGATTTAAGGTTGAATTGGTGTCAAGAACAGCAGTTGTGTTCTTCAAAACAGTTGTAGGTTGGTCGTGTACACGGCTCATGTAGCAATAGACGACCCTTGTAGGGGCTTAAGATAGTGGCAGGCCATGTAGGCATACATGGTTGTGTAGCATATGAGATACACGACTCGTGTAGCAGCTTTTACCAACCGAATTCGGTTGGATAGTTAGGTCGAGTAGTGTGGAATTCGGTCGTGAGAGGTACACGACCTGTGTAGGCTTACACGGCTCGTGTAAGACCGTTTTCAGAACAGTTTGTTCAGTTTGTAATGCTTAGTTTATTCCATGGTGTAGGAAGGTGACTGGATACTTGTCAGGACACAATATCTGTTTAGCACACTAATCATCTATGAGGTGAGTTTACTACTTTACTTTTTAGCAATGATGTATATGATTTGTTATGTGATCAGTATGATATAACCGTTATATGTTGTATATCATAATGTAAAGTGGTGGTGTATGGTATTTAGTTACGCAGATGGTGTAGTTGTGTACCATTATAGTGTTAGGGTATATAGCTACGCATGTGGTGTAGTTGTGTACCAATATGCTGTTATGGGGTACGGCTACGCAGATGGTGTAGCTATACTCTAATACGGTGTTATGATGTACAGTATGCAGGTGTTACAGCTTGAAGAGAGATATATATTGGGAGGTTTCACTCCTGACATGTGATTATTTAAGTTAGCTAGTATGCTCATTAAGCGAAAACTTACGTTTTATTGATGTTGTTGTTTGCAGGTGATTCGAGTTTCAATAAGGGTAAGACTCCAGCTCCATGATGAGATGGATAGCTCCGGGTGTTTTGAAATGTTAACTATTGACACATCTTTTAAAATACTTGTTAGCACATGTGTAAATTTGAACAAATATTTTGTAATTTTGATAATCTTTTGGTGCTAACTTAATTTAAAGAAATGGTTATAAGTTAAAACTACAAAATGGGTGCTAACTTATTTTCAAGAAAATCTTTCTTCGGTTCTAAGTATTATAAATTATAAATTTATATTGCATGTAATATGAAATATATAAAAGTTGGATAAATTTTAATGTGAACCAGGTTTTATAAATGCACGATAATAATTCTCTATAATAAATTTCCACCATAATTCCACTCCCAAAATTTTATATTTTATCATTTAATTTTCAAATAGATGTTAGAATAGTAGTTTTTATACTTTGTCCATTTTTATTTTTTGTTACCTGCTATAATGTGCGGGTATAAAAGCTAGTTATATATTAAGTGTAGGATAAGAGTGTGTTTGGTTGGAGAGAATAGAAAGACAAAGAAATGAAATGGACGAGGTAATAAAATAAGTAGTAGAATGAAATGATTCATTGCATTCGTATATCATGTTTGGTTTGTATGCGGAATAAAATTTTATTACATAACATGTTTAAAAAAGTAATTTTTTATTAATATATTATAGTTTGACAAAGTAATTTTTTGTATCAAATTTTAATGTTATATAGATACTTCTAGATATATATTTTACTTGCAGTTAGTTTATAATTTAATAAAAACTATAACGATTAATTTATTTGGTAATATAGAAAACTTAAGAATATTAAGAAAAACATCTTTATAGAAAATTGTAAAAAGTATTACTTTTTTCAAAATCATAATTATGTTAGTAAGATTAAAAAAAGATTAAAATATAAAATTCCATTCCATTCCTATAAGGAATGAATTAAAAATACATCTGCAAAGAATGAAAATGAGGTAATAATATTTTTTATGGAATAGTCTATTCTATTCCTAATTGAGTAACAAATACGTTTTTCTTGTTCTGTCAGAATTATCTATTTTATTCTGCTTTTGATTCATGTATACCAAACGTAACCTAATTTTTATTTTATTTTAAATACACTAACGTCAAACTGCTTATTAATAAAACATTTTATTTCTCTCTAACCATGTAAATATAAGTACTTTTTTTCTTAAAAAATTTAAAATTGATTATATGTTTTTTAAACACAATGAATAGTTAGGTTGTTCAAACAAACAATCTTCAAATACCATCCGGTAACGTAGTTTGGTCGGAGTTAGAGATGGTTAAACGTACAATTCAAATAAACTTGATAAAAAAATAAATTAAACTTGTAATATTTATTCGACTTAAAAATATGTCGAAAATTTGGAAGGGGTGAACATATCAAAAATGATATATAAGCAATACATTATTTACCTAGCTTTTTTTTAAAAAAAAATCCTAAAAGAATTAAAGGCCGCAGCTATTTGAGAGGAGGAACCACAAAAAAACTATTAAAGAAGTGGTGATTTATACGAAATAATATTTTGTCATATATAATAATTATGATATTTATATCTTACACTTATTATTAATTACTATAATCCATATGTTCAAGGATATAAGCTAAACCTATTTTATACAAAATATTTGTTGTGTATAAATTATTTAAGTTTTTTTTATCTATGCAACTATGATTTTTTTTTCATTATTTTTTTGTCAACCTTAATGTACTTATACATTTTGGATCTATGTTGGTTGATAGACCAACATACTAATATAAATAGGTCAAATTGGTATTCACTATCTTCATAATTAATATATGTATGTAATTATATGGTATTTTAATGTTTGAAAATTACAGGTCTAATCCTTAAATAGTCGCATTTAATTAAATTTTAAATTACTATTTGATGTAGACGAAATATAATCTTCTAGAATTAAATATGATTTAAGCGAAATACTCGAATACCATAATATTCTACAATATAAAGTATAATTAAATATTTTAAAGAAATTCATAAAAATTATATATTACATATAATGTTACACTATTAATAGCCATGTTTTGTAGTACATCCTTTTAAAAGAAACTTCATGTTTTAGCAGTGGTTTTCCGAAAAAGTCGAATTATGTTTGGGTATACGTATTCTAATTAATTTTGGATATTTTCTATATTTCTTATAGTATGTTTGGGTATACGTATTCTAATTAATTTTGGATATTTTCTATATTTCTTATAGTTATTTAAGATGTTTACACATAATAAGAATTGAACATAATAAGAATTGAACCTTGATCTCGAGACTTTTTCGAACAACTTGCTACGGGAGTAATCGACTATTTTGAGATGGTTCTAATTTAGAAATTTTAATTTATCAATTGAAATTGTTATCTTATTTTATTTCTTTTTGCTTGTTTATTTGTTTTAAAAAAAGTGTGTTGTTTTTTCCCCTCTTTATTGTCATTATATATATGACATATATATACGTCTATCTTATAAGTTATATGTCAAAGGGCCATCCCCACTTCCCCACCACTATTATATATAGGGCAAACTGTATCAAAATACAACAAACTTTAGCTAAGCTACCATTCTATACAACCAACTTTAAAATTTTAAAAAAAATACAATCAACCTACTTTTTCCTCCCATTGTATGCAAATGGTAACCTGAAGTAAAGATAACAGGTAATTTTTAATTTTTTTATATTTTTTACTTTTAAATTTAAATGTACTTCAAGTGTTCTTCAATCTTCATGTGTAAACCAAGAACAATGTCCATGAATTAACCAAATTTGTTCAAATCTAAAACCAAATCTGTTCAAATTATAAGTTAACTCTAATTATACATCTGAAATCAAAGAAACCCATGAAAAATTAATCCTAATCTTCGATTGTAGATGTTAACAAGGAACACAAAAATGATAAAAATATAAATCTGAAATCAACCATGATTATTATCCCAGATCTAAACAAAGAATCTAATCAATCCATGTTAAACAAACCATCAAGATTTTGAAATCAAAGAACCAATCATTAAAACCCTAACCGTTCAAACAAGAACACATTCAGATCTGTGCAAATGTGAGTTTAAAGGCAAAATGCAACCTTAAAACCTATTCAAACAAGAACACAAAAAGTAACTCGAAGAAGAACAAGAAAACAAATCAGATGAAGTAAAGTGCAGAAATAGGAAATTGGAACCTAATCGAGCAGGGTGGTGGTGGTTTGAAGCGGCGGCGGCAGTGGTGATGGGTTGAAAGCGGCGTCGGCAGTGGTGGTGGTTTGAAGCACCATGAACCCTAAATCGAGATCTTGGAGAACCGAACATGAAGGTGACGGTGGTGGTGGTTTGAAATAGGCCTGTCAATGGGTCAGATCTTGCCCCAGATCCGATCCGATCTGCTCCATTTATTAGATCCAATGGGTCTAAATATTGGATCCATCGCCCCAATAAGAGATCAAATAGGTCGACCCATTTAATTGAATCACTACGTGGGTCAGTTCAAGATCTGTCTGGGTCGATCCATTTAATATTAAACTACAATTTAATTTTAACCATCAACTTATCGGTCACCACCACCGGCCGCCGCCACCGTCACCGCCGGCCACCACCCGCCGCCGCCGCCGACACCCTGTCACCACCACCACCAGCCGCCACCATTGTCACCGCCGGCCACCACCCGCCACCGCCGACACAGTGACCACCACCGCCAACCACCATCCGCCGCCACCATCATCGCCGGCCACCACCCGCCGCCGCCGACATCGTCACCACCACCACCACCGCCGACACCGTCACCACCACCGCCACCGCCAACCACCCACCACCGCCACTTTCACGGCCGCCGCCACCGCCGGTCACCATCCACTGCCACCACCGTCACCGCCACCGCCGGCCACCACCCTTCACTACCGCCGCCATCGGCCACAACGATGGTGGTGGTGGTGACCGTGTCGGCGGTGGTGGTCGGCGGCGGTGGTGGTGGTGACGGTGTCGGTGGTGGTGGCGGGTGGTGGCCAGCGGTAACGATGGCGGCGGCGGTGGTGATAGCGGCGGCAGCGGGTGGTGGCCGGGGGTGAAGGTGGCGGTGGTGACGGTGTCGGCGGCAGCTGGTGGTGGCCGGCGGTGATGGTGACGGCGGCTGGTGCGTGGCGGTGGTGGTGGTGGCGGCGGCCGGTGGTGGTGGCAGCGGCGGGTAGTCGGTGGTGGTGGTGGTGACGATGTCAGGTGGTGGTCACGGGGGCGGGTGGTGGCCGGCGGTGGTGGCGGTGACGATGTCGGCGATAGCGGGTGGTGATCGGCGGTGACGGTGGCGGGTGGTGGTCACGGTGGCGGCGGCGGGTGGTGGCGACGGTGGTGGCCGGCGGTGGTGGTGTGGGGTAGGGACGTAGGGGGGGTAGTGGTTGAAAAAATATTTGATAAATTTTACTATAAATAAGAAAATATTAAATGGGTCGCTCTGGGTCAAGATCCATTAGTAATGGATCCGATCCAAATCCAAGTAATTGGATCTTAATGATAATGGGTCAGATCCAGATCCAATTAAATGGGTCTACGGGTCAGGTCAGATCTTTAAAAGATCCGATCCGATCTGCCCCATTGACGGCCCTAGTTTGAAGCACCATGAACCCTAAATCGACATCTTGGGGAACCGAACGTGAAGGCGGTGGTGGTGGTGGTGGTTTGAAGCACCATGAACCCTAAATCGACATCTTGGGGAACCGAACGTGAAGGCGGTGGTGGTGGTGGTTTGAAGCACCATGAACCCTAAATCAACATCGAGGAAAACCGAACATGAAGGCGACAATCGTGGTGGTTTGAAGCGGTGGCGGCGGCAGTGGTGGTGGGTTGAAGGCGGCGACAGTGGTGGTGGTTACCATTTAAAGCAGTGGTTGTTTGATGAGGCTAGAAGGGGAAATCATAAAAAGTGGTGAGGATTGAAGATCTGAAAAAGTGTTCATGAATTTTAAGAATTATCGTATTTTCTTAATTTTAAGGATAAAAAAAATTATTTAACCGGTTGTTTACCGGTTTTTAAGGGTAAAGTTGTATATAACGGAATAAATAATCAAGTTCGTTGTATTTTTTTTAAAATTTTAAAATTGGTTGTATACAATGATAGCTTAGCTAAAGTTCAATGTATTTTGAAGCAGTTTGCCCTTATATATATAACAAATAAATTGACGAACCGGTATTTACAATAATAATTGGACACATATTAATTTACGGAGATAGAATATATGGTTATATCAACATTTATTACGAGGGATTCTATATTTCTAAACATTTAAATGAGATGTATATTAGTTATTTTATCTGTTTCTCTTGATTTATATTTTGCACAAAACCGACAGATATATGACTAAAATCCATAAGGTTTTATACAAACTCATTTAGTTGAAAAACAAAATTATACGAAAGATTTCTAGGTTGTTCAATTTAACTGAACCAGCTCTGCTGTATATAGATCTATCTACGTATATGAAAATTTCTCACTCTAAGAGCAAGTGTAATGTTCCCGTGGTCATACAGGGTGGTTGATGTGGAATAAGGGACGATATTCGTGGTCGTCAGACGTCACAATATGCACTTGGTTTGTGTCAGTTTCGTGGTTCCTATGCCAATATGGCGTCAAGTTTCGGGTTACTTTTTCTGTTTCCTTTATTTTTACATGAAGGGGAAAGAGAAAAAGATTGGTTAGTGGTCACAATGAAACACTATAAAGGTAATTTTGGTGTGATCGTGGTAAGAAAAGAAAAGGAATATGATACTGAGAAGACATCCGTAATGATTAGAAGTTTAGGATATATACGGAAGCTTAATAGACTAACAAACTACAAGTCTTCGCCTCATAACATCAGGCTTCTCAATATAAGAAGTAATGATACTTGTATAATTGAACTTAGACTTTGGGGATTGAACTTAAGATACTTATTTGTTACATTAGAATTTTTGATAAATTATCGGGAAAGATAACATAAATATATAAATTTATCAATAAAGGTAAAATAAATTTTTTCTTGCTGAGAAAGGACTCTAAATTTTTGTTTCTAACAAAAAATGGAACCGGTAACCGGATGTGTAGGTTACCGGATAAAATTTGATGATGTGCCATTTAATTTCTTATCTGGCATTCTTATTTAATATTTTTAGCGAATTAAACATCCCTTTAAAATGCACACACTCTCTCTTTGACCTATCGTTGCAAGAACATCGCTAGGAATCACCTCTTCCGGCGATCACCATTTGCCGGCCATCACCTCATTCGCCAACTTTATCACCGTCACCCCCTCTCTCACTATATGACTCCATCACAGTCATCCCCCTTCAAATCAGTAACCACCACAGTAGTCACCAACACAAATACTCTTTTACTTAATTTTCTCTCCACATATGTGCTCATAGGTGGTGATTTCGATGGTTTTCGTGGTTGCAAATAGGATATGTGGTTGTATGTGTGTATAGTTTGTATTCATAGGTGGTGATTTATGGTTTTCTTTCATTTCAATTGAAGACTTATAGTTTTTTTTTGATAAAAAAGAATTTACGTTAACTTTATTAATAAATTTAAATATTTAAATTACCTTTTTTGATAATTTGTTATATAATTTTTTAGTTGAAATTCTTTTGTTTGCTTCCAAAACGGTACGCCAACAATTTTGGATTTTCACATTCTGAGATAAGTTTTGTGAGGTGGGTTTCGGTCTCATCTATTGAATTTATAAATTCAAGGAATATTGTAAAATAGACAAAGACGGAAACTTTTTTTTACCTTCAGTAAAATGATTATTTATATCTTTTTACTAAATATTTTTTACCGATAAAATTATAATAAATTTTAAAATCAATTAAAGAAATGGAATACAATAGTTTATATTTATATTATTTTAAATTTTAATTATTTAGTATCTTGAGTTCCACTCGCAGCTTTACATTTAGCCTAAACTTTGATTTTCTCGTTTAAAATTAAAATAATAAAGAGCGGTTCATGCTATTCACAAGTAGTTTATTGAATTTTTACTTTAATTAATATTTTAGTTATTATTAAAGATCGTATTGGATCATTCGTATTTTATCTAGCTAAATAGTTAATTTTGTAAACCTTTTAGACTTATTCTAATCCAAAACTAAAATATTGATGAAAAATGTAAATTGTAGGTTACAAAAATAAACAGAATTCTTCTTCCTTATCCATTTATATTCATGTCTTATCTTTTTAACTAATTCTTAAAATCACTTAAAAAACTTCTCTTGGTTTATGTTCCTCTTAATGCATAACAGTAAATATATTATATGTTCAAAATGAAAATGGAAGAAATATGAAATATGAATGACATTTTAATTTATAGAGTAAACCACTACTACAAAAAACACTTTTAGGCTCCTATATTTAGACCCGGTTCTTAAAAAAATCGTCTAAAACCGGGTTAAAAAAGCCAAACGCTTATTTTTTAAGATTTAGACCCGGTTTTTTAAAACAAAACCGAGCCAGAAGGTCTAGAAAACATTCAGACCCTGTTATTAAAAATAAACAGGACCTAAATTTCATTGTATGCGCATCAGATAATGTATAAACACATTTAGACTCTCTTTTTTCCGAAGAAACCAGGTCTAAAAATTAAAATGAATTTGGACCCTGTTTTTAATATTAACACCGGTTCTAAATATATTTAGGGTTTTCACCCCCTTGGACTTCTCTAACTCCAGCCTCCATTTCCCAATTTCATTCTCAAACACTTCAATGTCCTCATCTCTTCACTGATTCTCGATTCAAAGAAAAAAAAAAAAATCAAAAACGTGGGTTGTTGATTCATACTTGTCGGCGACAAAAGAAGGACTCGTTAACATGTTGATTCTCATTCTCGACGACGAGCCTCTCTTCTCTCTGCCTACGCTAGGTTGCTGGCTGCTGCTCTTCTCCAGGTTCGTCGTCGTCGACCCTCTCTTCCCTCTGCCTTCGTGGCTTCGTCTATTCAATAGAAACCTTAGTTAAGTTCAGTCGACTCTCTCAATCTATGAAAGGGATTACTTAATTTTGCATATTCAAACTTAATTAGGTTTGTATTTGTTTGTTTAGGCCTGTTACAATTTATTTGTTGCTTAATATTCTTGTGGCATGCTGCACTTTGTTTGGTTTTTGAATCTTGAACTATCGAACTTTGTTATTTTGCATTTGAATCGGGAACTATTGAACTTTGATTTGTTTGTGTTTGAATCAATGTGAAAAGCCTAATTCTGAAACCAATATGGAACCGATTAGCTTTCTTTTATGTAATGTTAATGGGGGTAATTTCCTTAAAATCCAAACTATTGGTTTCCTTTGGGGGTAATTCTGAAACCAATATGTTAATGGGGGTAATTGCAAGTGCTACTAAGTTCATGTATGTATATTATAACTAGTAATATGGCTATATGTTCTCTCACCTTTTTCTTGAACTTAATGCCTGATGCCTAAACTATTACTTGGTTTCAAATGGCGAAGTCAGCCGGGACATGAAAATGAACCAATACTGCACTATGGTAATGCGTAATATAAACGGTGTTGATCCAGATAATGCTTCTAGAGCTGCAGCACCCGGACAAAGTTCTCAGACCACCATGGCTCCTTGGGTATATCCTTCATTTTGAATCACTGTTAAAACCTTCTTTTTTGTTTTTAAATTTATGCATAATAACCAAGGTTACATACATGTATAGATCAGCCCATATGTGGACGCTCCCGCCGGTGTAGAAAATTTTCTCTTGCCGATGCCAACAACACCCCCTGGAGTGTAGAGACTTAAGTGAAGTTGCATGGTTGAAGTGAATGGTATGTGTTTGTATATATCATTATGTTAATGGAGCTGGATTTGTTTGTAGTCGAGTGAACATATAATAGCTTGAAATGATTTTCAATTTGGTCAATTGTAAGCACATAATGTATTATTGTATTAGAAGAATATGCTTAATTAAACATCGCTGACCACCGCTGCAAATACTTGCTACAATCACCGTGTTCTTAAACACTGACAACACCAAAGATCACCATCTTAGTTGTGAGCTCTGATTTGGTGTGGCTGACGACCGACAACACTGAAGATCAGTATCTCAACATTTTATTATAGATCTACTCCATACTTCACTATCTTGATGAGTTAACCACGATCTGATAAAAACCCAGATCCATTCCCTTTTGTCATCTATGTCATTGCTTTTCATTCCCTCACACAAATCCCGCCACAGATTCAACCACTGAGAACACCCACCATTTGAATCCCACCCACAAGCATCCATCGTAACACAGTTACAGATCCACATATATATATTTATTGAAATATGTGGCGCTTGATTAAATGTGGTGCTTGATAAAATGATTTTACAGAAAGTATCGATTCTCACAAAAGGTCCGTCACCCTCGTTTTTTAAACATATTCCATTTATTGAAATATGTGCCTCATATTTTGCTTGAATTAAAATATGTTAGACCGATTATTTCTAATGACTCCGATGATTTTGGTCATGAATCAGGTTTCACCATTAATTTTCCCTTTTCTTTTACATACGCAACGATGTATCGAGGACTTTATCTTGTTTCTACAATTGGAATTAGGTTCATTTGGGAATAAACTATAAGAATAAATTCTAATGATCATGTGTTGTTTTTGACACATTTAAATTTTAAAATCTGACCATCCCTGATAAAAATTTTCATACTTGCTAATAAAGTTATAATGTAACCAGTTTATACCCTTTTCAAAAATTTATATTAAAAATAATAAAATGAAAGTGGCATGTATACTATATACTAAGTTACTAACAACTTATTTTCTAATAAGTAATGATTACAACATTTTTGTAATTTAGATTTGATATGGATGTTTAATGTTTCTAATTTTATGGTTATTTATAAATATTTTTACAACTTTCTTTATTAAAATAATTATTCAAATTTCTATTATTGCACGTGTGCACTTATATGCACATGTGCATAATTTTTTCAAAGAAACCCCCGCCTCCACTTTCAAATTAAATAACGTGTGTTACGAATAAGAGGTAATGGGTGTAAATAAATAAATTATTTGTTTATCTTTTTTCACATTTACATATATCTCTGCACATGTGCATAAGCACGTGTCCACCGTTTACATATATGTGTATGTACATGTACATATTTTCGTTAAGACTTTCCCAATTGTTTCTTTTTAGTTGGTGCAAGTTGAATTGGTTATTGAAGCACATATAATGCTTACTGCCTAACAATAGTGTGATATTAGCACATCTGGTGAAAGACACATTTGAAACCTTTTAAGTAAATACATTGCATATAGGAGCACGTGTGCGTGTGTGTGCAACTGTGCTAGAACAAAATCCAGTAACGTGCATGCACATGTGCAAATAGATTCACGTGTGCATATGTATAAGTGCACATGTCGAGCCCAATGTTAAAAAAACCCCTTGTAATATGCACATGTGAACTATACGATGCTGTGTTGGGAAAAGAACCCCAATAAACATGATTTTTTAAAGAGCATAATATTCTCGTTATTTTGATATAATTGTCACATTCTAAAACCTTTGTGTTGGGTAGATATATTAGGTTAAAGAAAGTCGGGGTAAATGTCATAATGTTTAAATTATCCCTCATTAATTATCTTAAACATAGGATAACTTTGATTTAATTAAGGTTATCCATTAACAACCATTTAATCTGGAGCTTTCATATTCTTTTATCAATGGCTATAGTTAGTTTTCACGGTTCTCGTACGAAAAACAGTTCTCGTACGAAAAACAGTTCTCGTTTGAACCCTTTCATATATATATATATATATATATATATATATATATATGTGTGTGTGTGCACGTGTGTGTGTATTTTGAAAGGTTCAAATGGGAATTAATATTTAGGTAAAAATGAGAGACTTAGTCTTGACCCTTAATTTGATTTAATCGGATGAATTACATTTGGTATTTTATTTTATTTATGACATAACCATGAATTACGACGGTTATGAATTATGACCGTGAGATCTAATAGATCAACATCTAATTGATGACTATGATTTGTTCTCGCTTTATAACCTAAATATACATTCTCACAATAACCCTCTCTCTCACACACACACACACACACACACATATATATATATATATATAAGTTGTGTTCAATAAAGTCCATGTAAAAAACATAGTTATAAAATTTTAATATTCAATCACATGTGATTCAGTATATAATCACATGTGAATTACAAAAATACCACCTGCCCAAAATTTTAAAATGCAATATGGACCATTGATGTTATTGATCCAAAGGCTAAAATTAGTCCCTTAGGACTATGAATTAAATATGGACTATATTGAACATTCTTCATTTATATATATAGGGCAAAATGCGCGAAAATACAATAAACTATACTCATATTGTCATTGT
This sequence comes from Dittrichia graveolens, assembly GCA_038502395.1. Lineage (NCBI taxonomy): Eukaryota > Viridiplantae > Streptophyta > Magnoliopsida > Asterales > Asteraceae > Dittrichia > Dittrichia graveolens. The sequence continues at coordinate 81,247,706 of JARJIL010000002.1, read as the reverse complement.
ATACAATCAACTTTATTTTGTACCTAAAAATACAAACAACTTACAATTTTGATTCATTGTATGCAATCGGTGACTGATTACCAGGTTACCGGTTGCCGATTGTATACAATCAACAAATTTTGAAAGTTGTTTGTATTTTTAGGTACCAAAGTTCTTTTATTTTTTGTTAGGTTACCGATAAGTTACCTATTGTTATAGGTAACTTGCATACAATGAACCAAATTTGTAAGTTGTATGTATTTTTACGTACAAAATAAAGTTAGTTGCATACAATGAGAATATTGACATAGTTTGATGTATTTTTGTGCAATTTGCCCATATATATGTACACACACACACACACACACATATATATATATATATATATATTTATATTTGTGTGTGTGGGACGGTTCATTAGAGAACCATTTTTATTGTGAGTATCGCGAGAACCAATCTTGATAATTGATTTATTTAAATCATTGGCCAATAAAAATAGCGGCTCATTAATGAGAGGTATTTTGGAAAAAATCAAGTCACACACTTTAATGATGATCCACCCGGACACAATCCACGATTGAAAAATATATAAGAGACCAAAAATACTTCTATTAATTAACATTAATGATGGTTACAAATGATACTCGTAATAAAAATAATTTTCAAATGAACTTCTCCCACATATATATATAACCGTTTCATGGATGTCGCAATTAATGGTTAGGTAATGAATAAAATGAAGATCAAATGTAGATCATCCGATCAAATCAAAATTAAGTCTTCTATTTTACCTAAATATTCATTCTCATTTAAACCTTGAACTACACATATTTATTTATGGAGCATATACCTCCTTATATGAGTTATATGTAAGTAAATTACAAATTTCGTCCCTGTGGTTTATACAAAAGTTCACTTTTTGTCCTTTAGTTTTTAAAATTACGTCATTGGTTACTATTTGCATTTCCTTTCAAGTTTGGTCATTTTTGCTAATTTTAGTTAACCTCTACCATTAAAAACCCTCGTGTGCCTTGCACGTGAGGGTACTTTAGTCTTTTCAACAGTTATTCTTATTACCAACCACCATTTCTATATTATTTATTTTATTAATTATCAATAATTCCATTCATAGTCCATCTCACATTCAAATCTTCAAAATTCATCAACAATCCATGTATCTAGATCCTTTAACTAATATAGATGGAAGAACACGTTTAGAATCAACCACAAATGATGAAGGGATGAACCAAGAACACAAACATTTAAATCAACCAAGAACATCAAAGGCAAATCAAAATTTTGAGAGGAAAAGAATGAACCAAGAACATAGAATCATAATCTGATTTTATTTAAGTAAAAGGGATGAACCGTAAAATCAAACCTTAACAAATAGAAACCAAAAGCATCAAACAAAATGAAAAACCCATATTGATGAACCCACAACCGTAATAGAAACCAACCACCACCACCGTCGAAGCCGACCACCGCCACCGCCGGAACCAGTTTACGAAACCACCCTACAATTCCACCACCGCCATCAAACAAGACTAAAATCCTAGATCGAGACCCTAGGGAAACCCATCGTGGTGATGGTGACTCACCTTCAGGGGAGACGACAACCATCAGATCTGGGTTTTTCGATGATGACGGTGATGGTTTTACATGGGTGACGATGACAACGACGGTTCCACAGGGGTGTTGCCGGTTGTGGTGGTTCCACAAGGGTGTCACCGTTGGTGGTGGTGGTGCCAATTTTAGAGAGAGAGAGAGTGTGTGTGTGTGTGTTTTGGGGTGTAGAAAAACACCCCTATGATGTTAAAAATCAGTTAGAAATGAGTTTGGTTAAGTTTTGGCTGGAAAATAGTCTTCTGGTCGACTTATTGGTTCAGACCAGGGGAGGCACGAGCATACCTATCGCCCCGTGGCAGACCCTAGTTCATAACGTATGCTTTGGGGTAAAGGCGCGTGCATGTCTACAGAATAAGGTACGCCCATGTCCGAGAGTGTCACAGTCGTACCTGCAGTTTAAGGCACAGGCATGCCCTTGCTAGTTCGGTCCTTATTTTCAGTAGTAGCATGTGTTTAACATGTTAATGGTATTATACCTGTAGAGAATAGCCATTGGCGTGTTCACTAAATCATAAATCATCTGTGGACTCTTATAAAATCTTTGCGAGTCTTCTAGACTATTCTTCATGTGTGCAACATGTGTGTTATTACATCAGAATACAATCATGTATTATCCGTATGTGTTAATCAGCATATTACTATGTGCAGTAGTGGCTCAGAATTAGTACAATACTGTGACTCAGTTTTTGCCTTGGGTCTAGAAATAGAGACTGGCAAGTTTTCTGATGTATGTGATTTTATACATGTGTTTATATGATTCACAATCTGACATTACTTACTAAGCTCTTGTAGCTTATCAGATATTGTTTAAAAAATTGTTTTGTAGAGCGTAGCAAGAATAAATGCAAAGCTCATGTTTGACTAATGTTCTAATAAACCTTTTGGAAACTCTTAACACCTTTTGAGATAAAACAACCTTTTTGTAACAAACTTGGGTTGTGTTTATATGTGGATCTTTTGATCAATCAGGTTTATAAACAATTTTTGCTTCTGTTTTTGTGTAGAAATTTCAGATGTGAATAGTTATATGTGATTTTGATTTCAAATATCAGTTTTATAAATTAGGATGTTACATTTTTTACATAGAAATAATATAAAATGAAAAATGTGTTTGGTAATAAGGATAGTATGTAAAATGACTAAATACCCTCGTGTGAAAGGCACATGAGGGTCTTTAACAACATAAGTTAATGGTTGTTAGTATAAAAGACTAAACTTGTAATGAGATATAAACCATAGTAACTGTTAGTATAATTTTTAAAGTTAAAGGATTAAAAGTAAAATGTTATACAAACCACATGGATGAAATTTGTAATTTAATGCTTATTTTTATCCTTTGAACGCGGTTTTGTTGTAGCGCGTGTTGGTGAACCAGCCCGTTTCAAATTCAAAAAGTCCCCTTGCTACAGATTTCCCACACATGTCGGAGACACGTTACTTTCCTAAACTACCCCTTACTTGGGAAGTGGTAATAGAAGTCTACTAATGGCATCTTTGTCTTTTCGTTCGAGTAGAGCCCGCATATGAATGGTGTCTAGCTGTGATCTGAAATATGAAGACAGATTCTTTGCTGGTTTTTATTTTTAATTTTTTGTTTCTGGAAAGAAGTTATATCTATGCCCTTGATTTACATGTCTAGACAAGATACACCCTTTGTATATCTTCAAATTACGTCAAGGCCCTCCAAAGTCCATAGCATCGGGTAAGGTTTGTCTAGAGGTGTTGTTCGGGTTTTTTTATGGGGGTTTGATCGGGTATTTAATTGTCAAAGTTGTAACCATTAACCAAACCGAATTGTAATTCGGTTAAATGAGTTTAGGTGCGGGTAAGGTGAAACCAGTTATACCTGAAAGTAGGCCGAAACAGAAAAAGATTTTAGACTGGGAAAGATTAGTTCGAGTTTAGAATAAGCTGCTTCAAATTGAACACAAAAGGTTCAATAAAATACAACCCCCCCCCCCCACCTCCCTTTTTTTTTGGTAAGGCAATATATTAAAATTGAAACTAACAAAATGCTATAAAGTACAACAAAACTACATAGTGTTTTACCCTGATTACACTTCACAAAAGATCCAATGATACCTAATACAAAGACAAAACCAAGTAATCAAATCAAAACTCACAAACCACAATAGGGCAAAAACCTGGTCGAACTTGAAACAAGTTAACATTGACCTTAACACCTAAAACAAAAACCCCGAACAAACAGAACTATCAATGGCCCCATCAACCAACCAGGTGGTGGCAATGCGAGATTTCGAATCATATTAAGTGGATGCCCGTCACTAATGAGAATCATGAACCTTGAACAGCGACATCTGAACCTTTGAAACCAAACCTCGAACCACAACCTTTAACGACAACCTCATAAACCTCAAACCGTTACGATCCCAAAACACGAACCTTTGAACCCAAACAATGAAACTCGGATATGCAAACCAAACCAAGATAAACGTTACCGGAAAACTCGCCCTAGGACCCCGATCGACAATATCTAAGCCCTAACCATGAACTAGAACGGTAACCGCAAGGACGAGCCTCACGAAACACCAAACGACCGGAAAACTCGACTTGAAACCTCGACCAAAAAACATCTAACCCTCAACTTCGACCGAAAAACTCGACTTGGAACCCACTAAACGACCGGAAAACACTTTGAAACGGTGAAACCTCTAACGATAGCCTCGACAGAAAACTTCGAATTTTGACTAAACGATTGAAACCTCAAACGACGGCCTTTTTGGGAAACCTGAAACTCGAACGGACTTGAAATGTTGAACGAAAAAGTAAACGAAAATTTGAAATCAAGGTCGCTAGTGGAATAATTCCTGGAAAAAAGGCCAATGCCGAGCTGATTATTGAAGAATGATGTGGAAAAAAGTAAACGAAAACAGTGAACTGAAGAATGATGTGAAAACTTTAAAAGGTTTTTTTTATGATTATTGTTTTAGGAAGTTGGATTATGGTGTAGTTTACCTGTGATATCTAGTTATTCATGTTGAGTAATGTTCTATATCGGAAGAAAAACCACTTTGTAACATGTTTAATAAGGGTTTTTGTCTACTTCGCTTATAACCAATTGATTTTAAGTTGATACACGAATGTTAAATAACTTAATCGATAACCGAGCTGATTTTATAACAGGTAAACCGAATAATCGAATTTATTTACTCGAAACCCGAACTAAACGAAACCCGAACCTTTATCTTCAACACCCTGGTCCATGTGGCTAGATTTTACCTCATGTTTTATCTTTATACTTTATAAGCTCTCATTTTTCGCATTTATTCACCTGTCATATTTTTATATCCAATCACTTTAAAATGACATTATCTTCGCCTTTGTCATATTGTAAGAACTTACATATCCAATGTATACGGCTAAACCTTTGTAGTTGTTAATTTTTGTTAAATGGTCATAAAAAAAAGATGAACATTTTTGTTTGAAAGATAAAAAATCAAATGAACGTAAATTAAAGTTTAACATACTAAATATACATGTTAAAAACTATAAGAAAAGAATCTCTATTTAAGATAATAGTCTAGTTATTTTATCATATAATAAATATTTTAACAAATATTAAAAAATACGTATATCTAGAACTCATGAACGAATAACATGTAACCTAAATTTATAAATATTTCTAAATTTTTTTTAAATGACTCGTATAATCAAAATAAAACAGACTTATTACCCTTTCCTTTGTGTAAATCTATGCTAGTAAATAAGATAGGAAGTTCAAAACACCCTCTAGTTCCTAAGCACTTCTTTTAGGTGTAGATTGAGATATAAATTAGTCAAATTAGCCAAGACTAGTTTTCCTTGTCAGGTCAAGTCGGACCATACCCAAAAAGAAAGTGTTCTGTTTGGTTTTCAATCCCATGTTTTTATGTATTTGTACCTAGACGCTATTAATTAGGGATGTAAACGAGCCGAGCTACTCGTGAGTTATTCGAGCTCGGATTGTTAAAAGCTCGAAACGAGCCGAGCCTAGATTAAAGTTCATATAATAAACGAGCCTAAACGAGCCCCATATATAATATAATTTATATTTTATTGTTTAATTTTTAATAATTATATATATCATTTTAATAAAGATATCAAAATAATACCCGAGCCTAAACGAGCTGAGCCCGGGCTTCATAAATATTAAACGAGCCGAGCTCGAACTCAACATCATAAGCTCTAAGCGTGCCGAGCTCAAGCTTAAAAAAGCCTAAACGAGCCCGGCTCGATAAGTGTCTGGCTTGGTTCGGCTCGTTTACATCCCTACTATTAACATGTAAAGCAGGTCGTTATCCCGACTTCCCGAGTTTGAAACAATGTGATAGGTAACACACAAGATCACAAGGTTATATACTTGTATCATTTCAACGCTCTAAGGCAGTCAGTAGCCAGTCACGATACAGAAGGTTGAAAAATTATTTTCAAGTACTACAGAAACTAAGAACCTACATAAAGAAGTTCAGGGTTACATCAATCTTCATCTTGAAAAGCTGTCTATTTGACTTTTGAAAGTCAAAGTATACCTTTTGTGGTTCACCTAAATCGTTACGACCATCAAATCCAAAAGCAAACTTAACAGCTAACCCGAAAAAAGTCATCTAAAATTCTCAAATACATTAAAATTCATCCATATTTCAAACCAAAAACTGTAATTTTCTATAATATATTTAAACAAAATTTTCATTCCGGAAAAAACTGTTTCTTGAATTTTTCCCAAACCATCATACATTCGGGATCAAGATCTACTTTATCTCGTATAAAAATTCTATCTGAGCTAGCAAGAACCGTGCTCAATGCTAAATTACCATTCGCTTTCCTGTGATCTACTAACCACTTATACATTGCAAACCTTAGTTTGATCTTCTGAATAGAGTATGATAAAAATGCAGGATATGCAACTAATGAAGACACATTATAACCTAAACCATTTACAAGTAAATCTATCTTCATTTCAATTACCTCTTTACTTTGGTTGATAACTTGAGGAGCCATTTTAACCATTTCTGCAACATCTTCACGGGTCAAACCGGCGTTGACCAAACAGTCAAACCTCTCTTGGAGTTCGCCTCCGTTGCCTCTAAATAACTTCAGAGCTTTACTCATCTCATTAGAGTTCTCGACGAATCCTAAGTTTAGTAAAAACCGAATCTTTTTCTCAGAAGTTTCGTTCTTTAGGTTTGGTAAGGCCTTCAACTTTTTTCCAAGAACCCAACTCTTTAATTCTTGCGGGTTATGCTTTATGATGTCACAAAGACGTTTTTTCCCAGATTTTAATCCGTTTAGTAAGGTTTTAACGGTTTTTAGAGTACAGGAACCGAGAACAACTGAGTGGGTACAGATTATATTTGCAATATCATCAACATCCATGTCAATTTCAAGAAGAAACTGATAGCAATTCTCTAAATTTGATTGAAAATCTTGAATCTTGATGTGCGGGAACTGCTTAAACATTGACAATATGTCATCAATAGAAGCCCCAAACTTTATCAAGAACACGATTAATGAAATAGTAGTAGCTCCCGAATCTTCCATTAGAACCGCTGGATTCTTATATAATAACTCTTTTAAATCCTCATTGCTAAAACCAAATTCCTTAATCAAACACAATGTTTCAAGAATCTTGCTCCAATTGTAAGAGTTTTTCTCCAAGATGTGCTCCTCAAACCAACTATTTACAATCCCGACATTCATTAACACGTCTAAAACTTCCAAGAAATCTTCATTTACTAAAAGATTCGGGGATGAAATCACAAGTTTAGCAACACTAGCTTGAGTGAAACCCTTGGTTTGAAAAAACTGAAGCTTTGATAGCAAACGTCCATGATCATATCTAAAAACTTCGCGAGCATCAATATAAATCTTTCCTATCTTATTTGGGGGTATACCATACTCACTAAACACATGATAATTTGATAACAACTGTTGATTATCTGTTAAATACATCATATCACGGGGCAAAAGTGAAGAATATTCACAAGGCTTCAAACCCATGCTTTCAAAAAAAGGCTCGAATTCGTTAATTGGGTGGTAACAAAGCAATCTTCTCAATGATTGTTTAGCATCTTTTTCAATTTTTACACTTTTCAGCAGTTTATTAAGAAATTCAGGGGAATTTCGACCAATATTTTCCGCATCTGAATACTGTAAACTTCTTGTAGAGTGAAGGTATTCGATCAAAGCATTTTGTGCTTCTCGATGGGCTGGGATTAAACTATTGTTTTCTTTTGAGAAACCATTTCTTGATTGAGCAAATGCTTCATCGCCGTAGAACCTAGGGTTTTGGGTAATGTGGTTAAAACCAGTACCTCCAATGGTGACTTTTGATGAAGTAAGATTGTTTTCGGCCAAATTTGCGAAAGCCCATTTGACAACAGAACAAGTTCGAAGCTTTGACAGATTGTTCATGATGAAATTGATGGAAAGTTTAGTGATTACTGTAAGAAATGCTAAGATCTATAAAGATACAATCTTTCCAAGAAATATACTTGTATAGATTAGATGTCTAACCTGAATCGCAGATGGGTATGCGGAGGATAGAGATTCAGAGCTTCGATTCTAATCATCTTTCAGCAACAGGGGCTAGTGTTCGACTGTTCTGTATCGGCCATTTGAGGAGTTCATGTCATGTTGTAGGGTTTTGGTATTTTGGACTTCAGGTCGGTGATAAGAGGGTTTTGGAGGGGTAGAATATGTTCATGTCATCAAACTTTTGGGGAATAAATGATACTTAACTCGGGTTTTTTTTTTTTCTTTCAAAGAAGGAAGGAAGGTACCAAGTTGGGGTTTTTTTTGAAGGATCAAGTCGGTGAACGTTAATGTGTATATTTACGTTGTATTATGTATTATAGATTCTAGATTGTTATGTCCATTATATTGTATTTTGGCTTATGGTATCTGTTGAAACAAGCATGTTAACAACGGAAGGTTAAAACTATCTTCTGTCAACAACGGAAGGAAGAAGCTACCTTCCTCTTCCTCTTCTGGCAGTCTCCTAGATCTAAAAGATAACAAACGGTTAGCCTTGTCACGAGCACAGTGGTCCGCCGGCAAGCTCGTTATAGACATTAGAGTTAGGAGCTGACGGCTTTATTCAAATAAGTCGTGTTTTCCATGGTTTTCTTCCGGAACCGGAAGCATATGATTAATCGGGTTCTCGTCAAGCAAGCATGAAAATAAATATAGAGAGAATGAAGGGAGAATACGATACCTGAGCATGTGGCAAAAGATGGTATTTATAGAGTCTCAAAAGGAAGGTCCTTGCCCAGTGGTTAGTTAGCTGGTCCAGCTAGTTATCCTAACACAACAGATACTTCTCTGACACTTCTGGTACATCATTAAATGCATTGTCGTACTTTCTATAGATAGTATTAATGCATCTTTTCAGAATCTTGTGCTTTGTGAAGGCTCCAGCTGTGATTAATAAGTATCTAACTTATTATATCCAACGTCTTCTTCCGATGCTTTCTTCTCTAGTATAGCCTACCTCCGGTTCGGAGGTTGGTCAGGTATATACATCATCAATATCGTTTGTATCTTATTTATACTCGATTCTTTGATTAAGGTGGTTAAGACAAAACCATTTTACATAGTAATAGAGCCAAAGATATAGTCTAATTTATCATTTTCCTTGTTTGGCTTTGCCTCGCATCTCCCTTGATGTTTATATCAAGTCAAAGGAGAAGTTGAAAACATCACTTGAAAAGAGGATTGATGTTGCAAGGAAACGAACAAAACTCAAACATGTTAAAACGGAAAATGAGAAAGGTAAGATGTACACAATCATACATACATACATACATATATATATATATATATATATATATATGATGCCGCAAGAAAATGATAACCACAATTAATATGTATTTAATATTTAAAATTAAAAAACAAAGCTTGCAATTTATATTAGGATTTACTTCTTCAAAATATATCAAACTATATCTTTCAAAAGTGTTGTGTATCAAACATTTAAAAAATATGTTATTTTATGTATTAAACTTTCAAAATATATTATTATTATTATTATTATATGTATTAAACTTTCTGTATGTACTAAACTTATATATTTTTTTTGCTTTTTTATATAATCAAAATACATACAATAACAAAAAACTAAAAGTTCAATACACATAACAACATTTTTAAAAGATGGAAACACATAATAATAATCAAGGTCTAGTTTGATACATTTTAAAAAAGTAAACCCTTCAAACAACGGTATTTATAATTTACTCTAATAATTATTTTAAAACATACATCCAAATACCCCTTTAGCCATTTTCTGAAATAAGGTTGTGTTTTGTGCTGCCATAAAAAGGTAGCGTTTTGCAAATTGTAGACCCAACTCAAGATGGAGTAGATGGGATGAGTATTGTCAATAGCCTAATACCCATATATCTCCCTAAAAGGCAATCCCAAACACTGTAAAAAAACCATACCAAGACAAATTGCAATAATCTTTTAACCATACACATCAATTGCATAAATTCTACAATCTACTCAATTAAGTTTAAGACCAGAAATTTTTTCAAATTTTACAATACTAACGAGCATTTCTCATAGTTATTAGACCCCACGAGCTCCTTCTGAGTTTGACCCGAGGTGCGGGTCAACATGCCAACCAGGTCCCACCCTACACCATATCATGTCCACTATTTGGCAAAATAGTAAGGATAAGTGGCTAAACCACCAGATAGTGCAGCAGCGCCTAAAGTTTCTTTGCGGGCAGTGTACTCAGAGTATGACATTTGGGGTTGGATCGAGTATGGAGAAGGGGCGGCTGCTGGAGGAGGTTGGTGGGGAAAAGGAATGGCACCAGGGTAAGTATAGCCAACAGTAGGGTGTGCGTGTGGCTTTGCAGGAGGCACGTAACCAGCAATGTGTACAGGAACCATTCCGCTTGGTAATGCAGTCACTTTGTTCTTCGGGTTATCAGCAAGTTTTACTGTGATGCTTCTACCCTGCATTCATGGAAGAAATTTTACGTCATTAATTCGAATATTATTTACTGCAACATGATTCAGATCAACTACAAGTCACAATAACCAGTTTCTACAGTTTGGATAAACTGTTTATGTTGTCCGATTATCAAGGGTCAAACTTTAGTTTTTTGAGAAATCGGTTCTATATTGCAACAAAACTTATCATCTAACAAAAAACTAAAGTTAGTTCTCAACCCATATTTCTTAGTGTTGATCATAGTAAGTTAGGAAAAAAGATAATTGTCGAAATTATAGACACAAATGTTTCTCAAAACATTCTTAAACAATTTATTGACAAATTATCATAGTTGATAACGCTTAGATTGTCAGATTATAAAAAAAAACAGTGAACAATACATAAAAATGTCATTTATGCATTGAATCCTAAACAATCACAATTCGCCAAACAATTAAACAGCCATTTAAAAATAATTATAGCTCGAAACACATCCAAATACTATTTCTTGTAATACATTTTATTCACTATTAATTCATTGTGATTAATCAACATCACATAATCAGCTTCAAATCACATGTCCAAACACCTTCTAAATGGGAATTAAGAAACTGACACTCATAAATTTGGATGAAGATGATAATTTTGGAACAAACAAATAAACACACACAAGCACACTCACATATATACGTATGTGTGTGTGAGTATGTATCACATATAAAATAAATGAATGCTTACCCCCAACATCTTTTGAGGATCATCAATAGCCTTCTTTGCAGCCTCTACAGTTTTATAGGTGATGAAGCCAAAACCACTAGAGATAAAGCATGCAAAGAACAAATTCTTCTAAGATATTGAGAAAGATATATAATACACTTCAAGGAACACCAACAAGATCCATTTTGTTAAAGCATACAAAATGTTTATGTTATTTAGGGCCAAAGGTGGCAATCTCACCCCATTTACTTATGAATGGATTCATTAGGGTTGTGTTTTATCTCAAACGGGTCAAATCATTAACATTTAGCTAGAAAGGAAACGGTCAAATAGGTAAAAGAGGTTACAAGTCACCCAAAGTCTACTTTTAATGTATATAATCTCCTAAGTTGTTTTTACTAGAGGATTTATTTTATTATTGTAATGACACATCAACAAAAAAAAGTACTAATAAAATCAGTTTTGAAATCATAACTAACACATAAACAATTTTTAATAATGGACAAAAATATTTTTGTAGCCCAGCCCAAAGCCCCAACTGGTACTAAAAATGTGACCAACTTCAACCCTAACCAGTTTTGACCAACTATCCAACCCGCCCATCTTGCCACCTACCTTACAGGCATCCCGATTCCCGGATCTGATGAATAAATTTGTAAAAGTACATACCGTGATTTATTTGTGTCTTTGTCATATGCAACAGAACCTTCTTCTATATCACCATGCTTTTTAAAGAAAAGAAGCAGCATTTCACTTGTTGTTTCAGGAGACAGACCCCCAATATAAAGCTTCCTTTGTGATTGATCACTACTACTCGTGCTGCTTACCCCTTCACAAGCTAGGCTGCAAACAGCCATCCTCCCCTGAAATACAACATGTTTTAGCCAAATAATCATAATAATAAGCAAAATATGTGACTGGTCCACAAGAAGCGTGGGTGCAACTAGAGGTGGCAATTTCGACCCATTTACTTGTAAATGGGTTGATCACCAGGTTATATTTTATCTCTAATGGGTCAAAAGGTAAAATAAAAAGAAACAGGGTTGAAAGTCTGTAATTTTTTATGCAAAAAACCTTCTAAACTATTTTATTTTAACAATGAACTTGTATTAAAATAATATAAATTTTGTAGTGATATTTGAGAAACTAACTATTTACAATAAACTTAAATCAATTTTGACAAAAAGTGTTTCGGGTCAATCCAACCCTACCGTTTCAACTCATCAATAAAACTTTACCCATTTTGATCTGTTACCCTTATGTGGAAATCCCAATAACGCAGATCAAATAATTAGATTTAGAGGAACTGCTAATAAATTGTTGTAATAAACAGACCTTCCAGAGTAAATGTAAAATTACCTAACTATCCCTAATGTTTATCTTCAAACGAATGACCATCTGAAGATGAATCTCTACAGTAAATGTAGAAGGACCAAACTATCCTCAACTTCTAACTTCCGTCAAATGACTATCCAAATATGATTCTTAAAGTCACAAAATCATTTTCTAGGTAAATGTAAAGTTACCTATAAATCTCAATAATCACTTCATAGACACACATCCAAAACACAAACTGAAATCACAATAATCACTTCATTGTTAAATAGGTGATTTTGACTTGTAATTTTGTTGGATAATAATTGTTGTAATTTAACCAGGGGTGTTCCATATGGAAAACCATTGCATTTTGTTACAGAAGAGAGCAATATGCATATTTAAGTTGTTATCAATATGCAAATTGTGTCCCAAAGAGCAAGTAATTAGTATCCCAAACAACAGTTAACACTTACATCAAGTAATTTACTTGGTGCTTCTAAAGCCTTCCTGGTCGAATCAATATCTTTATAGGTTATAAAACCATAGCCACGTGATTTTCCACTTGCTTTATCGACTATAACAGCACCCTCCTCAATTTCACCATGCTCAACAAAAGCCTACATGTAATCATAAACATTATCAATAATCTTTAATAGTCTTTACAAGAAATAGTATGTGCTATATCTTGAAATGACACAAAATTAAATCTTCAAAAGATTTAAATTCATTTTTAAAGCACAAATACTAATCTCATGTAGACCAATACACAAACACACAAAACAAGCACCATAAGTAGAAGTGGCAATACCGAAGCATATACTTATAAATGGGTCGATTCGGCTTATGTTCTTGTTAACGGCTTGTAAGTCGCACAACGTTTAGCTTTAAATTTTATGCATGAAACCTCCTAATTCATTCTATTATGGGAAAGTTAGATTATTGCTAAAACAGTAAACTTTTTGCAACCATATTTGACACACTAATCAAATTATTTTGGACAAAAAGTGTTTAGATGAACCCACCTGTTTTCACCAATAAAAATTGTATTCTATTTTGACCCATTACCCAACCCGCCCATTTTGCCACCTCTAACAGCAAGCATCAACAATGCACTCACAGCACACAAGGTTTCGGTAGTGGTATTCCAGGCTAAGCCACGAACAAAAAGCTTTCGGTTGGCAGGATCAGCACTTGCAACACTTTTAATTTCCTCAGCAATAGAAGGGTATTGGCATCCGCTTCATTTCAAACATGCAAACAAGCACACATTTCATCATCATTTCACACAACATTTAAAGACACAAATCCTTTTCGGCTTAAACTAACTACACACGCACAGGATGTTAATGGAAGGCGATTTGCAATTATAGAACATTGAAAAATGCGCATTGCCAAAAGGATATACATATAGTCTCTCAAGTGTATATATTTATGGAGGTTTTGATTTGAGGCTAAGTGATTATTGGTTTACTATGACTTATTGACTTCGATTATTAGTTTTGAGCCATTGCCAGGATTCTGATTTTATAATTATAAAGGGTCAATTGGTCAAAATAATCAGACCTTTAGAGATTGGAAGGCAACAGAAACTGATTATTGAGATAAACGTAAACCTTATAGTCCACTAATTATCAGATTGGCTATGGGAGCGGTCGCTGGAGGCCCCCAAAGGGTGTGTTACTGTTACCCTTTTGATTGTCAGATTAAGCTTCATCAAGCCACAATAATCACTTTCAAACATTCTTTCATGAATTTACTTCACAAAATATTATCAACCATTTGTGAATCCTGCAATAATCTAGGGTTTTTGGTTGAAAATCTGTGACACACTAGTTAATTGATCACCTTTTTTTCTTCTAAATTTTTTGTGTTAATTTTATCCCAAGAACTCTCGTTTATCTCCAAATTTTTAATCTTCTGAAAGAAAAAGGGAAAAAAAGCAAATTACGCATTCAGATTACAAGTGATAAACAAACCCCCAGATTCCTAATGTCCTATATCTTGAATCGAACATTATGAATTCTGTCAAACATTATCCAAAATTACCAAAACGATAATTTCTCGCTCTATCAACCCTTATACGTTTATGAATATGCAACGATTCGAACAACAAAATACACATGATTCTCGACATTTAAGTAAAAACGCACATGACAAAAAACTAAAACTTAGAACAAACTGAAGAAACCGATTATGGAATTGAAAACGTACAACTTTGACAAAAGATCAACGAGCTGGGTCTTGGCAAGTGGGTCTAACAGGGAGCGCAACTGGTCTTCTGTTATATTTGCAGCAATTTCGCCATTGTTGGCCTCGTCGAGCTTTCTCTTCTTTAAATCCTCCATCTTTCTTTTTTTTTTCTGTTTATCATCAGTAGGTGCACAATGAAGGGTTTCTTTTAAAACCGATTGTCGAATAAGGGTGGTTTTGTCGGGTTAGAACCCGGAAGGAGATGGGCGAGAACATCAGGAAACAGATCAAAAATATAAGGCTATGAGGATCTCAACGCAATCGCGTCAAGCTCGGGTTTACGGGTTATGATACAAACATGGCTTGTTTAATTATTCGTGTCAAGATATGTGACATGAACTCGTAATACGTGAAAACATGATACGACCCATGTAACCTACTTGAATATACGGGTTGACAGGTCATTTACAGGTTGATGGGTCATTTGCGGGTTAGCGGGCCATAAACGGGTTGACGGGTCAATAAATCTAGTTTACTAAATTTTGTCCTTTATTTGTCAAAATACATAATTTAAATGCAAAATAACAAATAAAGTTCATTCTTACCAAACAATTCAGCTTACGTGATGAAACATTCATGATTCGATAGTGTTAACTCTCAATGGTCTAAAAACAGCAAAGGAACAAAAGGGAAACGGTGAATGTTTTTATTAGTTTTATGAGGATTAAAAAACAAGAGAAAAAGCGATAGTGAAATAGGAAACATGTGAAATAAAATGATAAATAGAAAAATAAAAAATATCAAAAATATTATACGAATTGGCGAGTCGACATGCGAACCCGCTCCTAACCTGAACATGATACATTTATTTAGTTGGCGGGTTAACCCAAACCCGGACTTGTTTATGCCAAATGTTTATTTACGTGTAGGGTCTGTATCATGTTTCGTGTTATGTTGATACTTGATAATTTTCACCCCAATCTCAACGGTTTCATCATTTTTATCACATTAGCGTCACATAATCTTTATTGTGATCTTTTAAACCCTGCTACGATTACTCACAACCTCTTCCATTTAAAAAATGCTTAAAAAGAGTATAGAGGGAAGAGAGATAGCGAGAAAGAGAATGAAATAGTATAGAGAGGGAGGGTTGGGTAACATGGAGGAGGCTACCACATGACAGTTGAAGAGGGTATGGTTAGGAATGGCAACGGGGCGGATTCGAGGCGGGGATTGGTCCTCCCGTCCCCGCTTAAAAAGCCGCGGGGATTAAACGCGGATCCCCGTCGAGTAACCGGGGAAAACCGCGGGGAAACGGGTATCCCCGTTTAATATAAATATGTGATTAAATAGGTAATTTTTATCGCAGAGATACCCGTTAAACTAAAACTATGATTTTTCACTACGGGGATCGTTATCGTTAAGATTTTACCACGAGTTTTAGAAAACAATTATACTAAATTACATGACATTATCGAATACAAACATATCTGAACCAAAATTGAAGTCTTAAAGATTTTAAATGCATCTAAAATATTAAAACCAAATAATTCAAATAAAGACAACGATTAAAATTTGGTTGTGTGAAAGTATATAAAGATTTATATATTTTATATTTAAAATTAATCTTATGTATATTAATATATATATATAATTAATATTAAATTATAATCGGGTATGTCGGGTAATCGGGGCGGGGATCATCAAACCCGTCCCCGTCCCCTTCCCCGTTTAAATAATCGGGTTTCCCCGTCCCCGCCCCGTTTATATCGGTTTTCAGTTTTTCCCGTCGATTTCAGGTTTTTTTGCCATCCCTAGGTATGGTGGTGTTTCTCACTTTGTTGAGGAGACCGTAAGACCCGCCTCATTCTTCGCTATGGATGAGCATGACCTAGCATAACTTTATGTAGAGCCGATCCAACATTTTTAGTAGAAATTTAAAATTAACCCCTTAAACTCTTAAAGGGAAATAAGAACTTTATAGTTAAATAACATAAACATATCATATAGAAATGTCTAATCTTTGTTTTTTTTTTACTTCCATAAAAATGTTTTTTATAATATGAAAATACAATAAATGTAAAAAAAAACTATTTACACCAACCAAGAAGTTCGTAATCACGTAATTAGACCAATGAGATAATTAGAAAGCAGAAAAACTCACTATAATATTAAAATTACACATGATATTTTGAGAATCGGAAGTACAAACAAGTCGTTTAAAAAACTAGTCAATTGGTGTTATGCCGTGTCAAAACAAAATATATTTTTCTTATAAACATTCATCCATCTATCAATATAATACGTGACAGTTATAACATGTTAGCATAACAATATGATAATGCTCGACCATAAAATCTTTTTTCATGATTATTTGTTGAAGAAAAATGATATATTCTCATGTAATTTAATCCTACTTCATTTTCCTACTCACACACATGTGGAATCTACTAGATTTCTTTCCTCGTCTTCTCTATGGATTTTAACACATGTATTGATTGTGGGCAAAGGATAAATACGAGGAAGTGAGGATAAATACGAGGAAGTGTAGTAGTTTGTTGAATCTATAAAGTATCGAAGATTCTAAGTATCATCTAATGAAACATAAAAATAAAAAGTTGTTCAATTAATAGAACCACGTACGTGTTCAATCCATCTACAAATCCAAGTCTAATGATCAATCCGAAACTAAATATCTAGCGTTCAACTAATTGAGCAGAGTAACTAAAGGAGTCACGTGTTCAATTAAAATCTAGATCACCATCACCAAATCGAAACATATATTAACTTATATAGCCGAGACTTTCGAATGTTTGATTGTTTAGATGATTAAATCGTTCAACCGGCGTAGAATAAGGTATGTGTTGATATCATGGTACTCTCGTAGTATCAATTGACAGACGACGAAAGGTACTGTGTGAAGTATCAATCGAAATCGACAATCTTTGTTTTAATCGATCGAAGATTGATGATCAACGGTAGCATCTTGATGCTTGGTCTCTTGAGTGCAACTTTCAGAAGAGGACAGTAAATATTCTAAGTTTTGAACATGAGTAGGTAAGGTACCGTGATTTTAATGAAAAAAGACAAGATTTTGGAATAGACATTAAACAGATTGATGAGAAAATAAAAAGCGAATGGGGTGGTGGCAACGAATTTGGTGGTGGCGACTTTGATCTAGGACAGTGGCGGCAACGACATGGCAATGAGAATGATGAATTGATGGTGTTTAAAATCGAGATATATGGGTAGGGATCACCAATACGCATGTTATCTCTCTGCCTATAAACCTTAATTAATAGGATCGCTGCTGCTATATGCCTTTTCCTTCATCGACAACTGCCGTCGAACCCTAGATCTACCGCGTGTGTGCTCTCTAGCTATCGCATGAATCTCTGTTGTTGGGTTTGTTCTCCCTCTCAGTCGACTGTTCCTCCCTGAAAATGTCGGCTACAACTGTAATAAACTAACAATCAACCGTCACTCACTCTATAGTCGCTATCATTGTTGGATTCAAGGCCATATTCTACGAAATCCGTAGCCATACCAAAGTAGCCAAACACTGCCATTACTGATGCTCTTGGTCTCTTCTCTTTTTTTTTTTCGAGATATGCGGGTATTACTAGACCATTATGCTTTGTGGGGGAAGAAATCGATGGTGTTTTATGGTCGGAGAATCATGGACGGTAAACTTGACTTTTGAAGTGGTGTCTATCTTTTTTTAACCGCTTCTAAATCGATCACATTTTTATGTGTTAAGATTTTTTCATGTTTTGGTCAAACAAGACTTATATGAGAGTGAGATCTACAAATGGACCTATTCTTGACTTAAAACAGAGGACCCGGTCTCATGTTTTTGAGAGAACATGACGGGTCATGTTTAATCACAACATGAGAGGATCTTAATCTATTTTTATTCACTGTGAGACTCGAAGTCTCGAACCATGATCTTAGGCTATGAGCAACACCAACACCTATAACTTTACATGTCATCCAAATATCATATTTTGTTTATAGATATAGATACACAGTGAAAAGTTTGTTTGAGAACCGTTTTTATTGCGAGAACCGCGAGAACCAATTTTAGCCGTCCAATTCCCCCTCCTTCGATTGGATTGCCCACCCATGCATTTCTTATATGCACCTTGCCACACTCAATCATCTCACCCTCTTCATCCATGAATTTTATCATCCAAAATGAACGACTAAGATTGGTTCTCAAATGAACCCTCCCCTAGATACATATATCTAGCAATATATTTGAATTTAAAAAATAAAGCAGAATTAAAATATTACAAAAAATAAATAAATCAAGTAAGAATCTTACAAGTTATTTTGAAGGCTGACTGTAGAGTCCCACACTATGCACTATATTTATATAAGTATTTATATAAATGTTAGTTAAATATATGAAAACATAAATCCTCAGTCGTTAGAATTCATAAGAAAACTAGATTATTTAATTTATTACGATTGAAGTAAGTTAGAAGCGAGCCATGTGATAGTAAATTGCAAGTAATTCACGATTTACCTTACTAAACTAACAAATAATTTTTTAACATTAAAATAGAATTAATTAATTATGAGGTGGTGGATCGCCAATGTTGGATAATTAATCAGCGCTTTACAGTTTTAATTATGACTTTGTTCATAGCAAATTAGTTGCTTATGGGTGTTCTATGGGTTTTTTCGCTAACGTGCTTAAGGAGATTATAGGAGCTTAGAATTCTAGTTTTAATAATTTTCTTTTCTCTTTCATTAATAGATACATTATTGTACTGTACTCTCAGAAGAACTTCAAACAGTCACAAGTTGGGCCGTTATTGGGCTTACCAGCCTAATGGGCTTCAAGGGAAAATAATTATAAGGGTGCTCTGTGTGTGTTGTGTGAGACCTCCCTTTGTTGGTCATACTTCTGAAAGTGTTAATCAAGTGAAAGAATTTCAAACTCAAAATCCAGGTCTGATTATGATCTTCATGCATAACAATTTTACAATATTTGATTTCTGTTTTTAAAATTATTATTTGGATGTACAATTAAAGTTTTGCTAGTAGTAGATCAAATTACCTGCAAGTTTCATAATAACAGAAACTAATATTTTACCAAATTAAAAGGTTTGAGCTTTATTGAAATCATCTTCCAAAGGCAAAATCTAGTCATCATCAAGATTCATGAAGCGGTTATCTTCGTCTATTTGTGTGAACTCTGAACTACGAGCATTGTTAGCTTGATGATGCTGATCATACATCTTCTGTAATTTCTTTGCTTGTTTTTCTATTTGTCACTTGAAAGTTTCTTTGACTCTGAGATCATCAGCAAAATTCATATATCAACTAGTTAAACTTTGACTTTTAAAGTTGAAAATTATTCACTTTGAGGTCAAAGAAATGATTTCCAACTTCAAAATTCATCAACTATTCTCAAAATTCTGATAAGAAACTTAAGATTACTCTAGATTTATGATGAATACCACAGAAAAAAACTTTTTCACTAAATTATTTACACCTTAGTTTGGAATTTAGTAATTTGACTCTAAAAAAATGACCAGTTATCTAATGATACCTCCAATTGTTCATGAAGTTGCCTCTGTATTGCGAGTTGCATTTGCAGTGCAGCTGTAACTTGCATGTCACTGATGAACAAGTAAAATTTCAAATTAACAGCCAGTAAAAAAGAAACTAACTAATAACAGGGTCTTTGATTATTTAACTGATCGATTATTCACGAGTAACTGTATAAAGTAAGCAGTTTGAAGTGTTCATTTCAAAAGCCAATAAATAGATAGATCTAAACAAAAAACCATTTTTGGAATCGAAAACATACAAGTTCGGTAAGAGATCAATCGGCTAATATCGGGCAGGTGAATATAATAAAGATTGCAACAATTCCTCACAAACGGAGTTTTCTTTGATAATTAGTCTCTTCTTTAGATCCTCCATCTCACATGAAAGCCTTTGAGATTTTTCCATGGTAATTAACACGGAAAAATAATAAATCTAGCAACTTTTGTCTTTATGTCTTCCTAAGAGTTCAAGAACAAGTATTACAAAGCAATTATTTCTAAAAATTTTAAATATTTAGAGAAAGAAATGTTTATAGTCAAACCAATTTTGCTTTGACCTGTAATTAACCTAACCCACTACACATCCATTTGCCACCTTTAAGACCACTAGTTGACAAACACCCAAATCCACCTAGGTTCTTCCAAACTCATCTAATTATTAGAGAATTTGTCTTTGTCCTTTTGGAGTTAATGAATGATTTTTACCAACTAGACATGTTGCTATAATTTCGACATTATTGTTTGTTGGTTTCTTAAATCCTTGTTTTACATTGATTGATCATTTGCAAGACCAAGTCTTATTAATTGTTAAGCTGGAAAAAGTATCATTAGGACAACTATTATGTGTTACATATTTTTTTCAATTATAAAACATAATATAAAGATACCCACCTGGAAAAATGTTTAGACATGGACATTATTTTTTTATACATCCTTTTGAAAGTATCAAAAATCGATCATCCAAATTTACCAACAAATAAATCTTGAATTTTACAAGATTTTGTTTACTACTATATATATATGATAGCAATAGTGTGAAAAGATGAATATTCATTGCATGCAAAAAAGATTGTTAATTACTTTTCATTTATGAGCGATAGTTGACTTTTTTTCAAAATACTCTTTATTAATGAGCCGTCAAAATACTGTGCGGCAGTACTTGATGTTGAAGTGACGTGCTTGAGTGCATGTTATCTGAATATGTGCTATCTGGTATAATGTGCAAGTACTGTGTTAGCTCACAAAGCTTTATGCTTACCCGTGTGTATTTAACATTTTCAGGAATGTTTCGAGTAGACAAGGGCAAGACACTGACGTGACAGTAGATTTTCTGCAATTAATTTACTCTGATATTCTATATAAAAACAATGATTTTATATTTGACTGTAAATCTCATGTGTTGGGCAGGTAAAGCGTTAAGATATGATTTTGAATATTTACCGATTTTAAGTTTTAATGAACTAATGGGGTTTTTATTATTTAAATATTAAAAAAAATAGAGTGTTACAACTTGGTATTAGAGCCTCGGTTTAAGAGATTCAGGTGTGCAAGTGGTGTGTTTCAACTTAAACCTTGGTTCAAATATATTTTCAAACTGGTTGGGTTAGGGTTACGGGTTGAATCCCGATGCATGTTCTTGTTTGATTGTTGCTTCGGGGATTGAACTGTAGTTCCTACACGTAACCTGTAGTTTAGAAAACCTTTTTAAAACACCCTGTCGGATGGAGCTTGAGGTCCTGGTAAGATATTTATATGATGATGTGGTGATTCAATTATATTATTATTGTGATAATGATGAGTTACTGTTGTGATTACCGAGAATGATGTTACTACGATCTTGTGCACTGTGAATGTTTTATGCTCTGCATAACACTAGACATATAAGTTTAGAATACTTGAATCGGCCTTATTGCATGTTATTGTTTGATTGTTGTGGTAGGATAGATTCAAGCGTTCAACTATCTATATGATCTAGGGTTATGCATAGTGCCACATTCTCATTGCTCTAGATTAGCGATGTATGTGTTGGCCTATACGTGATGTTTTATATTCTGATTTATGATATGATACATGGCCTAGGCCTGTGAATTGAGACTTTTCGTGGTAAAGTTAAAATCGAATGTGTATACTGTGTTCGGAGTAATATACGGGTCTATATTATTACAAACACATAATACATGTTGGAACTTGACGGAATCACTGGTAATCTTATGAATCAGATGAGGGGTACTTGTAGGATGTAGTACACCTTTAGTGTGTATAAAAGTGCCTTAGTGTGTATTAGCTACTTTGAACTTGGGAATAGGTGTACGGATGTGTTGAATGGATAGACTTATTTGATGTGGAGGACAATATGGTAAACACTAGTACAAAACTGTGATTTGGTCACACATAGTCGGAATTATACGGCCACACATTCGAATATTTATGTGGCTAAAGGTACCAAAATAAATTTCACGTTATTAGTTAGCCACATATGAATTCCGATCGTGTGACCATTCGGAAATGTATTGCCACACCTTCGAACATTCATGTGGCTAAAGGTCACTGCTATTTTTTGGCTGATTATTTAGCCACATATGAATTTGGAACGTGTGACAAATGAAGAGTAAGTTCAAAACATTAGTCACGATATACATATAAAATGTGACAAATCTATGTCAAACACTTGAACACTGTGACCAAATGCCATATGTGGTCACATGAACTAATTGTTTATGTGTTTAAATCATAGAGTCGAGTTTTGTCACACATGATTTAAGTGTAGCCAAAATCTGGTACATATTGTCACGTAACTTATTGTGTGTGTATAAAGTTTAGTATGTGTTAGCTTGCCAGAAGCTAATGTGTGTAGTCACATTTATTTGGTACGGTCATATGAATATATGACTTTATAATAACCACACCATATCACAAGTGTGTATCTTAATGATGTTTATGGCCACATTTTAGGTGATTATATGTGACCAAACCCCATATATAGTCACATGAAATAATTGTTTATGTGTATGAATCATAGAATCGAGTTTTGTCACACATGATTTAAGTGTAGCCAAAATCCGGTACATATGGTCACGTAACTTATTATGTGTGTCTAAAGTTTAGCGTATGTTAGCTTTTCAGAAGTTAAGGTGTAAAGTCACATTTATTTTGACACGATCATGTGACTATATGGCTTTATAATAGGCTATAGCCACACCATATCACAAATATGTATCTAAATGATGTTTATGTCAACATTTTAGGTGATAATATGTGATCAATATGTTCATAACAGTCACGTCGTGAAATATTCATGTGGCTATTATTTAGAACAACAATGGGCAAAAACGATTATCATTAAATTTGATATTCGTCACACATGATTTCAGTGTAGCCAAAAGCTAACGTGTATAGCTAAATAATAAGTATTAGGTTTTTAAATCGAGGTAACATTTAGCTCACTGGTCTAACGCATGTTTCTTTGTAGAGATGGATGGGATGGGACTCAAGTTCGAATCCGACTTTCAGCATAAAATTCATAAAATTCAATCGTTGTGTAACTAAATATTAGAAAACGCCACACAAACATAAAATTCATGTGACAATTGGATGATCA
This sequence comes from Dittrichia graveolens, assembly GCA_038502395.1. Lineage (NCBI taxonomy): Eukaryota > Viridiplantae > Streptophyta > Magnoliopsida > Asterales > Asteraceae > Dittrichia > Dittrichia graveolens. The sequence goes on along the minus strand of JARJIL010000002.1, from coordinate 81,223,772 downwards.
ATAGTCACACAAAATACACATTTAATTGACTTTAAAAAGCATATGGTCACACTTATTAACACTTTTGGCCACTTTTGGCTTAATTGTATGTGACAAAATCCAAAAAAAAAAAAAAAACAATTGTTGTGTGACTAAATCATTGAAGATGTCACATATATTATATATTCATGTGGCCAAATGACGGGCAAAATATACTGTCAAAAACTACTTGTGTGACTATAAAGTGTTTACGGTTACTAAAACTGATAAATCCAATATAAACCCGTACCAATTAGTCACACATTTTATGGTTTTGGTTACTGTTTTTAAATGGATACGGCTACTAACCCGCTAATGTAATTGTATGTACCCTATGGTCACTCGACCTTTTGTCACACATACACTGAAAACGCAACTATGACTATATGCATATCGTCACACTTTTTTGGTGTAACGAAATCACATATTTGTTCTAGTGAAAGCCACCTTATGTTTTAGTGCTTTATCTATACTTCTAGAATGGTGACAACAAGGAGAAATCAAAACTTATTGATCGGGGGAAATGCTAACATGCGTGGGATGGGGATACTGCAATCCATATTGTTGAAACTGACCCCCGACGATAACCTAGAAAACTGGTGGGTAATGTTGAGATAGGGAATGATCATCAGAAGCCTATTTCGGATGAACGGCTCATAGCTACGGTAGGGAAGGCCTTGGAACAGATACTGACGAATATGTTCTAGCAGATGATTGAGGAGATGAAAGTGTTGGTGTCTGAAGAAGTTGACAGAGTGATAATGGCGAGGAAGACTAATCGACAACCCGAGAACCAAGTAATGAATCAGGGTACCATCGGAGGATGTACCTACAGAGATTTCTTGGCGTGTAATCCACCTATCTTCGAAGGGAAAACTGACCCCATGACTAGCACTCGATTGGTAGTAGAGGTAGAAATTGCTTTCGCACGTGCTACTATCTAGCAAATCGAAAGGTACTATTTGTTTGCTGTGAATCTTCTTAGAGGGGCGGCCAAGGACTGGTGGTTGCTACTGGTACAACAAAAGGGTGAAAAACGTCTGGATACAGCTTGGGAAACATTTAATGAACTGTTTACCGAAAGGTTTACTCCACATGTCAGGGTAGAGAGAATTACCGGTAAATTCCTCGCAATGAAGTAGTCCACGGAAAGCATCAATGAGCTAAATGTGTTATTTTTGTTAAAATCACGTTTCTCTCCCGAGTATGTTGCGAACGAGAAAATGAATATGCTTCATTATATAAGGGTGTTGAAGACGTAATTCAGGAATTGTAGACTTTACGAAATACCAGACTTTAGATTGGATGATGGGGTTGCGAGGGCTCGAGAGTTGGAACTGGAGAAGCAAGCTGCAGAGGGGCAAGGTAAGAGGGAGGTTGAGCAAATGGATGCTAGCTAGGGTTAAGAAAGGCAAGTTCACCGAGTTCAAGGAAGCTGGAAGGAAGGAACCGGCGCCATGCTTCAAGTGCATAAAGAAATATGTGGTAGTTTTCAAAGTTTGGACGCCAACTTGTTATAATTGTGGCTAGCGAGGTCACACTAGTCCTCAATGTGGATCCATTACAAGGTCGTGCTTTAAATGTTACTAGTTGGGACATGTGAAGGCCAATTGCTCGGGACTCAATGGGAGAAATGCCGTGGTACCTATACCAGCCACTCTTAGTATCATATACGGGTCACTTTTGGGCTGTCAGGTTGACTCTAACCCGACAAATTTATTTTCGTATTGACCCACTTTTGACCAGTTTTGGGTTAGTGTCATCTTTTACGTGTCGGGTTCGCCTTGCTTCGGTCTCTGATTTGATGGTTGTACATGATAAAAATCAAGTACATTCCATTGGGTTTATGTGGATTAAAAAATTACCAGCTTTGGTTGTATAATGAGATTTAGTGAATGAAAATTCCACTTTCAAATTAGAGTTATAGTGAAGGAAACGTGGAATTTTAAAGAGAATCGTTTGGAGCAAAAATTGAAATGCTGAAATTAGTTTGAATTGTCCCATATTGATTGGTGAACAAGCCTCAAATGAGTTTGTAAGTACATATAGATAAAATGCCTGGTAAGCTTATTTTAGGATTTTAGGTTTAACTTTCACGCCTACGTGTGCTCAGCCACTCAGCTAGTAAATCTCTACATTACAATTTGTTTGAATTCTTCTCTCCCATCCCTTTGTTTTCTACCTTCTATTTTCCTTTCAACCCTTTTAAGAAATGATTTTTATTGATTGTGTACTTGTATGATCTTATTTCTACACAAGATAAACACTTTCGTCATCAAGTATAAGCACTCACATGTATTTTACATTCAAAATGTGAAAGGTCATTTACAAAAAGCTCAGGTCTTGATTATTTGCAACTTTGATCGTTGATCACTTAAACAGGGAATCATGCATTTTCCTTAACTCAATCTCAAATCGAGTATATGTGATATCGTCAAATTTAGATATATATTTTAAGCGATATCTGTTTTATTTTAGCCTGTTATTGTTCGTAAATAAGTAAAATATACTTAATTATCATCATTTGTTGAATTACAGGTTAAAAAGGCGGAATATGAGAAGTTTTGATCAAAAAAGGGAAGAAACCAAAGAAATATGAAAAGCTGTCCGCACCGACACACCTCCATTGTTTTGATCATATCTCACTCATACGAACTCGGATTGAGGTGATTCAAAAGGCCACAGAAACTAGACTCAGAGGTCTACAAAATCATTTTAATGGTCAAAGTCTAAAAAAGTGATGTCGCGGCGCGAAAATACCTGATAAGAAAAAGTTCAAATTTTAAAAGAGTTGTGGATCGTGCCAAACTTCCCCGTCGCGACGCAACTCTTACCCGTGCTGTTTTCAGTTTTTTATATAAACGAATGTCCCGATCTATTTTGGGAGGAACAACCCAACATATACTACCCAAATACTGCCAAAACACGTCCAAAAGCATTTTAGGAGCTTTGGAGCCCAGATTTGAAGGATTGGAGCTTAGATTTTGAAGATTTTGGCTTTGGATCATCCTGGTTTTTTCATTCTTTCTTATCCATCTTCTGTTTTTTAATGTTTATTAATTTTCAGAAGTTTATAGAGGATGTTTTTAGGCTAGTTCTTTCTTGTTTTCCTCCCTAGAGGAGATGAACCTCAATAAAGTTAATTAATTTATGTTAATTTGGACATGTTTGCTATATAATTTGTCTTATATTGCTTAATTGATGATTCACATGTGTTTTGGTTTCTGTTTTTTAGAGTTTATTTACACAGTTTGCACGAGTTAGAGGACCAATCCGTTTGTGTGACTTGAATCTTGATTGTTTAGGACCAATAGAAAATCTAGACTAGTGATAGACCAATCCTAGGTTAAGCTTCTAAAAAAGGAAACTTTAATGTGTGTGATGAATATATAATGACCAATTATATGTTAATACATGTTTTGTTAACCTAAACAAACATAAAGATTAAGTCTTTCTTGACACGAACTTAAAACCGGATAAATTTGTGTTTTAATCGACTTCATGACCTTAAGTTTGATTAAATTGCATAGTTAATAAAGTTAATTAATCCGATCAAGATGCTAACGAATATAGGAATCGGTATATGGTAATTTATTGCCCATTGCACGCATTAATTGAATTAATTAGCTAAAAAGAGGTGAAATCAAGTCTAGGAAGGGAAACCTTTGACTTGATAAGTTTAAATCCATAAAGTTTGTTGCTTTCCACTTCTTTTGGTTTGTTCTTGGTTCTTGTTATTATTATTTAGTGAGTTGGATAATAAAGTTTGAATCTTTATTGATAAGATTCCAAAATTCCCCTTTTAGTTGCTTTGAATTAGTTTAATATTTAATTAGTATAGTTATATTCAAAATCGTACTCGTTCCCCTTGTGTTCGACACTCGTACTTATTTACTATACTACGATACGATTATGTTCTCTTGCCTATTTGTGTTGTACCCGTGCTAAATAATTCGGATTTATAAATTTAAAACTGGTACGCTACACGCACATCAATATGATAAAAAAAATTGGGCCTTTTTAATGGACACCTAACTTAACTTTGATTGGAAAAGGGTATTTTCAGAATCATCTTTCAGATTCAAAATCCCATCATCATCAAGATTTGTTGAGTGATCATCATGGTGTGAAAATATCATTTCCGAATTATGAGACTTATTAGCTTTCTGTTGTTGATGTTGTTCAAACATCTTTTTTTAGTTGTTCTGCTTGTTCTTCTATTCTTAACTGTAAGGTCCTTTGAATATGAAATAAGAAACAAATTTGGCCTTAAGTTCAAACTTTGACTTTTCACGTCAAAATGACTGATTTGCAACTTCTAAAAGAACATCAATTCTTCAAATCTTAATGAGAAATTTGAGAATTAGACTAGAATTTACCTCGAGTTTCTCATGAAGTTGCCTTTGTACATCAAGTTGCATTTGCAATGCATCCTTAAATTTCATTCCACTAATGGACAAGTGAAAGTTTCATGTAAAAAAATAGTAAATAATTTTTGACAAATTTTGAAAGTGTAACAATAAAAGAAGCTAAAGAATATTAAGTTGAAATAGTAAATCTAGATCTTACGTTATATTTTCAATCTGTGATATGGTATCGGTGTTAGTTCTTTTCTCAGAATTTCCTACATAGAAGAAAAACCTAATCGGAATACATTTATAAAGAATCGAATGTATTTTAAACCAATAGAAACTTAACACAAGTACAAGCGTGACCGTTTCAACCAATTGACCATTTAAGCTAGAAGAGTAGAATGACAAATAAGCTTAAAAGTAAAAACGTTGATATTCACGTAACGTGTATTCTTAATAAATAAAACATACAAATTCATTTTGTTCAATAAACATGAATCGTTGAAAAAGATATCTTTTTTGTGATCCTACACACTTATTACTTAGCAAAAATTAATTTTTTTTCAACCAATCAACCCCACTCCAAATAATTAGCAAGTTTCAAATTCAAACAAACTAATATTTTATCAAATTAAATAGTTTGAGACTTTTACCTATATTGACACCATCTTCCAAAGTCAAAATCTCATCATCATCAAGATTCATGAAGTGGTTATCTTTATGTGTGAATGTGGTTTCTGAACTTTGAGCACTGTTAAGTTTATGATGCTGATATTGATCAAACACGTTCTTCAATTTTATTGACGATTCGTCTATAATCAACTCATAGTATCCTTGAATCTGAGACTAAAAGTAAAATTCACACACAAGTCAAACTTTGACTTAATGTTGAAAATCATTCCTTTTGACTTTAAAATCAACACAGATTCTTTAAATTTTGTTGATGAAATTTGAGAATTAGATTTGAATTTACCTCAAGTTGCTAATGAAGTTGCCTTTGTACAAGAAGTTGCATTTGCAGTGCATCCTTAACTTGCATCTCACTAATGGACAAGACACAGTAAAATTAAAGAGAAACTAATAATCTTAATTTCAAGTCAAAAATAATAAATTACTTTTGACAAATTTCATAGTGAAACATGAAAACTAACTAATGAGTAATTTGAAACACTAAGAATAAATGTTTTACGTTATATTTTCAATCTGCGATATAATATCAATGCTCGTTCTCTTCTCAGAACTTTCTACATAAACCAAGATCCTTGTCAAAATACATTTATGAAGCAACAAATGTGTTTGTAACCACTACAAACCATAGAGAAGCCTAAAGCCCTAAAGGTGGCTATTTCGACCCATTTACCATTTACCAAAGTCAAAATCTCATCACCATCAAGATTCATGAAGTGGTAATCTTTGTGTGTGGATGTTGTTTCTGAACTTTGAGCATTGTTAAGTTTATGATGCTGATGTTGATCAAACATATTCTTCAATTTCTTTGACGATTCGTCTATAATCAACTCATAGTTTCTTCAAATCTAAGATCAAAAGTAAAATTCATACACACGAGTCAATCTTTGAAAATAATTACATTTCATTTATTGTTTATGATTATGATTATTACCACAGACAGAAAACCTGTTATGCTAAATAATTGACTTCAAATTAAGGATTAACTATCTAATGATACCTCCACTTGTTCATTGCGTTGCCTCTGTTTGCATGTCACTGATCAAAAAGTAAAATTTCGAGTTAAAAGTCGGTAAATTTATTTGGTTAATTACTAGACAAACTAAGAAGGTTATTGCTGAAAAACAAGTTATTATTGTTTAATTTTTTATTCTTAGGAAGCAGAAAGAAAAGAAACTTGAAAGAGTATATATGTAAATAGGTCCAAACTAGAAAGCCTGTTTTTGGAACCGGAAACATACAAGTTCGGCAAGCGATCAATCGACTAATTTCTGGCAGGTGAATGTAATATCGACCGCGACAATTCTTCAAACACTTACATCAACGGAAATTTCCGTATTAAGCAAGTTCTTCTTAAGATCCTCCATCTTATATGAAAGCCTTTGAGATTTCGACGACGATGATTAACTAGAAAAATATTAAATCTAGCAATTAAGCTAGAATAAACTAACTTGCCAACATGCTAGCTAGCTTGCCACATTTGTCTTTGTATATTCCTCGGAGTTCACGAACGAGTATTACAAAGTAGATTGCTATAATTATCTTAGTAAGCATATATACGAGGTTACTTTTTGTTGGCATCAAGTGTTTTGCCTATATATCTATATCATTTTTAGTACATTGTCCCACAACATGAAAACAATTCTAGAAATACGACAAGAATGACAAGGCCGGCTAGGCAGAGAGGTTCTAGCTACATCCCGCCTCCTATTATCTAGATCAAGATAGGTTTAGTTTTTTTAACGGCTAAACACACATTCTTTAAAACTAAAGCTAATTTTATACCATTTTATCTATTACGGGACTTGAATTTACAACCTTATGACACACTAAGAATACAAGATACCGCTATATTATAATCCATTTGTGTCATATAAAATTGGTTATGTATTATACATAAAAAAATCTAATATTTGATTAAAATTACGTACAATACAACAAATTTTGTGTCTTTGGTAGATTTTTCGTGCTAAAATTCTGGAACACACTATTAGAAGTTAATAAGTTATACAAGCGTTCATCCATTTTGTAGTTTAGAAAAATATTCTAGAAAGTGCAAAACATGAACCTTTTTTAATTGTCTAACTTTAACATAGGATTTTTTTTTTTACAAAATCTTTAAACTTTTTCAAAGAAAAAAGTGATTATAATCAAACCAAACTGTCTTGTTCCATTTTAAACCATAAATATCTATTTTGACCTGTAATTAATCAAAGTCAACCACTCCTCCTCTTTACAACCTCTATGGACCACCATTTTGTCATTAACCCTGTACAAACCCCCAAATCCACCCAGGTTATTCCAAACTTCTCTAACTTTTTAAGGATTTTTCTTTGAATATATATATATATGGTGAGGATCCAATGAGAACACCCCTTAAAATGAGAACTCTAGGAACACTGCATCTAGTCTATAAAATCATTGCATCTAGCTTAAAATCATTTCATAATATCTAAAAAACATGGAATTCTCTTAAAACTAGTTCACCGTGCACGAATTAATCGATGGATTCTCATTTAAGAACCAATACATCTTGTTTAAAAACCACTGCATCTAGAATAAAATCACTGCATCTTGTATAAAAACACTACATCTTATCTTTACACACAAAAAATTCTCTCTATATACAAAATATCATTTCTCTCTATAAACTATTCCTTTTCTTTACCAAACACAAAAAATTGTCATCAAACTCTATTTCTTCTACTTCATCAACTTTCGAAGAGGAACCAAACTTGCGGTATAAAATGATTTTTTATATAATTATGGTATTTTGAACCCTTAAGTTATGTGGTGTGCCATGTTGTAATCGGTAATTAGTTACCGTAGGGATTTTTGAAACAAGAATTAGTTTATATACTTTTGGGTTATGTGTCAAGGTTGTCAAGAACCTTGAAAGGAAATTATCTGATTTGGGGTCTTTATTAATCACTTGATGAAAGAATGATTTTATTTTGGTAACAATGGTAAGTTTACCATCCTAATTGTGTGAGCAAGTTCTTAATGGATATGATTGAGTTAAGATATGAGATCATGATATTCATTTATGAATAAATATTTGGGTGTTATCCCCCAAATATTGGAGAAATGATGCAACTACCATTTGATGATTTAGAATTGTCAAGGAATAACTAAAGTGGCATATATTGCAAGGAACCATATGAGGTATTGTGGTATTTACGGATTTAAAAGTGAATGATAGTTCACTAGTTAGTGTGATCGATAGCTAGTCATATGGTTATATGACTAAAGAATTGATTTTTGTTTTGCTTTAGAAAAATTGTAAAATTGGTTATACCTTTGGGTAAATGCACTTAACTTTGACTAAGTTGAGTCTAGTTGGAAAATTGAATGGTTTTATACAAAGAAAGATTAAGAGATTATGAAAGTATTTTATACCGATAGCTAAGTTATGTGATTCTATTTAGGACCTTAGCAAGAGATGTGTTACAATATGAGCTTGGGGATCGATTCGATTCCGAGGACGGAATCTTTGTAAGGAGGGAGGAATTGTAATACCCGTATTTTGAAAATTATAAAATATTTATATAAAATGCAAGTTAAGTAAAATTTGTAAAAAAATTATGTGTTAAGATGTTATTTATATGTTATATATATATATATATATAACATGTGGTGTATATAGATGATAGATATGGGTGGAAATGTAAGAGGGAAGAAAGGTTAAGGACCAAACTTGTAATTATGTATATATATATATATATGTTGACTCCATCAATTGAAGTCAAAGGCTTCAAGAAATTTCTGGAGATGAATCGTGGATGATAGAGAGAGAGAGAGAGAGTTCTAGAGAGAGAAAGCCTAGAAGAAGAAGAAATCAAAGAGAAAATGGGTGCTTGGTGTGTTTTGACTCAAGATTTTGATGTTTGAACACCATATCCTTCATCTTTGAGCTTGGATTGAAGCAAGAAGGTAGAAATCAAGTTGGAATTTCAAGACAAGTAAGTTCTAATCTTGATTTTGTGTTTGATTTTAAGTGTGGGTTGTTGGTTGTTATGATCTTTGACTTTTTATGTTGAAAATTGTGGTAAATGGGTCATGTTTGGGGTGATGGTTGAAGTTGGAGTTTTGAAGGATTAAATGTGTTTAAAGTGTTGATATTTGAGTTTGATTGTGGTATTACATGATATGTTTGGTGATTTATGGTTGGATTTGTGTATAATTGTTAAATGGATCAAGAACTTGAAATTTTGGTAAAGATGGGTTTTGGTGATCAATATTGGGAAAAGTGTGTTTATCAGTGATGAATTCCATGTTATGAAGTTGTTTTGATTGAGTTTTAAGTGTTGGGTTTGATAAACTAAGTTTTGGTATTGAAAATTTGAAGAATTTGGGGGCTGCAGCAAAGAAAAAAGAAGAAACAGTCTGTGCAGGACCCGGTCGCGACGCGACGGGTTGAGTGTCGTGACGCGATGGGTTGAATGTCGCGACGTGACGCGTGCAGCAAAGTGCCATTTTCTAGAGATTTTCTCCCGGCGCGAGGCCCCCTGTCTCGCGGCGTGAGACACCCCGAAACCTCCAAAACTCATGTTTTTGACCCCATTTGACTATGTACTTGTTTGGGGATTGATTCTAAGGTTTTATAAGGGATAAATGGCGTCTTTTTAGACCCGAAAAGGTGTCTAAGGCTAGAATTGAACTTAGAAACTTTGTTTTTGGTTAACTTATGTAAGTTAACCTTATGTTTTGTGATCATAGGTTTATGATCAAGTGTTGAGCTATGGTTTGGATGGGGTGGTGATCCTCATCACACCCTCAGGTGAGTACACCCTGCGGATACCCAACTGTTGTTAAAATTACAAGTCATCATGTTGTATTTTGATTGTTTGGCAAATATTGATGAAACTTGATGAATCAAAGATTGTGGAACTACTGAATTATTTCATAATGCGGGTTATATGATTTGCAAGTGTTTATGAAGTTTTTGAACTTAAAGAATGTGGAAACCATGGATTGTTTTATAATATGGTTTATGTGAATTACAAATGCTTTAGGAAACTCTTGGGTTCAAAGAATGTGGAAATTGTGAATTCAATTTAAGATGTTTTCAAGATGATTTTCAAAATAAGACCATTGCTCCATATTAGAGATGGTCTATGTTTAAATTGTGCTTTATTTAATGGTTTTGAAACATGATACTCCATGATGGAGTGGACTTTGGATTTGAAATAACAAACATGATTTTGAGTAATGAAAGATATGTTTTACTAATGATGTTTTGGGCATTGAGATGCCAAATGTGGTTTTGATGGTTAAGCATTTATGCTCAAGTGATATGAACCGTGACACGTATGTATTTTGTAAGCCTGTATGCTTGGATTACTTGGCCTTTATGGCATGAGATATGTGACCTTATTGGCATATGATTTATGTGACCCTTCGGGGTATGTGATTATATTACCCTTCGGGGTATGTGATTATGTGACCCTTCGGGGTATGTGCTTATGTGACCCTTTGGGGTATGTGATTTGGTTCAGACCACTGTGTGATATGAACTCTGTACCATAGGGTTCCTAGCCATTAAGACGTGCATAGGTTCATGTGGCTTCGGCAATTGAGGAACCGCGATGTATGGGTGGTTGAGGGATCGGTGCAGAGAGTCGAGGGGTATGTCAGTAGCCATCATGACAGTGTGGGTTCACTGGGCTGACGAGCCACCGAACCCGGGGCAACACGAGTGGATTTGGTGAACAGGGCTTACACTCCAGATAACCGTTGTATGGTGGACTGCTTTGTGCATCACCCACCTTGACGGGGTGATGTGGTTATCCCCCATGTGGGCACGTGTTGACCGTGGCTAGCTACCACGTGGATACATTGTGGCCCAATGGACAGACCTGCATCCTTATGTGCTTACATGTATGATTTTGAGTTATATTGATTGCCAAACTTGTGTTTTCAAAAGAGAAAAATGATGACTTGGCTTTGAAAAGATAAATGATTTTTGGTTGTACTCAATAGCTATGTTTATAGCTAACCCCATGTGTGTGAAAATGTTTTGTATCCACAGGATGTTTAGAGGCCTTGGTGAGGCGGGTCTGCCTTGGGCCTAGCTTGGTTGCATTTTCCGGTAAACTTGGATTTCCTACTCTTTTAATTATGGTCGTGAGATTGACTGTGGTAACACCAAAGATTTTGGAATTATATTATTGATAAGGTTTATTGTTGAAAGGTTTTATATCTTGTTAAGATATTTATAAAAGATTAAAATGTTTCCGCAATCGTGTATAAAATATGTTTTAAATTGAGAATTCGAAAAGTTTAAATTGGACTGAAAGTCAGGGTGTTACAGATTCAAAAGGCCACGGAAACTAGACTCAGAGGGCTACAATTTCATTTTTATTGTCAAACTCTAAAAAAGCGAGATCGTGGCGCGACCGTTAAGGAGATCGCGACGTGACACGACGATCAGATCAGAATTTCAAATTTTACAAGAGTTTTGGATCGCGTCAAACTCACCCATTGTAACGCCGGTCTTTCATTTGTCAGAGTATATTTTTTTTATTTAAAAAAAGTGCGGAAGCGAATATTATATTCACATTATACAACTTATATAAATATAAGTTGTAATATAAAAGTGTTGTTTAACAAACATTCCAAACGTTACCAACTAGTTCGACCATTACACTAATTATTACATATCATTGTCTTTACACAGTGTTCCCCAAACCTAACATGTCATCCCTGCAGGTACCTGTACTCACTTTCAATCATTTACCTGCATATGGAATAAACATGAGAGGGTTAGCTATAAATAGCTAGTGAATAACAATCAAAGCAGGAGCAGTATATCAAGAGTATCATAACATATTTCATGCATCATATCATTTCATTCAAGTCTATCTTAACACACGTTGAAGTACTGGTTGTCAGCAGGCATCATGTCTTGCAGGGTTATAAGCCCGGCTCAATGATCCTCACTAGGGAAACCGTTACTTCCTCCACGCCGGTGGAGAAGCGGGCAGCAGTCCATTATTGCGTTATCGGGATCATATCCCAATTGGGATCAGTGAGAAACTGAGAGCCCTGAGTTAGTATTGAGGGTGGCGGTTTAGCTAGAACCAAGATTCGTGATCATCGAATCTCCACACCACAATCTCTACAAGGTAGTACCAGCACTCAAACAATGGCCTACTCTGGCCTCATCACAAACACAATGGCCTACTCCGGCCCTTTACATATCAAGAGTGACCTAAACAGGCCTTTTCATATATCAATAATGACCTACAAGGTCTTTCACACGCATACATATCATTTGTATCACACAATTGGTTTATGAAACCTCTAAACATGCATATCTACACTTTCATGGTTTATATCATACAAAAACATATTTGTAATACTATTAATATCATACTCGAGTTAACTGTTACTCACCTGTTGAGCTATAACAAGTAAGTACTACGTCACAGGTGATCCTTGATCAACTGGTACACCTAAACAATTCAATACATACCATTTAACACTTAAAACAGAATCTGTCAGAAGCACCAAGCACGCCACGTACCTAGAAACACTCCCCCGGACCTTCTAGGGTTAGGCACACCCGTACCTTTTAGAGGTACGCCCGTGCCTCCCCGGGTACGCCCAAGGTCACGGTCTGTTCTTGAGAGGCACGCCCGTGCCTTTCCATTTGCAGCAGCAGGTTCGACCAGAACCTGCTGTTTCCCAGCCAAAACATCACCAAAACTTACCAATTCAATTTCCAGTTAACTTCTATAGTTCACATATGAAACAACACATCAAAACAAGACTAAAGACACCATTTTTACATACTTCAACAACAAATTTAGTCCTTAAGACCAATTTCTTCATTTTGACCCATTTGGACTTTAATTCACAAAACTAATCAAAATCAAGTCCTTAATTAACAAAATCAACTTCTATGAACTCTGTATCAACTTAGGAATCAATTGGTAACATTAATTCTATTTATTGGCTTCAATTGGTGATTTTCACCCAAAAACCCAAAACTTAGAAAACTTGAGAATTGAAGACTAGAACTTACAAGATCAAAGATTGGATTAGAAGGAAGACAACAGCAGATTGAAGCTTGGATTACAACAAGAATTTCAGCAGATTACTTGAGCTTAGGATTGATTCTTTCCTTGCTTTCTCCTTCAAAGCCAACAAGAACACACACACATACACAAAAGTCAAAGTCTGTGAATGGAACGTGAGTCATAGAGGAGATGCCTACTTGTGGGTTTCATTTATCCACAAGTGGGTATCTTGTTCCCCTTTTCAACCTACAACTTAACGCACGAGTACCCGTTTTAACTAACAGGGATATTTTTGGAAACCTCATTCTAAACCATTTAATATTCTTTTATATTTTTACTAATATTTTATCTTTACTCATTTAATAACTAATTTAGTTATTTTCCTTTAATATTTCTAAATATATATATTTTATTCAATTTATCTAATTTATTATACGTACCACGTAAGCGTGCGTCTAGGCCTTTTGTGAGGATGTTACACCCATCGCGACGTGACACTTACCCGTCGCGACACGACGCCCCTGTTTTCAGTTTTCTATATAAACGAATGTCTATATCGGTTTTGGTGTGAACAACCCAACTTATACTACCCAAATACTGCGAAAACTTGTCCAAAGGCATTCCAGGAGCCGTGGAGCTCAGATTTGGAGAATTGAAGCTTTGATTTTGAAGATTTCGGCTTTGGATCATCCTGGTTTTATCATTCTTTCTTATCCATCTTCTGTTTTTAATGTTTATTAATTTCCAAAAGTTTATTGTGATGTTTGTTGGCTGATATTTCCTGTTTTCCTCCCTAGAGGAGATGAACCTTAATAAAGTTGATTAATTTATGTTAATTTGGACATGTTTGCTATATAATTTGTCTTGTATTGCTTAATTGATGATCCACATGGTTTTGGTTTCTGTTTTTAGAGTTTATTTACTGAGTTTGCAAAAGTTAGAGGACCAATCCGCTTGTGTGACTTGAATCTTGATTGTTTATGACCAATAGACAATCGAGACTAGTGATAGACCAATCCTAGGTTAAACTTCTAAAAAGGAAACTTTAATGTGTGTGATTAATAATAATGACCATTTATATGTTAATACATGTTTGGTTAACCTAAACAAACATAAAGATTAAGTCTTTCTTGACACAAACTTAAAGTCGGCTAATTATGTGTTTTGATCAATCTCGTGACTATAAGGTTTGTTAAAACCATAATTATAGAGTAATATAATCTGACCATGAGTATAACTAATATAGGAATAATTATATAGTGATTATATATCCATTGCACGCATTAATTGAATTAATTAGCTAAAAAGAGGTGAAATCGAGTCTAGGGAGGGAAATCTTTGAATTAATAAGTTTAAATCTGTAAAGATATCTGCTTTTGGCTCTCTTTGGGTTGCTTTTGGAGTTTAATAGTGTTAGTAGTAATTTAGAGTGGTAAAGTTTGGATCTTTATTGATAAGATTCTATCCCTTTTTAGTTGTTTTAATTAGTTTAATATTTTATTACTAGAGTTATATTCAAAATCATACTCGTTCCCCTTGTGTTCGACACCCATACTTATTTACTATACTACGATACGATTAGGTTCTCTTGCCTATTTGTGTTGTAGTCGTGCTAAATAACTCAGATTTATAAATTTAAAACTGGTATGCTATACGCACACCAATTAATTAAACATCACTCCCATATACCCGCGCATAAAGCATGAGTACACCATGTGTTGTCATGGTTATCTAGAAACCTGATAACTAACTATTGCTTTGCTAGCATATCCTAGAAGGCACACGATTCCTACTAGGCACAATCTTTTCATCTAAGAGTATGTCTACCCCTCCAAAATCATCATATCAATCCATCATGATCATCAGTTCATATATCTACACACATACACACACACACACACACACACACACACACACATATATATATATATATATATATATGCATGCACCACAAACATCGTGTAAATCAATCGCATTTCCTCAATAAATAAGTAGCATGCATTACCAAAAATCGTTAATCAATCATAAACATTCATATATAGATACGCCATTTTAAAAATCGTTAATACTTTCAAAATAGATTTTGACTTCGTGCACGGTTTTGTAAAATAACTAAACTCACCTCAAACCGGACAAATAGATCGTCTCGAATCTAGATTTGACGAGCTTCACACACGGATCCTCGAATCCTGGTCTTACAAGCTCCACAACACTCCTCGAGACATCTAAAAACGAAGCCGAAGCCAAAACTTAGCCCAAAATGGTATCATCGTACCTTCCGAACCTTGCAAACACGCAACAACCAAGCCCCAACACTAACACATGCTTTCTAGCCTTAGAATCGCTCTCAAAATCGGCAGAGTAACGGTATAAATGAGAACAAATTTGTGAAAAATGTCTGAAAAGCAACACACGCACACACACACACATATATATATATATATATATATATATATATATATAGACACAGCTGGACGCGTTACGTCACGTCACGTCATGACTGCCTGCCACACGTCTTCTCTGTCACACGCAAACACCTGACACATGCAACCTTCACGTGTTCTCCCACCCAAACATGTCACGATCTCGATTTCGGCAACATTTTTATTTTTTATCTTATTTTTCTTAAATATTTGATTACATAACTATAATTCTTGATAAATGAACATCGTAAATCTTATTTATTTCTCATCTAAATAATATTACAATAATTTCCAGAAATTCGGGTTGTTACAGGTGAGGTGAATAAAATGGAGTTGGGATGGGATGGGGTAGGGTGATTAAGGTGCCATAGAATAGGGTAGGGTGAAGTAGGTAGGATGGGGTAGGGGTAGGGGTAGTGTAAGTAAAGTGCCATAAAGTAGGATAAGGTGAGTAGGTAGAATAGGGGTGGGGTAGGGTAGGGTAGGGTAGGGTGAATAAGATGAAGTGGGTAGGATAGGGGTAGGGCAAGGTGGAGTAGGGTAAAGTAGGTAGGATGAGGTGGGGTAGGGGTTGGGTGAGTAAGGTGTAGTGGAGTATAGTGGGGTAGGATGACGTAGTTAGGGTAAGGGTAGGGTAGGGTAGGGAAAGTAAATATGGAGTAGGGTGAGGGTATGGTAGAGTAGGGGTAGGGTGAGTAAAATGAAGTAGAGTAGGTTAAGGTGAGATAAGGCATAAGATGGGCCTGTGAAGGTAGGGGTGGGGTGGGGTAGGCTAGGGTTAATAATGGGTGAAGTAGGGCGAGGGTGAGGTAGGGTAGGATAGGATAGGGTAGGGTGAGAAAGGTGGAGTAGAGTAAGGTAGGATGAGGTAGGGCATAAAGTGAGGGTGAAGTGGGGTAATCGGTAGAGTGGGGTGGGGTAGGGGAGGGTAAGTAAAGGTTAAGTAGGGTAGAGGTAGGATTAGGGTGCAGGTAGGGTAAGGTAGGGTAGAGGTAGAGGTAGTGTAGGATGGAGTAAAGTAGGGTAGGGTGACATTGGTAGGTTGGGTAGGGGGTGGGGTGGGTAGGGTAGGGTGAAATGAGGTGGGATAGGGTATGGTGAGGTAAGGTTGGTAGGGTAAGTATTAGGATAGACTTGTTAAAGGTAGCGTAAGTGTCAGATAGAGGGAAATGAGTATGGTGGAGTAGGTAGGGAAAGAGTTGGGTAGGGGATGGGGGTGGGAAACAACAATCGTGTTTTAGGATTCCTTTGAAATTTGAAGAATTTCATTCATTTGGGTAAGGAATTCTCAATTCCTTGATTTAAGGAATTCATTGAAATGGTCAAATTTCATTTTACCAATTCCGTGACATAAACACCTCCTATAATTTAAGAATTTTCAATTCCAATTCCACCCTTTAATATTCAATTCACATAATATAAGTTAGATACATTCAGAAAAAGTTGATACACACAATAGAAAATTTTAAAGTCCAATACACATAATAACAAAACGTGACAAGTTGGATAAATTTTGGCGAATTAAACCATACAAATGCCAAAATGATATACTATTGTTTTAACCGTAAATATTGTATTATTTTTTTAAGTTTTTAACATTTAACGGCTTTGTACTTTTGTCTAGGCGGGTTATATTGCCCTAAAATGTCACTTTTTATTTAAATTCACAATCTTTTTTTTGAAAATTTAATTTTAAGTATTAGAGAAAATTTTATAATGTATAAACATGTCACTTTCGGGTTGTCAGGTTGACCCTAACCTAACCCAATTATTTTCGTATCGATCCACTTTTGACCCGTTTCGTGTTCATGTCACTTTTTACGTGCCGGATTCGGGTCGGGTTTATGTGGACTAAAAATTACCAGCATTGGCTGTATAATGTGATATAGTGAACGAAAATTTCACTTTCAAATTGGAGCTATAGTGAACGAAACATGGATTTTTAAAGAGAAACGTTTGGAGCAAAACTTGAAATGTAGAAATTAGTTTGAATTGTCCATATTGATTGGTGAACAAGCTTCATATTGGTTTGTAAGTATATATAGAGGTAAATAAAATGCTTGGTAAGCTTCTCTTAGGTTTTACTTCCACACCTACCCGTGTTCAGCCACTCAGCTATTAAATCTCTGCATTACAATTTGTTTGGATTCCTCCCCCTATCCCCTTGTTTTCTACCTTCTATTTTCCTTTCAACCCTTGTAACGAATGATTTTTATTGATTGTATACTTGTATGATCTTATTTCTACACAAGATAAACATTTTCGTCATCAAGTATAAGCATGCACACGTATTTTACATTCAAGATTTCAAAAGTCATTTACAAAAAAAAAAACTAAGGTCTTGATCATCTGCAACATTAGTCCTTGATCACTTCAATGGGGAATCATGCATTTTCCTTAACTCTTAATCCCAAATTGAGTATATGATAAAAAATTGGGCCTTCTTAATGGACACCTAACTTATCTTTGATGGGAAAAGGGTATTTTCAGAATCATCTTCCAAAGTCAAAATCTCATCATCATCAAGATTTGTTGAGTGATGATCGTCATGTGAAAATGTCGTTTCCG
Organism: Dittrichia graveolens; assembly: GCA_038502395.1. NCBI lineage: Eukaryota > Viridiplantae > Streptophyta > Magnoliopsida > Asterales > Asteraceae > Dittrichia > Dittrichia graveolens. Next base: position 81,205,700 of record JARJIL010000002.1, on the reverse strand, counting down.
AATTCTGAGACTTATTAGCTTTCTGTTGCTGATGTTGATCGAACATCTTTTTTAGTTGTTCTGCTTGTTCTTCTATTCTTAACTGTAAGGTCCTTTGAATCTGATATGAGAAACAAATTTGGCCAATTAAGTTCAGACTTTGATTTTTCACGCCAAAATGACTGATTTGCAACTTCGAAAAGAACATCAATTCTTCAAATATTAATGAAAAATTTGAAAATTAGACTAGAATTTACCTCGAGTTGCTCGTGAAGTTGCCTTTGTACATCAAGCTGCATTTGCAATGCATCCTTAAATTTCATCCCACTAATGGACAAGTCAAAAGTTTCAGGTAAAAAATAGTAAAAATTTTTAACAAATTTTGAAAGTGTCAAGCTAAAGAATATGAAGTTGAAATAGTAAATCTAAATCTTACGTTATATTTTCAATCTGTGATATGCTATCGGTGCTGGTTCTCTTCTCAGAATTTCCTACATAAAAGAAAATCCTAATCAGAATACATTTCTAAAGTATCGAAAGTATTTGAAACCAATAGAAACTTAACACAAGTCTAAACGGGATCATTTCAACCAATTGACCGTTTAAGTCAGAAGAGAAGAATGACAAATAAACTTAAAAGTAAACACGTCGAAAGTCATGTAAAGTGTATTCTTAATGTATAAAACATACAAAATCATTTTGTTCAATAAACTAGAATTGTTGAAAAAGATATTTTTGTGATCTTACACACTAATTACTTAGTAAAAATTAATTTTATTTCAACCAATCAACCCACTCTAACCTACTGAATAGAAAAACTATATATTTAAATCTATACATATTTTGACCTATTATCCAACCCATACCACAATGCCATTTTGCAACCTCTACAAGAACTCAATGATTAGACAAAGTTCTATTTACCTTTTGTAGATTCCGGCAAGTATTTGGCTATTCTATATTTCTGAAAGATCAATAGAAATCATTTAGAATAGAAGAATCTAGAAAACTTCATTTAAAAAGAACAAGATTTGTTCTAACATAACAAATACCTGCAAATGACTTTTCACATGAAAGATTGTTAATCCTTCAGAGTCCATCAACTTCAGAATTGCCTTTGGCGTCGCCTCTAGTAAAATAGATTAGAGAAAACTAAAATAACTAACCAAATTCAAAGATTCCTAAAAGGGTAAGATGGTCTTTATACTAAAAGTACTTACTTTCTGCTCCACCTAAGCAATTCACACATTCCACAAACCGATCATGGAGATCTTGAGTCCATCTAATTCTTGTTTTACTTGGGACAACACTTGCAGGATTTGTGGAGTTGCCCAAAACTTGACCCGAAGGCGGTCTAGAATGACCGAATTGCCCCTATTGAAAAATATATATATATATAATATTATCATAAATACTAGAATAAAAGGATCAGAAACAAAATCTAAAAAATAAACTTACACCAAGGTCCTGATTTCCATCATAACAAATAGTGTATTGTGATTGTCTCCAATCTGTAACATCAGATTCATCAAGTAATTTCCTTTTTAGCTCTCTAATCTGATCTTTTTCAGATTGCTTACTCATACCGCATCTCATCTTGTATGATCTATCATAAGAACCAAAGTACCCATTTTCACTAGGGTGCATAAAATGATCGAATTTCATCTGGGGCATAGAAGAAACATTAGTTTCTTCATTAAAAGATCGATGAACACCGTTTTGAGAAAACGATCCCAAGTATCTTTCTGTCGCTAAAAGGGCAGAGGCCGGGGATCCAATCTGTTCCATGATAGTTTTGCGATAAGGAGTTTCTGGTCGGTAAGTTATCATCTGTTGCTGTTGTTGATCTTCTTGTTCTTGCTGCTGGTTGTTAGAGATATTATGATCAGAGGGCAAAATGGTAATTCCAACTTGCCATGGTTGCTGTTGTGCACCACCAAATTCTCTAGTTTTAAGATTGTAAACCATTTCACTGTTACAACCAATCTTCAAAGTATTCATTCTTGATTTCTGTAAACCCAAAAGGAAAAAAAGCGTTTTTTCGATCAAAACTTGCAGCCCCTTCGAATGAAAAATTCAAGAACTCAATCAAGATTCGCGATTATAAGAACACGAAAATTGAAATGAAAAAAATTATTAATTTGTAATGCTGAATAAGAGTGCAGAATCACATATATTATGAACACAATTTATGGAAGACACTGATCATATATATTATTCTTGAGAGGGTAGAAATCCACGTCCATCCAATCTTTCGATGATTCCAACTCATTTAAAAATTCAAATAAAAAAATAATTTAAAAAACAATTCTCTTTCTTTTACGTCTTATTAAAAATTTGTCTCTTGCATGATTCATCCTGTAGCCGATTAAAAAAAATACGCGTATTTATGCAGTAATTAAATAGAAGGGCAAATAAGTTAATTTCAAGAGCCGATTGATATAATTAAAATTCTGAAAATAATTTTCATTTAAATTGATTTAATTTAATTTATAATTTGTTAGATAATAAGAGAATATTAGAGCAAAGGCATCTGATTTTCTTTAAATATATAATAATAGGTGAATTTTGGCATATATTCATATTCATGTTCGTATTTTTCATTTTATTCCAAAGCACAAACTCATTTAAAGTAAATACGAATAAGCAGATCTTTAAGTGTGTTAGGTTGAATTGAATCAAGCTAGTCGAGATATATAATTAATTAATTGAGATCGATATATAAATTAGTACAATAGTTAATATGGAAGTTGATTGATTTTTGAATTGTATATCAAGCTAGTTAGAGGTGCTTATATAATTGTATATTTTATCCGAAGTTTTTTCTGAAATCAGCATTTCTACATTTTAACTTCTCCATAACCTGCTAAGACGGGAAAGGCTGGGTACAAATTGTAGTTGTTGTCGGTGGTTGTATATTTTACATGAAGAATAATAACCACTGTTTCAATAGATTATTAGTAGATTATTATTATCATGTTTAATTTGAACTTTTCACTTTTATACCTCTTTGTATCATGGTTTTGGTTTTTTTTAAATCTAGGTAGTGTATTTAATTTTAACTTTCCTTGTCATTTTTATTACCGTTATTACCATTTAAAAAAAAATAGAAATGTATAATTATCACTTTAATTTATCTACAATTCTAAGGGTTGTAGTTATCATTTTTTATTTTATATATCAAAACTTATATATATTAGCCAGGTAATATACACTTTAGTGTTATAATAAACAAATTTAAACTTTAATTCATTTAGTTTAAGACTATGTAGTGTTTAACACGTACAAAGCAACAACTAACTTTAAATTTTATTATCAATAAAAAAGTTAATTGTTTTACATAAAATGAATAAAGATAATTGATAAGTAGCTCGTAATATATATTTATTTATTTTTGAAAACATGTTCTATATATAATTTTTCAATGGTTTGACCTAGCTAACTGGTGTTTAAATTAATACAAACATTGTTGCAAATGAATAGGAAAAAGTTGTGTTGGCGAGTTAAATATAAAAGGTTCTACTTGTTTAGAGAACTTTATACCATATGTACTTTGTATTTATTCTGTTTTAACAAATATATCATTATACATTGAAATATTTCGCATAAATACATGTGGAGAGAGAGAAGCACAACTTTTCAGTTCTGAAAGCTAGACATCAACTTGTTGATCTAAAAAGAGATCAATCGACTCGAATCGACATTCGAACATATCTTTTCGATCATTAGCACGAAGAAGCTAGAAAAGCTAACCAGATTGGATAGAATCAAGTTAGAGTACTTGAGATGTAAGTTACTACTTACAAGTCCGAAGTTTCTAGACTGTGATTCCTGATGACTTTTACATTACGACTAATTAGATAATAAGATTTATATAATAATTTTTCTTTGAAGAAAATATAAATAGTGACGCTTCTACTACAGTTATTTTTTATCAAAGAACATTTGGTCGACGATCTACGATGTTTAAGGTGATTCTTATGATCTTAATCAAGTTTCGTAGTAAACGAGATAAAAATTTAAGAGTAGATTTATGAGATGTACGATATGTTGTATAAAATGTAGTATAATATTAGTGTATTACGGATAATAACCGTTGTATTTCAGTTGTATATATATATAGATATAGAATTGGGAATTCCGAATTCGTTAATGTATTATATATATATATGTGTGTATATATATATATATATGATCATGATTTTTAAGATTTACATTTTTCATATATTATTTAAATAGTTGATGTTTGTGTGCTAAAGTGTTGTGTATTTATTTTAACATATATAAGATTTTATTTTGCAGTGAAAAGTCAATTATAATGTTTCTATTGTCGCGTCACTTAATAAATTATTTTGCTGCATGTATAGAATTTTATTTGATTATAATTAAATAGCTACGCACATGTGTACTATACGGGTCAATATTTTATTAATCTTCTATCTTTTATCTTCTAATATAAATAAAAGACTAATTTGATAAAATTTATTAGACGATCTGAATCATTTATTTAAAAAAATATTTAATCTTAATTATTCATTCACTTAAAATCAAAAAATCAATTTTGACTTTTTAGAGTCAAAATTATTAGAGATAATTTCATATATGCCCTTATATGTTAAATTATATAAAATCGTATTTGTTCACCTTAATTTATAAATATCATATTTACCCTTTATAATATTTTAAATATCATAATTAACCAAATTTTAGTTTTATCATTCCAAAATATTTTATAATCATTTTAAATCCTTTTAACTATAACCAATAACGTTTAACTTTATTACCCTTAATTACAACAATAATGATTGATGACTTATATAAGAAATACAATCACATCTCTTCATATCATGATACCACGTTTCTGCCGTCAAGTTTGCGCTCCCACTCGCGTCGATGTTTCCACTTCTGGTTAGAGTGTTGATGCCGTATGTCGTCATTTTTTAAATTCTCATTTAATTTGCGTTTTATTATTATTTAATATGTTTTTATTAATGTTTAATATTTATTATCGTTTAAACCACCCGTGTATCATACGGGCATTTAGTCTAGTATTAGAATATAAGAGATAATAGATATAAGATGATAATGAATAATTATAATCTTTATATTGTTGGTTCTATGTGCACAAGACACAAATTAATACGATATTACTGATAATAAATAAACCCATAGGGTCACACATTTACAATCAATGGACACCAATTACATATTTGAATATGATTTAAATATGTTTCCAACTCATTATATATATATATATAAGTATATATGCATTGTTGCATATTATTATTTATGTGAAATAATAATATCACTCTTGTATATTGATACAAGATAATGCATATCAAATACATAGATATAAACATATGATTTTATATGTATGTATGTATATATATGCATAAATATATATTTGTTACATATAAATTGTTACTAATAACAAATTATATAAATGTATGTATATCCTTGTTACAAGTAAAGAGTTACTAGTACCAATCAAGTATGTATATAAAAAAATACATGTAGATGTATTTTATACATAGTATGGCATATCTAGTATATCTTTTATATATGTATTTATGAAGGAAACTAGAAAATCCCTCATTAATTCAAATGGGGGCCATGTTGTGTATACTTGAAAGCAATCAACCAAGGCATGGACTAGACGTACAAGCATGGAAGGAAGGCAAGAGGGGACCCTCCCCCCTCACCTATTTTCGGCCGAAAATGGGAGCCAAAGGGGGCCTCCCTCTTGTTGCTTCACTTCTTGATCTTATTTAGTACATGCATGGTTCTTTGTTCTAACTATTGCATGCTACCACCTTTAGGCTTCTTTTAGAAAAGTTCTAAGTATTCTTGAAGCTTTAAAAACATCTCTACATTCTTGTATTGGTGTTCTTCAAGTAAGTCAAGTGTGGTGCTACAATACATACATCTTGTTTAAGAAGAAGAACAAAGGTTGTTGCTTGCATTCTTGAATATCAAGGGTTGGAGAGACTAGCATCTTGGAGGTGTTGGACTCATTGATTTGTGGATACCTTGGAGGAAGTCTTCTCTTGGCTTCTCATAGATCAATCACTTCATCAACGGTTTACTCACGCTACAAAGGTTGTAGTTCTAAACACCCTATGGTTGTTTTGTTTCTTAAGGCTTGCATATGGATCATTGGTGGGGAGTTTTAAAAGTTTAAAATTGTTGTTCATGCTTCCGTTGCTAAAATATATTTAGAAAAAAAACCGAACAAACCCCAACATATATATCAATATAATTAAACATTGTGTAGATAAACTATTATGACATTTTAAATATTATAATTACTTGTAACTTCTTTTAATTAATAGTGTTATCATATTTAACTATTAATTTATTATGTAATCTATAATTTTATTATAGATGATAAAATAAGTAAACATTATGTATTATGAGTTGTGTTTAATAAAGTTCATTTAAAAAAAATAGTTCTAAAATTCTAATATTCAATTACATCTGATTCAGTATACAATCACATGTGATTTGTAGAAGCATCACATGTGAATTACGAAAAATTACGAAAATGTAACTCCCCCCAAATTTTTAAAAATTTAATCTGGACCATAAATGCGATTGATTCAAAGGCTAAAATTAGTCCCTTAGGACTATGAATTAATTATAGGCTATATTGAACATTCTTTTATGTATCATACTTACACTATCTCACATTATAATTGAATTTCATTAATATCTTAATTTAGAGTCAAAATTTTATTTTGGTTTTAACTAAACGAATTACTTAATTAAAGAATGATGTTAATTTTGATAAAATAAAAGGTTAAAATTGTCTAATTAAATTGATTAATACTCAAAGATTGTTAGATGAAGTCATTACGAGAAAAAGATTTGAATTTATTAATAAATTTGAGTTTTGCGTTTTTTTAATTATAAATATTGATGTCTCTTTGACCATATTTTTACCTTATCAAAATATTAAATAATAAATATCTTTCAAAATTTTAATATATTGTGAAGTACACATTTTTATTATAAACTTTGACTAACAAAAATTTTAGAAATAGATTTAAATTTTTACTAAAATGGATTGTTCAGATTTAATATCAAAACTTTTAACTAAATAAAATGCTATGGTTGTTAACTGGGTTTATTAATGTTATTCTTTTATTAAGATTAGAAAATAGAAGATATTAATATTATATTATAGATAGAAGAAGAAGATAAGAGATTAGAAGATTATATAATTATTATAAGAGATAAAAGATTTGTTATTCTTATTTGTATATTAACATTAAGATTGACCATGAAAACTTATATATAAATAAGAATAAAATATTTTAATTATAAATCTTTACGTGACCGAGTATGTTGTTAATAAATGGTTCCGATTTGTTAATTAAATTCTTTTATTTAAATTAATGATTAAGATTAATAATAAATTTTATGTATATTAGTCTTTTATATATATTTGAGGATAATTTAAATTGAATGATCAGTTTATAAAATTGGTTCACTTTTTGCAATTTGTGTGGTTCTTTCACTTTGTTAACTATTAGTACACTACAAGGAAACAGGGCATTAGGGGTGACATTTGTCACGCCTAATACCCCTAAAAGTCGCTCTTATTGGTATTTGAACACAGCTCAATATATACACTAAAATACTGATATTCTGTATTTATACAATCAATGAAATCCAGAAATATATAATAAACCACGCATATGTTATAAAATAACCCACATTCTTCATACAAACCAAAAGTCGTGTACGTTTTACACAAAACAAAGTCTAGTTTAATTATCTAACGTACATATATATATATATATAAAAAAAATTAAACTACAGTTCATCATCGGTATCCGCATTCTCTTTTCCTGCATTCTCCGACCCATTATCACTATGAGGTGCCAACGATCAGAATATCTCCACAATTCTTGCTGTAAACGCCGGGTTGCTAAGAATAGCTTCAATATTCTACGTCTACAAAATAAATATAATTCATTAATTATGACCCGTTAGAAGTGAATATATCCCATAAATATCAATTATGACCCGTTAGAAGTGAATATAGTTCATAAATAGCAATTATGACCCTCTAGAAGTGAATATGACCCATTCATACCATTTATGACCCGTTAGAAGTGAATATAACTCATAATTGCTATTTATGGGTTATATTGACTTTTAACGGGTCATAATTGGTATAAATGAGTTGAATTCACTTCTAACGGGTCATAATGACTATGTATTCTAACGGGTCATAATTGTTATATATGGGTTATATTCACTTATAACGGATCATGATTGTTATTTATGGGTTATATTGACTTATAACGGGTCATAATTGGTATAAATGAGTTGTGTTGACTTCTAACGGGTCATAATTGCTATTTATGAGTTATATTCACTTCTAACGGGTCATAATTGGTCTAAGTGAGTTATATAACTCATTTATACCAATTATGACCCGTTAGAAGTGAATATAAATCATTTATACCAATTATGACCCGTTAGAAGTGAATATAAATCATTTATACCAATTATGACCCGTTAGAGGTGAATATAACTCATACATGTCAATTATGACACGTTAGAAGTGAATATAACTCATTTATACTAATTATGACCCGTTAGAAGTGAATATAACTCATTTATACCAATAATGACATGTTAGAAGTCAATATAACCCATAAATGGCAATTATGACCCGTTACATGTGAATATGTCTCATAAATAGCAATTATGACCCGTTAGAAGTGAATATAACTCATAAATAGCAATTATGACCCGCTGGAAGTGAATATGACCCGTTAGAAGTCAACACAACTCATTTATACCAATTATGACCCGTTAGAAGTGAATATAACCCATAAATACCAATTATGACCAATTAGAAGTGAATATAACGGATACATATCAATTATGACCCGTTAGAAGTCAATATAATGCATACATGACAATTATGACCTGTTAGAAATGAATATAACACATACCTGTGCTTGTGTATGTGGTGATGTTTGTGACTATCCCTCAGAGTAGGCAGTAGTCTTCCATGAGTCTATATCTAACGAGATGTCCCGCCAGATATACATGCCAACCTTGCGAATGAAAAGGTCATGTGTCTCGCCAACAGTAGTGGATGTGGTATCGTCAAACTCGAGAGGGAGAGGCCGCTTCCCGTTTCTCTCCCATTTTTCAAACAGAGCAAGGTTTTTAGCCTTACTCTTTCTACGCGGTTGTACAACTGCAATTACAATTGAAAACTATTATTCATGATAAATTATAAAAATGAATAAATCATAATAAAACTTAATTACCATCCATCTTGTGTTGACCACGACCTTGACCATGGGGAGGTGGTGGATCCTCACGTCCATCTCCGTCATGGCCTCGGCCCATAACATCGGCCATCAGATAAAACAGAACAACAACAAGAAAAGCCATATATAGCCTGAAAATTAAGTTAAGAGGTATAGAATAGAGAAATACAATGCAATTTAATTACAAAATATAAACAACCATAATAAAGTTTGATATTGTTATTTATGGGTTATATTCACTTCTAACGGGTCATAATTGGTATAAATGAGTTAACTCATTTATACCAATTATGACCCGTTAGAAGTGAATATATCCCATAAATACCAATTGTGACCCGTTAGAAGTGAATATATATTAATGAACACTATACGCGTTCATTTATATATATTTAAACCAACGCGTTTAGTGTGTGTATTTGTGTGTGTGTGTATATAATAGAATGTGTTTAAGTGTGTATTACCAAATAAACAACTAAACATGAAGTTTAAACACTATTTTAATTGTTCTAAACATCACAATTAATAATTAAACATCACATTTCATCAAGCTATGAAGTTTGACCTTTATAAACATCAAAACAACAACATTAATCAAGAATCAAGTTAACTACTACTTTGATTTTTAGAAACATCATAACAACTAAATTCATCAAAAATCAAATTAACAACAACTTTGATTTTTTAAGCATCATAACAACTAAATTCATCAAGAATCAAATTAACAACTAATATGATTATATGATTAAACATCTAAACTAACAAGTAATGAGTGTTTCAGTCAATCTAAAACAATTAACATAATAAAATAACCACAATTAACAATGTAATTAGCAAAATCAAAACCCCTAGTTATACGTCAAGATTGTTAATTATTATTTAAGTAATCTAATACGGATTAACAAAATAAAATAATCACAATTAACACGCATATAAACACACACACACCGGAACACCGACAGACGCACATAGAGGAACACACACTCAAAAACACACTCACACACCCTCAAACACTGAAACACACACACACACACACACACACACACTCAAACACGGAAACACACATACACACACTCAAACATACACACAGAAACACTCAAATACACGAAAAGAAATGCCTCGGGTTAGCGGGTTAACACAAATTAACACAAAAACACACAAATTAACACCGTAATTTGAGTTGAATCGAGCAAATATACATACCTCTAAGTGTTCAATGCGGGTTAGCGGCGGAAATCCGGCGGTGGCAGCAAGGAAACATGATCGGAGCGGTGATGACAGAGACGGAAACGTGATTCTGCCGGCAATGTTGGTATTTTGCGACGGCGATCGGAGCGGTGGCGTAGCGGCGGAGTGACAGGTTCGATCGGAGCAGAGAAATACGGAGAGTGAGGTGTGCGTGAAATATTTTAGGCTGGGAATTGAAAGGGTTTTAATCTTGAAGCAATAGTGGCGATACCAATAGGCGCGACGGGGGGCTTTAGTGGCGACACCATTAGGCGCGACAAAAGGCAATAGGGGCGACATTACTGGATGTCGCCCATATTGCCTTTTGTCGCGCCTAATGGTGTCGCCCCTATTGCCTAGCGTGGTCTTTTCAAACCAAACTCAAACCAAATGTCATATCAGTTGTCACATCAATTTTTATTTTTTTCTCCCTCTTACCCAAAATCCAAGTAATTTTTATTTTTTTCTCTCTTTTACCCAAAATCCAAGTAGCACATAATTCAAACAACTCAAATATTTTCTCTCTCCTTACTCTCTCCTTACTCTCTCCTATACAAAAAAGGATTGAGCGGGTGATCTCGGGTGTGAAAAACCGAAGGAGGGCACCCGAAAGGGGTGGTAGTGGTGTTCCCAATCTACCCAAAGCCAACCCAAACACACCATGCCCACTACGGGTAGCCTTACATACTTATATACAACTATACAAGTATGATTAATTGTTCCTTATCTTGTAATTATCTTCTTGCATCATCTAAAAACTAATGAATTAAGCTAAATAATATAAGGGGGTGCTTGTGTTAAAACCAACAAGAAATGTGAATTGGAAATGGTTCGAGAGTACAAAGAAATACAATGAATATCTCTAAGTAATATATATCCCTTGTGATCAATTGGGTGTCACCCCTAAAACCCTAATTTCTTGTAGTGTATCCCTTGTGATCAAGTTTTGGCAAAGGATGCTGATGGTGATAGTCAATGGTGGTGATTGGTTGTGGATACACACACTTGAATCCATTATCCCTAAATTTAGTGAGGAATAGTTCATATCATTAATAGCTAATGGCCTATTACATTCTAACAACCAAGCACAATTAACCATTATCACTCCTTGCCCCTCTAAAACCCCTTGAACAAACACCCTCAAAGTACATAATACATAAAATATATCTATTTATATCTCTGTGTATCTATTTGTTGTTTGTGAATTATGCAAGAAGTCTATATAGAAGTTAAATGAATTATGTCTAGCTTTTGTACCAAAAATAGTTGGATCTATTGGAGATGGTAAGAAGCTCTAACGATGGTGGGTGGGTGTAAGTGCAAGGCATAAGTAGAAGACAACAATCACAACATTTACCCAGCTCTCACAGGGATGTGAAAAGAATGTATACAAGTTATGATCTAAAGAGGAAAGGCTCTTTGGGAGATGTTTTCAAAATACGGCAAGGTCATGGAGGTTAGCTTGCTATTAAACGAACAAAGTACAGTGATAGATTCGATTTCGTAAGATTCCTGGATGTGAAGAATGTGGATAAAATGGAAAGATTCCTACAACTATTATAATAGGAAAACAAGGATGTTCATTAACCGAGCCAAGTACGATAAGAAGCTTCCTTCCATATAAGCTAGAGAAAAGAATATTCGTCAAAAAGCCCCTTGAAAAATTCCTTTGGAGACAAAAAAGGTGCTAAAACATACAAAGATACTTTGACAAGGACCAAGCAGAAAGGGTCAAAACAAGTAATCCCAAAACCAAGTTGAAACCTATTTTCTTGCCTAACAACAAAGAAAAAGGGCATTCTAAAAAGATGTTGGATTGGTTCTTTGTGAATGGAAGGTGGAGGATTTAGTAAGAACAAATTGGTCCTTATTAAAAGAAGCTCTACAAGACTAATTCTCCCCAACCGGTTTATGGAATGAGTGCCATGAAAGCACTGGAATACTACTATGGTTAGCATTAGAAAGTCTCCACCCTCTATCTTGGAATAAGAAGGTCATATTTGCTATTGGAAGTGCCTTTAGGACCATATTGGAAGTAGATTATATGAAACCAACTGACACTTTTAAGAATGCAATAGAGGTTCTCATTTATACTCAAGAAATGGAGGAAATAAATGCATAAACTCTCACCAAAGTTTTGGGCATTTATTACAAATTCAAACTCTCTAGTGAGCATAACAGAGCTCTCTTGTTCAATACTTCTTCCAAATCGGTGAGTTTGAAGTCTACGAGTCATTACCGTTTAGAGTCAGCTTCGGATAATGGAGACCTCAAAGATGATCTTGACTTGGTGGTCATTAACACTTTTTCCGATGATGAACACTGTTTTAGTTCGAAAGGGATGATGAGATTACAAATTTGGTAGGAAGTCAATGGGTCGTACTATGTCATAGAAATGTGGTTCGGAGTTATGCGCTACAGCTTCCAATACAGATTCGAATGAGGGTAGTTTGGTTTCCCCCGTCCTCCCTACACTAAGCCCAATGTTCCTTTAGCCAACTTAGAAGATGGTATTGGGGAAGCCCACCAATTCCGTGAGGCCCAAAATTCTGCCTTACAGCCTAAATCTGGATCACCTTACAAATCTGGATCCTATTAAATCCGCCCAATAAAGCCCAAAGAAAGGTATTTTTATAGGCTCCTCTTCACTTCCAACCCAATCGCTTCAAGGTAGGAGGTGCACAACGAAGAAAGATTCACGTCAACTTTGGAGAAAGATTCACGTCAATGAAGAATTCTGGAATGATATACAATTAGCGACGCATGTTATTACCATATCTAACTTTAACGTAAAATTGAATTGATCCTAAGCAGACATTTTCTTCAAGTTTGTGCGGGTTTGCATAATCCCATGTATTAAACTTTAAGTCCTAGCACATGGCATTACCATGGACACGTATGCTATACCATTAGGGATCGTGAGTAATGCAATAGTCAAGGTTATGTATGCTCTAAAGCTCTAAGGAGCGGGAGTGCTTACTTCACGTCTAAGTTGATTTCTTGCTTGGGTCACCTTTACTGTAGGGGTAAGAGTGAAAGGGTATGGTCATCCCGGCCATCCATCTTACCACATCAGTTTTTTTATATTTTTACTTTTTTCATCTTCTATCTTAATAAAACCTTCGAAGTCAACAAGTTGTCATCGATCTCTCTACCATAGTACAAACCACACACTATCCCACTATCCCCATTTTTATAAAATAAAAAAATCAGTTAAGATTGAGCATGAGACCATCTCAGCGGCATGAGTATCCCACCAACCCCAATTACCCAACCATACCATCCTCTTAAGACGGTTTATCCCCTAGAGAAATGTTAATGGCATGGACCGCATGGTGGCCTAAGTTGGCATCTTCTTCAAAGGGAAGCAGCTTTTAGCATATAGGGTTATGTTGGTTTGTCCCTTAAAAGATATAAGAGTCCTAGATACATGCTTAATTTGTGTCGATCTTTCGAATATGAATATCAATGTTTTTTAGAATTAGAGAAGGTTCTAGATATATTATACTTTAAAATTCATCAATTATCGCTGTTATTTTGTAGTTAACTCCATTTTATTAAAGGGGCTAATTAAAGCATAGGAACGAAATAAAGAGGTTTCAACTATGATAGATTAAAACATGGGTCCTGATCGATCGATTTCAATATCAAATTCAAAAAGCAGAAATTAAACAAATTAAAAACTATAAAGAAATTATGAGACCAATTTTAATTAACCTAAAGTTATCAATGTGGTAGCTTAATTAAATTATATATGATATATATGATTGTGCATTTTAAATATATATATATATATAATCATAAATTATTTGAAAAAAGTTTGATTAATGATCATTTAAAGAATGGGTAATTAAGTTCAATATATATAAGCAATTTTAGTGGTTCTCGTATTTTTTTATCCATTTAAAGATTCAAAAGTCTGTAACGATGCTAATGTATTTAATATTCTATAAAAATTTAATTATATTATCTTCGGGTTTGTTTAACATTATAATGAAATGGATATTTTAATTAATTTGGAACTAAATAAATGTAGTTTAGTAGTAGTGGTATGGCTATTTGTGTAAATTAACAATTAATAGACAATGAATTATGAAATATTTGGATTATTACTTAATTTGTTAATTGATTGTATCCTTATGGGGTTGCCAAAAGTGGAAAGAGTTCAAAGGCCTAGTCAGAATCTGGCCTCTAGGGTTTTGAAAGGATGGATATATAAATTGTGTATTAGAATATTCATTTTAGATTTTATTATGAATTTAATTAACAAAATATATTGTTTTATTTTATATAGGATTATATATGTTGTAGCGCCATGTGTTTTGATGTTAAGTTAATCAAAACAAGAAAGATATTAATATTTATGTATGAATAGGTTAAGGGTCATGTGGCGTGATCGATCGGTTCATCGATGTAAGTCGGGTCTTGATGGTTTTTTTTGTTTCTTTTGTGTGTAACTTTGATTTTAAAGAAGCGTGTGTATCATAGATTTCAAAGAATTTTTTTGATGGTTATGTAATATTTGGTGGATCGTGTGATAACCCAAACCACCCATCACCTCAAGTCTACTGATGGGACCAATATATGAGTGTGGATAATGAAATTAGGAAGAATGTGACTTGAATTAGTTTGGATAATAAAATTACAAATTGATTATGGGAGCTAGGTATGGAGCAATGGTACGCTACAAGGAGGAGATCGAGAATAGGGTTATGAGTTTTTGAGTGTTCACTACAAAAAAAAAAATATCAATTATCCATATTTTTATCAATATTAATACACTTAAAATCGTGAAGAATTACGATCAAGCGTGAAAAATTTTAGGTGTTACTAATTTCTACCAAAGTTTTACATTTGAAAGTGTGAAAATTAGAGTAAAAAATCACATTTATTAGTGTGGATAAATAATCCAAATTTTCACACTTTTAAACGTGAAAAATTTAAAAATAATTCTAGAGTTGTAAAAGTTCACGCTTTTAAGTGTGGACTTCTATAAATCTATAATCATCTATTTATTAATAAATTCACACATTTAAAAGTGTGGACTTTTAAAAACAAATGTACACGTCTATAAATGTTAAGTTTTTTCTTTTTTTAACAATCTTTACTTTAAAACTATTTTTCACAATCATAGGCGTGACAACACTTTAAAATTTTTACACGTTTTTTATGTAGCGTGAATAAATGACATATTTTTTATAGTGGTTCATTAAAGATGCTTCTAGCCAGCACTAACTTGCTATGGAAGTCTTTTGTATAGGTTTATTTTGTAATGTCTTGGTTGGATTGTAATTTGATGCTTTATTGTTTTGGATTGGTGTGATAGAAGAGTATTGTGTAGGTCTAATTTGGCTTGTATTTGGTCTTTTGTAATTTTTTCTAGCATCTTGCTAGATTGCTATTAATAAGATATTGAGTTTGTTAGGAGAGGGTGATGGTAATACCGAAACTTTCTTTCTAGTGCGCTTTTTTTGCTTTTTAAAAAAAATCCTGACAAACGAGCTACTTTAATTCTTAGTGTTTGTTTATTTTCTGTTATCTGTAATCTTTTAACGTGTTCTTTTTAAAGTTGTAAGTTCAAGGTATTAATTACAAGCGATATTTTGATTTTTACAACAATTGTATCAATATATAATGATGGGCATAATAGGAAGTTATTAGGTGACAGATTCAGGTTGCTATATATGTCCCTTAAAGGAGGAGACTGAGCGAATATCTCAAGTTAGCCAATGAGAAAAATAACAAGTCACTCTTTGTAGGTATTATGAACACAGAGAATGTTGATAAATATAGTTCATTGTTCTAATAGATTAATTTTAGCTTTTGGATCAATAATATTAATGGTCCCGATTAAATTTTAAAAATTTGGACGGAGTGATATTTTCGTAATTTTCGTAATTCATATGTGATGCTTTTACAAATCACATTGATTATATACTTAATCACCTGTGATTAAATATTAAAATGTTAGCACTATGTTTTTCAAATAGACTTTATTGAACACGACTCTATGAACCCATTGGTTACTAGTTGATCATGAACTAATTAATTAATTAATAGTATACTGAAAATGTTGGCAATTAATGTGAGTTTAAAACATACTAAAAACTAATAAGCTTAATTTAATTCGATCTATTTTCTCACGCATATAACACCGAAACAACTCATTCAAATGCTTAAATTAGCTAGACCCCGGTTTCGTATATATATTCTTCCATAAAAACACATACGTGTGCTAAGATGCGTGCCGTAAATTTTGTAGGCTATAAGTGAAGAGAGAAAAATATGTCCCTTTTACAACCACACAAATATATATTTGTTATATTAATAACTAAAACAAAAAACAGTAGTATATGTAATTTATCCAACATAGTTATAGGAATCGTGAAGTTCTCCTAGCATTATTAGAAGGAAAGTTATGGATCAAATTTTCATAATCAACTCCCTTCAAAATATCGTTCTTAATAACTATTGTTTTTTATATATTAAGTCTTTCTTTTGACATTCTGGATAATAAATAAGATAAAAGTTGTTTATGCAGATTTTCAACGTTATTATAATAGTCAACAAGACTCTATATGCAATAATTGTATTAGGAAAACGGTTCACTTGTTTAAGATATTAATATATATTTTAAAATATATATTTGCCTTATAATCGCACCTTCTACGCTCCTGCGTGTTCTTTCTTGTTGAACGTACGCACGGTGATTTTGGGTTTCTAATTTACCACAACTTTAATATTTGTTTTCACAAACTCATTATGCATGTGATGGGGCGTTTCATATAACATACCTTAATTAAGCAATGTTAATCTTCCTTAAATAACACTAATTAATAAGGCGTGAGAGATCAAGCATCCTCACAGCGCCTTTGTGCCTTGATCGATTTCGTGTCGATGGTTGTATCTTGTGTTGATTGTCTCAAAATCGCCGATTGTTTACTGGTAAAAATCGCCGCTTGTTTCAGTGACCACAATCAATTTCTTGTTCATCGTTGTTTGTTGTTCCTGTTCATCGTTGATTTGGTAAGTTATTGAGATTTTGTGTCACCGATTGTTCGTGGGTTCCTATCCCATGTATGTGGGTATTTTTTTTCTTGTTTAATTTTTGTTAAAACAATTTTAAAAAATTTGGTGAGCTACTTTGATAAGATGGGGTATCAGGTACGGTCAAATGTGATAAGTGTGTAATCATCGGTATGGTTTGAAAAAAACGGATGATAAGATATTGTGATTGTGTGAGTGACAGAGTGAGTTAAACAATACGAACCTCAAAACTACAAAAGAATTTTTCATTGTTCATTGATAACAAGCTAGAATCTGTTAAAAAAATTTATTAAGTTATGATTTAATATATTTTAAAGAATTATACCTTATCATTTAATTTTAAAAGGATTCTTTAATCTATGATTGTGTAACAAACTAGAATCTCCTAAAATTTTTATTCAAACATACTTCATGGAAGAATATATATTAATTCTCTCTCAAAATAAAAAAAAGAATTGATTCTAATGATAATACATTTAGTGACTCTCCATTTTTTAGGAAAATTAGATAAATAAATTAAATATTCCCTAAGAATATATATGTTTGTTTAATAATTAACGTAACATGAAGAATGAAAACATATATCATAAGATGGGATTGTTGTGATGCAAAATAGAAAAAGCATCCATAATCTATTTAACCTAGTTATCTATTCCCAATGAAAGGGGTTTTAAATACTTTTTTAAGTTCAAAGTTTGCGTATAAATGCGTTTTCGCATGCATCTTTTACTGGCTCTGGGACAACTACTCATCGACGTACACATACAAGTTTAGAAATCAATCTCTCTCTCTCTATATATATATGGCTAATTTCGTTGGGACGGAGCTAGGATTTTAGTATATGGAAAGTCGGTTTTTACTTTATCATAACACTATGATAGACAAATATATGAAAGACATAAAATGTTCCATTATTTGTATAAATAAATGAACAATGAAAGTTCATTTAAAGCCAAGAAATTTACGTGTTAAAATAATGCTTAAGCTTTGTCAAAGTCAATCTTTAAAGTTTTATGATGATCGTCAGTTCGTTTGTCATGAATTAACCTCGTAGAAGCATAATATTAACTGAAATAATAACTCGAATGCTTTATATTGATAAAACTTCAATGAAACCAAAAAATAACAATAAACAAATCATATTTCGTGTGTTTGTAGTTGGATACACCTTTGTTTTTTTTAATAGAACCCATCTATTATATTGTTATCAACAATTTTTCTCTCTCTCAATGTAAAGAATCAAACTACTTTAAGATAATCATTACTCATGCTATTACGAGTCTTGTTTTCATAATTTTCATTGTTGAGATAGCTCTTTCAGTTCTTGCAATTGAGACCGTAAGAGTTGGTATAAGATGAATAAATCTATCAACCAAAAGATAGACTTCTGACTTCCCAGTTTCTTGTAAACATCTACATTACTCAGAGAGTGTATAAATTGGCGAATGAATAAAATATCATATTACCTTGAAACTATGAAAGACGGCAAGAAGCAACTAGTAGAAAAGTAGAACCTTTAAACCCTCAAAACTTAGAAATTAAAATTGCCGCTTTCAGAAATTAAAATGGCTGCTTCCGTTTTATGCTATATTTAGGCTACTAATTATTAAATTAACTCTAATTTTTTTTTGGGGGGGGGGGCTTAATAAATATTTGTGGTATTTGAGTTTTTAAAAACACATACGTATTTGAGAACAGTTTTTATTGCGAGTACCGCGAGAACAAATCTGAGCCGTCCAATTCCCCTCATTCAACGCCATCACCCACCCATGAATTCATCTAATGCATCCTGTCACACTCAATCCCCCACGCTATTCATCCATTAATTTCACTTACCAAATGAACGGATAAGATTGGTTCTCGCAGTTGATGCACATGATATAAGTTAATGATGCATAAAATTGTTGTGTATAACCATTATAGTACATTAATAAAAGTTTCTATATTCACCAATAAATAAATATAATCACAACAAATATTCACTCACTAATAATAATAAACATCAACTCGGATAAACATCAGATCTAAAAAAAATATGTAAAGAAGAAATACAGATTAGCAATAATAGTGTCGGTGCACTAGTTATGTAGTAAGAAGGCTTGTTCCATGTTTATTGGTAAACAACCATAATGAGCAACAAAAAACCAAAAATTAGTACCATAAAGAAAAAAAAAATTAAAAAGAAAGAAAAGGAGAAAGAGATCCTGATAGATTCAAAACATATTTGAGACACGGAGACAGCCAGGGAAGAACCAAGCAGACGGTGGTCGGAGATTGGGTGTGGATGTGCTCATAAGATGCATAGCGGCGGTTAAGATGACAGCGGCAGTAGTCCTCGAAACACCCCTGATCAACATCTAAAATCGGTACACCGTTGAAACACCATATATCGACATCTAAAATCGACGATAGTCCTCGAAACTGTAGCATGGAATGAGAGGAGAGAGATCGGTTTACCGGTTAACCACCTTTACCGACCCTAAATTTGAGAACGAAACGCAGAGAAATGACCCTTAGCTGGCGTTTGGTGTCGTTGTCGGGGTCGGCGGCGGGAGGTGTTTTAGAAAACGTGGTAGCCGGCGATTGAAGGATAGCCTGGTCGGCGGCGGGAGGTATGTAGTAACAGTGGTGGTCGACAACTGAAGGCTTGCCGGAAGTTTGGGGATGCAGATGAGGGGTCGGGAAGGGTAGCCGTGAGGGAGACGATGAGATGGATTAGGGTTTTAAATGTGAAACTTTGAAGAAGAGAGAGAGAGAGAGTCATATAATTAATAAGGAAAGAATTTGATTATTTAATTAAACTGTCTCTTCTACCCTTTTATTAATTTAGTTAGTGTTCTTTAATGTTGATTTATTTACGAAATTACCATACTCAATCCTAACCATCAATTAGTTAATCGTAGGGTCTAAAATGCTTCTCGCAAAAAAATACTTCTCGCATGAACCATCCATCTCTTATATATATATATATATGTGTGTGTGTGTGTGTGTGTGTTATTTTATGCAAAAAGTAGTTTTTTTTGTGAGAAGCGTTTTTATCCTTTAGATCATTTTATCCATGATTGTGACAATTTAGTAATTTAAACAAACTTAGATACTTTTTATTTAAATAAAAAAAGAGTAAATAGGTCTTTTAAAAAACAAATATCTCTCTCTCTCCTCTTTCCTCTCTCATCTCTCCTTCTTCCCCATATCTTTAATAGTTCAACCACCATTTATTTGTTTCAAACCCTAACTCTTCTCCCTCCTAGATGTCTCTTAGCCGCCCCTCCCCCCCATCCGGTACCTTCACCGCGGCCCTCAAGAACCACTATCCAACCGCTACACATCACCCTCCTTTTTTCTTCGTTGTCAATCACGATGAATCTCATCATCGCTGCCTGGTTTCGGTCAAAGCCATCTGGCGCCTTCCCCGCCGCCGCCCTCTAGCACCACCATAATAGCCGCTGCAGAATACCCCTTTCCTTTTCTTTTCATATGGGAACTGTTATTCGTACGAGAACTGCAATAACCTATTTTAGCCTTTGATTAAAACTAATCAATGGCTAGCAATTTTTTGATGACTCATTATGATTATTAATGGCTCATAATAACACATTAATGAGTGGTATTTCAGGAAAATCAACCTCGCAAATCCGGATTATTTGGATACAATTCACAGTTGGGTAATATATGAATGACCAAAATACTCCTATTAATGAGTCATTAATGGTGTTACAAATAATTTTCGCAGTTCTCATACGAAAAACAGTTCTCAATTGAACTTTTCCATATATATATATATATATATATATATATATAGAGAGAGAGAGAGAGAGGTACAATTTTACTTCCTAATTATCTACAAAAAAAAGTTTACAAAATTATACAGAACCTTATAGTTGGTCCATTTTATGAAATTAAAGGGACTTTGACTCAACGTAATCAATATATGTTTAAGATGTCTTATTTCTTAATGTTATAAATTCAAAACGTGCTAAAGACATAAATGTAAATAAAGATGGTTTGTGTTTATGGTAGAAAAAAAGAGGTTACATACATCAAAGCATATAGATAGTGTGGAAAGGTTTGAAAATCTGAAATCGCGTGCATCTATATTCATGATGAAGAAGAAAATTAACTTCCCTCACACAAGGCTCTGATTTGCCTTTAATAGTGAAAGGAGTGATCATCTTTTAACACATTAGAGCATATATGGAGTTTTTATGAAATAGTAAAATACTACTTGAAACAACATCACTTCACTGATCAAGCAGGTTGTTCTTATATATGTCCAAAGGCTACATGAAACATATATGCTTTGTGCACATATATACAAACTTAACGTATTCACGAGTTACGTATAAATTAATAGTAAAGCTGGCTATAGCCATATATTCATGCATGTGAAATAAATTTGTTTTAAGTTGCTTTCCGCATGGAGAGGCGTGGCGCGCATGGTTCGGGATCTCTTTTAAATTTTCGTAACACTATAAAATCTGCTTATTTATCTTTGAGTAAATTACACGGATAGTCCATGTATTTTACCACTTATTTCATACGCGGTCCTTTATATCCGTTTATTACGCTGATAATCCTTATTGTTTAGAGTTTGTTTCACTGATAGTCCCTGGTGCAGTTAAAAAGACCAAAATGTCCATATTTTTTCACATGAACTACTATAATAACCCTCATCCTCCCTTTGTTTATTTATTTCTTAATTTAAAATCATTTTAATATATAAATTTAATATATATATACACACACATACACACAATTCAAATACCCATCTTCTTCCATTCTCAATCCCACGGGCCACGACTGAAATAACCACCACCACCCACATCGGAGACCACCACTGCCACCCATCACCCTCACAGGAGAACCACCACCGCCACCCACCACCCCTTCACCGGAGAAAACCACTACCATCCTCACCCCTCTCTCTCGTTCTCTCTTTCTCTCAACCTTAACCATCGTTGCCGCACCCTCGCCGGAGAAGACAACCGGCCTCCACTGCTGTATATCACCATCGTTGCATGTTATTTCAGATCCTTCACCACATGCGATTTCAGATCCTTCCCCTTATGCTATTTCAGATCCACCATTGCACCATCGATTTGTTCACCTCACCCATGCGATTTCAGATCTTTGTATGAATATCATCACCACCATTGTCGTATCTTCACCACCGTCGCGTCATTGCCACTGCCGTACATCACCACCGCCACATTTCAAATTAGGGTTTTTTTTATAAAACTACTCTCTCTCTATCACACACAGACACACACCCCTCCCCCTCCTTTTAAATTAAAGGTTGTTCATGCTTTTTCACATCTGTGTAGCATTTAAGATCTTCTTGGTATTGGTAGATTATCATATTTTGTTCTTGATTTGGGTAGATTTTCCCCCATGGTGTTCTTGACCTTGTTTTTTATTTTGGTTGGTAGAAGGTGGTGGTTATTAGTTTTCTTGATGGGTGACGTTTGGGGTAGACAATGGTGAGATGGTGGTCGGGGTTGGTGGTGGTAGACGGTGGTCAAGGGTGGGTGGGTTGTACTGGGCGGTGGTCAGGGGTGGAAGATGGTGGTGGTTCAAGCTTTTCATGGTGGTTCAAGTTTTTGTGTTGGTGGTGGTGAAAAGTTATATTTATTTATTAAATTGTATTTAATTATTAATTCTTATTTAATAGAATAAAACTAATAAAAATAAGCAAATTAAATATAAAAGGGTATTATTGTCTTTTTAAGTGTATATGGGGGTTACCGGGGACTATCAATGAAACAAACTCTAAACAGCGAAATAAACAAACATAAAGGACCGCGCATGTTCAAGAAACCAAAATTTAAAAAGAAATCGTGACTTAAAATAATAGAAATTATGAGGGATAGAGAATCAGGGAATTACACGTGTTATCTTTTAATAAGTAGAAGGATACGGTTGAATGAAATGGTATGAATAAATAGAACTTTTCTTTAATCAAATTAAGTTTAGAGTAAATTACTGATTTGTTCCCTTTGGTTTGCTAAAAGTCACTGATTTATTCCTTTATTTTAAAAAATGACTAAGATCGTCCTTGAATTTGTCAATGTATCACAATGTTAGTCCTTTAACTGACGCTACGTTTAAATTGACGTCAGTTTTATCTTTATGTAGGGTATTTTTGTCTTTTCACATAATAAACAATTTTTAATAAATATTTATAAATGTCCATCCTCTACAAACTCTCTCTGTAACGTTCCAATTTTTTTTAAAAAAAAAACATAATTCATTCAATAAGGATATTCAAAATCATTAATAGCGTAAATACACAACAATTGTTCGTGGGATAAACACCCATAAACCATAAAGCTCCAATCATTCTCACTGTCCATAATTGAAACTATTGTTGTTAAAAACTATGTCAAAAGATTTACGGAAGCTTGGGATTAGAGCTATTAACGTTGTGCTGGAGCCCCGCCATGGTCCTGACCTGAAAAGATGTGAAACAACAACAGTAAGCCCAGGGCTTAGCGAGTACACTACTTACAACCAAAATAGTTCACATACTACTAAACTCATACCCACTACCGTAGTAAGTGGTCTCATCATACCCGTCTCTAGGACGGTCTCGTCTCACCTGTTGTCGTCATAATGGTCTAACATACCCGGCACCGGAGTGCTGGTCTCATACCCGACACCGAAATGTACGGTCTAACATACCCGACACCGAAGTGTACGGTCTAACATACCCGTCACCGGAGTGAACGGTCTAAATGTAAAACCCGCAATTTTGTAAAATTATTAAAATATATGTTTATAGCTAACCGGTGTATAAAAATGTTTTCTATCCGCAGGTTGTACATAGGCCTTGGTGAGGCGGGTAGATGCCTTGGGCATGGTTTTGCTTGCAATTCCGGTAATCTTGGATTTCCTACTTTATGTCTATGGTCGTGAGATTGACTGTGGTGACACCCAAGAGTTTGGATTGTAAATGTTTATTGTTGAGATATTTACCGAAAAATGAAAATGCTTCCGCAATTAAATTTTAAGGGTTTTGTATAAATGTGGTTTTCAATTGATTTTTGAAAAATTTAAATTTGAACTGAAAATCAGGGTGTTACACTAAACATACCCGTCACCGGAGTGAACGGTCTAAGCATAATCAACTATAACACGTATATTCATGCATATCTGTTATTCACGTACATACATAGCATCTGGAATCTATTCAACTTATAAGTGAGAATACTCACCTATCAGCTGTCTTAGCTACTTGATTCTTACAGCAAGACTCTCCTTGTTTTACGCTTTCACTGACTGCTACCTGACCAAGTCTAAGCATTGGTTAATACTGGGTTTAACTGTTACTTACTGAAGTCGCATGGACTTATGCTGGCTACATGAAAGTCGCATGGACTACAATGAAAGTCGCATGGACTACTGTACATCACCTAAAAGTCGCATGAACTGCTACATGATACTGAAAGTCGCATGGCACATCCACAGGCCAACTGAAAGTCGCATGAATTCACAACTAGGACTGAAATTCGCATGGCACATACACAGGCCAACTGAAAGTCGCATGAACTAGCATATTTTACGTGAAAGTCGCATGGTGCATACTCATACACTACTGAAAGTCGCATGGACTACTATTCACCTCATGAAAGTCGCATGGAATCATACTTAACACATAAAAGTCACATGGAGCATATTCAAAGTCGCATGAACTAGCACTTATCACATGAAAGTTGCATGGCATAACATACAAAGCCTGAAAGTCGCATGAACTCACATACAACACATGAAAGTCGCATGAAACACTATTCATCATATAAAAGTCGCATGAACTGATAATGGATACATGAAAGTCGCATGGAACAACATACAGCCCAACTGAAAGTCGCATGGCACATCCTAGGCTCATGCGACTGTCGCATGGCACCCCCAGGTGTCCATGTGACTGTCGCATGGCTCACCTTCTTCACTCTAAGTTCATCTTTTGCAAAAACCCAGACTCCATAGCCATAAACAAGCTTTCTAAAAACTCAATCAATTCAACTCGAACTTGTTGCAAAACATTTCTCCACTTATATAAAACCTTCCTTAAAACTTAGAATCATTTTATATCAACATTCAAGGTGTTCTTGGTGAGCTACTTTTCTAAAAACTCCTCGTTCCTTCAATGGCACCAGCACACACTCACACACAAAACCTTTCAATGGAATAGTAACTTGGCTCTTGTGTGGGAGGTTGTGCCCTAAACCTCTATATATACTCTCAAACCACACTTGTGGGCCTAGACCCATCCCAACCTCTAGTCCAAAATCCACTAACTTTCTTTGGATTAATGTACAAAAGCCCAATCTATTCAATAAATTCCATCCACAACAATCACACACATATATATTTAAGGCACAAGTCCATTACTTAAATAATTTCCAATCATATTGTGCATAAATTGCCAATAATATTCATTAAAATATTCTTGTACATTTTAAGACGTGGGTATTACAACTCTCCCCCACTTAAACACGATTTCGTCCTCGAAACCCTTATTCGAACAATGCCGGGTAATTCTTCTTCATCTCGTCTTCGGACTCCCAGGTCCACTCTGATCCTTTCCGGTGCTCCCACTGCACCTTAACCATCTCCACTTGCTTGTTGCGTAGCTGTTTGATTCTTCTTTCAATGATTGCTATTGGTTTCTCTACATAATTCAACTTTTCATCCACGGTGATGTCTTCCAAAGGCACAAATGCGACTCATCGGCTAAGCATTTCCTCAAATGCGAAACATGAAAGGTGTTGTGTATTTTCGATAACTCCTCTGGTAGCTCTAAACGATAGGCCACCTTGCCCACTCTCGCAATGACCTTAAACGGTCCTATGAACCTAGGGTTCAATTTCCCACGCTTCCTAAAATGAATTACCCCTTTCCACGGGGATACCTTGAGTAACACTTGGTCGCCCACTTGAAATTATAACAGCGATCTCCGCTTATCTGCATAACATTTCTACCGGCTCTGAGCCGCTTTCAACTGTTCGCGGACCTATTGCACGTACTCTGACGTTTTCTGAACTATCTCGGTGCTACCAAGCTCTTTTTGTCCCACTACCCCCCAACAGATTGGGGTTCTACACTTACTTCCGTACAACATCTCATAAGGCGGCATCCCGATGCTGGCGTGATAACTGTTGTTGTAAGAGAATTCTGCGAGAGGTAAGTACAAATCCCAACTTCCCCCGAAGTCGATCACGCAAGCTCTTAACATATCCTCAAGAGTCTGTATGGTTCTTTCGCTCTGCCCGTCGGTTTGCGGGTGGTAAGCTGTGCTGAGATTTATCCTCGTGCCCAGATCCTCGTGGAACTTGTTCCAAAACCTGGATGTGAACCGCACATCCCGATCTGAGATGATAGTAACTGGCACCCCGTGCCTTGATATTATCTTCTTCACGTAAATATCTGTCACTCTTTCCGCCGAGCTAGCTTCTCGGATGGGTATGAAGTGCGCGCTCTTGGTCAACCTATCCACTACAACCCAAATGGCGTCAAAATTTCTTGGTGTCTTAGGCAGCTTTGTTATCAAATCCATAGTTACGTGCTCCCACTTCCACACCGGTATCTCCAACGGCTGCAGCTTACCGTGTGGTCTCTGGTGTTCTGCTTTCACCCGTAGACACGTTAGACACTTTTCTATGTAACTCGCCACGTCTCTCTTCATCCCTGGCCACCAGTAATCCATTTTTAAGTCTCGGTACATCTTAGTGGCCCCCCAGGTGTATAGAAAATTTCGACTTTCGACACCCAAATCCTTCCGTAACAGGTCCACAATCCCCGACTGTCCTTGGCCATGGAGGCCAACTGACCCTTAATCCGTTCCGCTTTCTGGTTTTCCTTCTTTGCTGCCTCAACCTGGGCCGTCAAAATCATCTTGAATAGTGAGGTTGTAATAGTCATTCTTAGACATTTAACACTGAACTACAACTGGCTCGTCTTACGACTCAACGCGTCCGCCACCACGTTGGCCTTCCCTGGGTGGTACAAGATTTCACAGTCATAATCCTTGACGAGGTCTAGCCACCTCCGTTGTCGCATGTTCAAATTCTTCTAGTCGGCGAAATACTTCAGGCTTTTGTGATCTGAGTAGATGGTGCATTTAACTCCGTATAAGTAGTGTCGCCAAATCTTGAGCGGGAACACAACTGCTGCCAGCTCCAGGTCGTGAGTTGGATAATTACACTCGTGAGGTTTTAGCTGTCTTGAAGCATAAGCGATGACTTTCCCTCTCTGCATAAGAACACACCCGAGCCCCACATGAGAGGCATCACAATACACACTAAATCTTCCATTCCTTTAGGTAAGGTCAGTATTGGAGCTTCAGATAGCTTGCCACGAAGGGTCTCGAATACTTTCTGTTGAACGGCTCCCCAACTAAAAGGGGTATTCTTCTTCGTCAGTTTTGTCAGTGGCACTGCGAGCTTCGAGAAATCCTTGATGAATCGTCTGTAGCAACCGGCTAAACCCAACAAGCTATAGATCTATGTCGGACTCTTTGGCGTTTCCCATCTCATCACGACCTCTATCTTCGCCGGGTCCACTTTGATTCCTTCGCGGTTTACCAGGTGCCTGAGAAATTGCACCTCCTTTAGCCAAAATTCGCACTTCGAAAACTTCTCGTACAACTTTTCCCTTCTCAACGTTTCTAACACCTCTCGAAGGTGTTTCTCATGTTCCGCCTCGGTTTTGGAGTAGACTAGGATGTCGTTGATGAACACAATCACTGACTTATCAAGCATCGGTCGGCAAACCCGATTCATTAGATCCATGAAAGTTGCGGGCGCATTAGTGAGGCCGAAAGGCATCACCACGAACACGAAGTGCCCGTATCTCGTTCGGAAAGCCGTCTTTGCTACATCTTCTTCTTGGACTTTGAGCTGGTGATAACCCGACCACAAATCTATCTTTGAAAAATAGGACGCACCTTGCAACTGATCAAACAGGTCGTCTATTCGAGGTAGTGGATACCTATTCTTCACTGTTACCTTGTTGAGCTCTCGGTAATCGATGCACATTCTGAAAGTTCCATCCTTTTTCTTTACGAACAGAATCGGGGCTCCCCAAGGTGAGCTACTAGGTCGGATGAAACCCTTGTCAAGCAATTCTTGCAGTTGTGTCATTAACTCCTGCATTTCTGGCGGCGCTAAATGGTATGGCGCTTTCGCGATAGGCGCTGCTCCTTGTACCAAGTCTATACGGAATTCTACTTGCCGGTCTGGTGGTATCCCTGGCAGATCCTCTGGGAATACCTCGGGGTATTCACATACCACTGGTAAGTCGGATACCTTCAACTGTTTCTTTTCCTTCCTCGAGTCTATAACTTGTGCGATAAACGCAGCACACCCTTTGCGTAAATACTTTGCGGCTTTGGTTACGGTGCAACAAACTGTCGTTCCTTTCTGCCTCTGACCATAGATGGAGATTTCTCCCCCGCTCGGATTCTAGATCCCGTGACGCCCCAGCCAGTCCATTCCCACAATTACTTGAAATTCCCGCATCGGAGTCGGCAGTAAGTCTATAGGAAACCTTACATCGTCTATTACTATTACATTGTTCCGATAGATGATAGTTACACTCAAAGCCTTATCATCGGCTATTTCTACTTCTAAGGGCATTTCTAGCTTTACCGGTTCTACAACAAAACTTTTACAAAACGAAAAAGATACAAAAGACTTGCTAGCCCCGGAATCAAAAAGTACAAGTGCAGGTAAAGAGTTAACGATGAAAGTACCTGCAATCGCGTCCGGTTCTTTCTTAGCCTCTTCCATTGTCATCTGGAAGGCACGACCCGTTGGTTTAGGCGCTTCCGGCCTCTTCCCTTTCTCCCTCTCAGTGATTCTGAGTGGCGGCTGCCAAGTTGTCTTTCCACTGCTTCCAGTCGTCTCGGGGCACTCCGCCATCCAGTGTCCCGGCTTATTGCACTTGAAGCATACATTCAGGTGGGCCTTGCAATCTTTGCCATGGTGTCCACCTCTCCCACATCTGTAACACCTGTCTATCCCCTGACGACAATTTCCAATATGCATCTTTCCGCATTGCCTGCACTTGGACCCTACATTCGGTTTCTTAACTGGCTGTGTCCCCTGGTGGTTGCCGAGAGCGGCCCGCTCTGCAGTACGTTTCTTGTTTCTCTCCGTCAGGTACAATTCTCTTTTTCGGGCCCCCTCAATCAGTTGGTCAAGAGTGGAGTATTGACCATTAGCTACAAACTCCCGAATATCCTCTCTCAACATCTGGGTGTTCCTGTGCATCTGTAACCCCTCATCATTAGCATAAGCTGGACAGTAAAGCAGCTTTTCCTTGAACACTGCAGTGATCTGATTGACCGTCTATGTGGTCTGCTCTAGCTTCATGAACTCATCCATGACCCTCTCTACTTCAACCTTTGGTGCATATTCAGCATATAACAAGTCCGTAAAGTCTTCCCATTTCATCCTGGCGATTGACTCGCCCTTCATTTTTCGCAACAAGTTCCACCAGTCTTTGTCGGCTCCTCTCAAGAAGTTAGATGTGAACCAAACCTTCGCATCCTCAACACACTTGCAAGTGAAGAACGCCCCCTCCAGTGCGGCAATCCATCTGATACTTAGTACGGGGTCTGGCAGACCCTCAAAAGTCGGCGGCTGACATGCCGAGAAGTCCCGAAAGGTACCTCCTGTAGTTACCTGGTTAGTTGCTGGTGTCACTAGCTGGGTGGTTGCTGCGGCCAAACTTGCTTCCTTTGCGGCCTACAGAGCACCCAGTTTTTGGTCTATCATGGTGCTCATATCCTGTTTCAGGTCCTCTACCACCCTTGGTAGAAGTTCTTTCAAGGTATTGGTCACCGCTGTGGTTACCAATTCAGTCATATCTGCTTCCCCGAACTCTTCACTTTCAGGGTCGTTCGGTACTGTGTTCTCGGGAGCCACATTCTCCAGAAGTGGTTGGTTAACAACTGGTTGCATGTGGGGGTCACTTTCCCCGGTCACACTAGCATTTTCCCCGTCTGGCGGGTTTTCGAAAACTCTTTCTGCTAGGATAAGTCTTCAGTTTCTCGTGTTCACCATACTGGATGTATAGACAGTGCACTAATCAATAGGCGGCATTGCCATACAGTCCTCACTACTATAAAATCATATATCAAGTATCGCATATCAAAACCTAGCTAGCAGGCAACCCTAGTCTTTCTAAGGCACCCTAGCTACAGGCATCTTACCTCTACAAATACCCCTCGCCGGATTCACAAGATTCCCTTGGATGCTGGTAGGTTCCCGTAGGTATCGTGTGCAACTAATAATATGGGCCCTATTATTACCAACACACTATACGTACTGGATCCTAGCATTACCCTTGAAAATCCCGATTCACTGGCTTGGGCCATGTGTCATCATTTTCTACAGCATCTGGTTCTCATGTATAGTAATCATGTAAGGGTCTCACTAACCCCCTTGCTACCCTTCTAAAGCAGCCTACTGTCAGGAATCATATACAAACTAGCATATAATATAATACTGTAAGTACTTGTACCTCGCATGTGACCACTCAGACTAGCTCCAGCTGATAGCTCATTGAAAACTTTTATCATTTGCAAGTTATTAACTTTGTTTGAAAATTCTTCAAGAACCAAGGTTTAAGTCTAAACACGCCGAAACGCATCTAGATCCCTTAAACCTAGGCTCTCATACTAAGTTGTAACGTCCCAAATTTTTTTTAAAACATAATTCATTCAATAAGGATATTCAAAATCATTAATAGCGTAAATACACAATAATTGTTCGCGGGATAAACACCCATAAACCATAAAGCTCCAATCATTCTCACTGTCCATAATTGAAACTATTGCTGTTAAAAACTATGTCAAAAGATTTGCGAAAGCTTGGGATTAGAGCTATCAACGCTGTGCTGGAGCCCCGCCATGGTCCTGACCTGAAAAGATGTGAAACAACAACAGTAAGCCCAGGGCTTAGGGAGTACACTACTTACAACCAAAATAGTTCACATACTACTCAACTCATACCCATTACCGTAGTAAATGGTCTCATCATACCCGTCTCTAGGACGGTCTCGTCTCACCCGTTGTCGTCACAACGGTCTAACATACCCGGCACCGGAGTGCTGGTCTCATACCCGACACCAAAGTGTACGGTCTAAAATACCCGACACCGAAGTGTACGGTCTAACATACCCGTCACCGGAGTGAACGGTCTAAATGTAAAACCCGCAATTTTGTAAAATTATTAAAATATATGTATGTGTAATATTAAATGAGAAATTAGTAAATTATATGTGTGCTATGCTATTTAAATGTGTTATGTTATGTATTTATGTGCCTACAACCTACTTGGGGTTAAAATGGAAAAGAAGGAAAGATTAGGGACTAAACTAGTAATATGTATATATATATTGGAGTTGACTCCAATAATTGGAGTCAAGAAAGAAAAAGAAGGATCTGGAAAGAAGAAGAAGAAGAAGAAGAAAAGAGAGAGACGTGAGGGAGAGTAGAGAAAGAGAGTTCAAGAATTTTGGTGGAAATCAAGGAAGATCAAAGGAAAATTGGTGAATCCAAGTGCAAAAACTCCAAGAATAGGTGAAAACTCTTGAATCTCTTCATTTTAAGCTTGGAATTGGGCAAGAAGGCAACACAACAAGTAGGTTTGAGAATCAAGTAAGTTTTAACTTGAAAGTTGTGTTTGATTTGAGTTATATATGATGTATTTGGTGATTCTTGGTATGCTTTTGGGTTTAATGTGTTTAATGAGTCAAAAGTTGGGTTATTGCCAAAATTAGGGCTTGAAATGATCAAATGTGTTTAAAGTGTTGGAGAATTGAATTGGATGGTGAATTTACATGTGGTATTGATGATTGATGCTAAAAGATTGGTTGATTGTAGTGATTGTTGGTTATTTACGTGGAGAATTGGTTTAATGGGTCAAAAATGGGAAAATTATGGTGTATTGAGTTTTGATGATCAAAATTTTGTTTGATGTTGTTAAAATGATGTATTGAAGTGTTTTGGTTGATACAAATGAAGTTTGTTGGGAGAAATAAGATTTGATAAAGTTTTGTGTGTAAAATTCGGGGCTTGCAGCAGCTGAAAAGGCCCGGAGTTACTGTTCACGCCGCGTCGCAGCGCGACCAAGGGGTGTCGCGGCGCGATGATCAAGTTTGGCCAAAGGTCATTTTCCAGAAATTTTCTCCCGGCACGAGACCCCCTGGAAGGTCCAAAAACTTGTTTTTAACCCCATTTGACCTTGTAATTGATAGGGGTTTGTTTCTAATGGTTTTAGGGAATCCAAAGGGAGTCCGAAAGACCCGAAATGAGTGTTTAAGTCACGTATTGAGTCCACTTTTGTGTGTAACTTCCATGTGTGGTTAACTTAACTAAGTTAACCTTGTGTTTTGGTGATCATAGGTTTATGATCAAGTGTTAAGCTTTGGTTTGGATGGGGTTGTGATCCTCATCACACCCTCAGGTGAGTACACCCTGCGGATACCCAACTGTTTGATAAGATTACAAGTCATCATGTTGTGTTTTGATTGTTTGGCAATTGTTTGTTGAATCTTGATGATTCAAAAGATGTGGATTATGAAACTGTTTTATAAATGTGGGTTAAATGATTTGAAACTGTTTATGAGTTTTGAACTTACAGAATATGTAAACATGTATTGTTTTATACTATGGTTTTTGTGAAGTATAAATGCTTTATGAAACATTTGGGGTTTAAGAATGTGGAATTGTGAATTCAAGTTATGAGGTGTTTTAAACGATGGTTTTCAAAATAAGACCATTGCTCCATGTTGGAGATGGTCTATGTTTAAATTGTGATTAATGAATGGTTTTGAAACATGATACTCCATGTTGGAGTGGACTTTGATTTTGAAACAAAAGACATGGTTTTGACTTAATGAAACTCATGCTTTCACTAAAGATGTTTTTGGGCATTGAGATGCCAAATATGGTTTTGATTGTTGAGCATTTATGCTCAAGTGATTTAAAGTGTGAAACTGACTCGTTTTATTGATAAGCTGATATGCTTGGATTAATTGGCCTTTATGACAAGATATTTGTGGCCTATATGGCAAGTGATTTTATGACCCTTCGGGGTATGTGATTATATGACCCTTCAGGGTATGAGATTTTATGACCCTTCGGGGTATGTGATTATGTGACCCTTCGGGGAATGTGCTTATGTGACCCTTCGGGGTATATGTGCTTCGGTCCGGACCACTGTATGATATAACTCTGTACCATAGGGTTCCTAGTCATTGAGACGTACATAGCGGTTCCTGTGGCTTCGGAAATTGGGGGAACCCCGAGGTACGGGTGGCTGAGGGATCGGTGCAGAGAGTGGAGGGGTATGTCAGTATCCATCATGACCGTGTGGGTTTACTGGGCTAACGAGCCACCGAACCCGTGGCAACACGAGTGGATTTGGTGAACAGGGCTTACACTCCAGATAACCGTTGTGTGGTGGACTGCTTCGTGCATCCCCCCACCTTGACGGGGTGATGTGGTTATCCCCCATGTGGGCACGTGTTAACCGTGGCTAGCTACCACATGGATACATTGTGGCCCAATGGACAGACCCGCATCCTTATGAGCTATTATGTGTATGCTTTCAAAAGCTTAATTGATCGCCAAACTTATGTTTTCAAAAGAGTAAAAGGATGACTTGGTTTTGATAAAACAAAGGTTTTTGGATGTACTCACTAGCTATGTTTATAGCTAACCGGTGTATAAAAATGTTTTCTATCCGCAGGTTGTACATAGGCCTTGGTGAGGCGGGTAGATGCCTTGGGCATGGTTTTGCTTGCAATTCCGGTAATCTTGGATTTCCTACTTTATGTCTATGGTCGTGAGATTGACTGTGGTGACACCCAAGAGTTTGGATTGTAAATGTTTATTGTTGAGATATTTACCGAAAAATGAAAATGCTTCCGCAATTAAATTTTAAGGGTTTTGTATAAATGTGGTTTTCAATTGATTTTTGAAAAATTTAAATTTGAACTGAAAATCAGGGTGTTACACTAAACATACCCGTCACCGGAGTGAACGGTCTAAGCATAATCAACTATAACACGTATATTCATGCATATCTGTTATTCACGTACATACATAGCATCTGGAATCTATTCAACTTATAAGTGAGAATACTCACCTGTCAGCTGTCTTAGCTACTTGATTCTTACAGCAAGACTCTCCTTGTTTTACGCTTTCACTGACTGCTACCTGACCAAGTCTAAGCATTGGTTAATACTGGGTTTAACTGTTACTTACTGAAGTCGCATGGACTTATGCTGGCTACATGAAAGTCGCATGGACTACTATGAAAGTCGCATAGACTACAATGAAAGTCACATGGACTACTTTACATCACCTAAAAGTCGCATGAACTGCTACATGATACTGAAAGTCGCATGGCACATCCACAGGCCAACTAAAAGTCGCATGAATTCACAACTAGGACTGAAATTCGCATGGCACATACACAGGCCAACTGAAAGTCGCATGAACTAGCATATTTTACGTGAAAGTCGCATGGTGCATACTCATACACTACTGAAAGTCGCATGGACTACTATTCACCTCATGAAAGTCGCATGGAATCATACTTAACACATAAAAGTCACATGGAGCATATTCAAAGTCGCATGAACTAGCACTTATCACATGAAAGTTGCATGGCATAACATACAAAGCCTGAAAGTCGCATGAACTCACATACAACACATGAAAGTCGCATGAAACACTATTCATCATATAAAAGTCGCATGAACTGATAATGGATACATGAAAGTCGCATGGAACAACATACAGCCCAACTGAAAGTCGCATGGCACATCCTAGGCTCATGCGACTGTCGCATGGCACCCCCAGGTGTCCATGTGACTGTCGCATGGCTCACCTTCTTCACTCTAAGTTCATCTTTTGCAAAAACCCAGACTCCATAGCCATAAACAAGCTTTCTAAAAACTCAATCAATTCAACTCGAACTTGTTGCAAAACATTTCTCCACTTATATAAAACCTTCCTTAAAACTTAGAATCATTTTATATCAACATTCAAGGTGTTCTTGGTGAGCTACTTTTCTAAAAACTCCTCGTTCCTTCAATGGCACCAGCACACACTCACACACAAAACCTTTCAATGGAATAGTAACTTGGCTCTTGTGTGGGAGGTTGTGCCCTAAACCTCTATATATACTCTCAAACCACACTTGTGGGCCTAGACCCATCCCAACCTCTAGTCCAAAATCCACTAACTTTCTTTGGATTAATGTACAAAAGCCCAATCTATTCAATAAATTCCATCCACAACAATCACACACATATATATTTAAGGCACAAGTCCATTACTTAAATAATTTCCAATCATATTGTGCATAAATTGCCAATAATATTCATTAAAATATTCTTGTACATTTTAAGACGTGGGTATTACAACTCTCCCCCACTTAAACACGATTTCGTCCTCGAAACCCTTATTCGAACAATGCCGGGTAATTCTTCTTCATCTCGTCTTCGGACTCCCAGGTCCACTCTGATCCTTTCCGGTGCTCCCACTGCACCTTAACCATCTCCACTTGCTTGTTGCGTAGCTGTTTGATTCTTCTTTCAATGATTGCTATTGGTTTCTCTACATAATTCAACTTTTCATCCACGGTGATGTCTTCCAAAGGCACAAATGCGACTCATCGGCTAAGCATTTCCTCAAATGCGAAACATGAAAGGTGTTGTGTATTTTCGATAACTCCTCTGGTAGCTCTAAACGATAGGCCACCTTGCCCACTCTCGCAATGACCTTAAACGGTCCTATGAACCTAGGGTTCAATTTCCCACGCTTCCTAAAATGAATTACCCCTTTCCACGGGGATACCTTGAGTAACACTTGGTCGCCCACTTGAAATTATAACAGCGATCTCCGCTTATCTGCATAACATTTCTACCGGCTCTGAGCCGCTTTCAACTGTTCGCGGACCTATTGCACGTACTCTGACGTTTTCTGAACTATCTCGGTGCTACCAAGCTCTTTTTGTCCCACTACCCCCCAACAGATTGGGGTTCTACACTTACTTCCGTACAACATCTCATAAGGCGGCATCCCGATGCTGGCGTGATAACTGTTGTTGTAAGAGAATTCTGCGAGAGGTAAGTACAAATCCCAACTTCCCCCGAAGTCGATCACGCAAGCTCTTAACATATCCTCAAGAGTCTGTATGGTTCTTTCGCTCTGCCCGTCGGTTTGCGGGTGGTAAGCTGTGCTGAGATTTATCCTCGTGCCCAGATCCTCGTGGAACTTGTTCCAAAACCTGGATGTGAACCGCACATCCCGATCTGAGATGATAGTAACTGGCACCCCGTGCCTTGATATTATCTTCTTCACGTAAATATCTGTCACTCTTTCCGCCGAGCTAGCTTCTCGGATGGGTATGAAGTGCGCGCTCTTGGTCAACCTATCCACTACAACCCAAATGGCGTCAAAATTTCTTGGTGTCTTAGGCAGCTTTGTTATCAAATCCATAGTTACGTGCTCCCACTTCCACACCGGTATCTCCAACGGCTGCAGCTTACCGTGTGGTCTCTGGTGTTCTGCTTTCACCCGTAGACACGTTAGACACTTTTCTATGTAACTCGCCACGTCTCTCTTCATCCCTGGCCACCAGTAATCCATTTTTAAGTCTCGGTACATCTTAGTGGCCCCCCAGGTGTATAGAAAATTTCGACTTTCGACACCCAAATCCTTCCGTAACAGGTCCACAATCCCCGACTGTCCTTGGCCATGGAGGCCAACTGACCCTTAATCCGTTCCGCTTTCTGGTTTTCCTTCTTTGCTGCCTCAACCTGGGCCGTCAAAATCATCTTGAATAGTGAGGTTGTAATAGTCATTCTTAGACATTTAACACTGAACTACAACTGGCTCGTCTTACGACTCAACGCGTCCGCCACCACGTTGGCCTTCCCTGGGTGGTACAAGATTTCACAGTCATAATCCTTGACGAGGTCTAGCCACCTCCGTTGTCGCATGTTCAAATTCTTCTAGTCGGCGAAATACTTCAGGCTTTTGTGATCTGAGTAGATGGTGCATTTAACTCCGTATAAGTAGTGTCGCCAAATCTTGAGCGGGAACACAACTGCTGCCAGCTCCAGGTCGTGAGTTGGATAATTACACTCGTGAGGTTTTAGCTGTCTTGAAGCATAAGCGATGACTTTCCCTCTCTGCATAAGAACACACCCGAGCCCCACATGAGAGGCATCACAATACACACTAAATCTTCCATTCCTTTAGGTAAGGTCAGTATTGGAGCTTCAGATAGCTTGCCACGAAGGGTCTCGAATACTTTCTGTTGAACGGCTCCCCAACTAAAAGGGGTATTCTTCTTCGTCAGTTTTGTCAGTGGCACTGCGAGCTTCGAGAAATCCTTGATGAATCGTCTGTAGCAACCGGCTAAACCCAACAAGCTATAGATCTATGTCGGACTCTTTGGCGTTTCCCATCTCATCACGACCTCTATCTTCGCCGGGTCCACTTTGATTCCTTCGCGGTTTACCAGGTGCCTGAGAAATTGCACCTCCTTTAGCCAAAATTCGCACTTCGAAAACTTCTCGTACAACTTTTCCCTTCTCAACGTTTCTAACACCTCTCGAAGGTGTTTCTCATGTTCCGCCTCGGTTTTGGAGTAGACTAGGATGTCGTTGATGAACACAATCACTGACTTATCAAGCATCGGTCGGCAAACCCGATTCATTAGATCCATGAAAGTTGCGGGCGCATTAGTGAGGCCGAAAGGCATCACCACGAACACGAAGTGCCCGTATCTCGTTCGGAAAGCCGTCTTTGCTACATCTTCTTCTTGGACTTTGAGCTGGTGATAACCCGACCACAAATCTATCTTTGAAAAATAGGACGCACCTTGCAACTGATCAAACAGGTCGTCTATTCGAGGTAGTGGATACCTATTCTTCACTGTTACCTTGTTGAGCTCTCGGTAATCGATGCACATTCTGAAAGTTCCATCCTTTTTCTTTACGAACAGAATCGGGGCTCCCCAAGGTGAGCTACTAGGTCGGATGAAACCCTTGTCAAGCAATTCTTGCAGTTGTGTCATTAACTCCTGCATTTCTGGCGGCGCTAAATGGTATGGCGCTTTCGCGATAGGCGCTGCTCCTTGTACCAAGTCTATACGGAATTCTACTTGCCGGTCTGGTGGTATCCCTGGCAGATCCTCTGGGAATACCTCGGGGTATTCACATACCACTGGTAAGTCGGATACCTTCAACTGTTTCTTTTCCTTCCTCGAGTCTATAACTTGTGCGATAAACGCAGCACACCCTTTGCGTAAATACTTTGCGGCTTTGGTTACGGTGCAACAAACTGTCGTTCCTTTCTGCCTCTGACCATAGATGGAGATTTCTCCCCCGCTCGGATTCTAGATCCCGTGACGCCCCAGCCAGTCCATTCCCACAATTACTTGAAATTCCCGCATCGGAGTCGGCAGTAAGTCTATAGGAAACCTTACATCGTCTATTACTATTACATTGTTCCGATAGATGATAGTTACACTCAAAGCCTTATCATCGGCTATTTCTACTTCTAAGGGCATTTCTAGCTTTACCGGTTCTACAACAAAACTTTTACAAAACGAAAAAGATACAAAAGACTTGCTAGCCCCGGAATCAAAAAGTACAAGTGCAGGTAAAGAGTTAACGATGAAAGTACCTGCAATCGCGTCCGGTTCTTTCTTAGCCTCTTCCATTGTCATCTGGAAGGCACGACCCGTTGGTTTAGGCGCTTCCGGCCTCTTCCCTTTCTCCCTCTCAGTGATTCTGAGTGGCGGCTGCCAAGTTGTCTTTCCACTGCTTCCAGTCGTCTCGGGGCACTCCGCCATCCAGTGTCCCGGCTTATTGCACTTGAAGCATACATTCAGGTGGGCCTTGCAATCTTTGCCATGGTGTCCACCTCTCCCACATCTGTAACACCTGTCTATCCCCTGACGACAATTTCCAATATGCATCTTTCCGCATTGCCTGCACTTGGACCCTACATTCGGTTTCTTAACTGGCTGTGTCCCCTGGTGGTTGCCGAGAGCGGCCCGCTCTGCAGTACGTTTCTTGTTTCTCTCCGTCAGGTACAAT
This sequence comes from Dittrichia graveolens, assembly GCA_038502395.1. Taxonomy (NCBI): domain Eukaryota; kingdom Viridiplantae; phylum Streptophyta; class Magnoliopsida; order Asterales; family Asteraceae; genus Dittrichia; species Dittrichia graveolens. The sequence goes on along the minus strand of JARJIL010000002.1, from coordinate 81,166,017 downwards.
TCTCTTTTTCGGGCCCCCTCAATCAGTTGGTCAAGAGTGGAGTATTGACCATTAGCTACAAACTCCCGAATATCCTCTCTCAACATCTGGGTGTTCCTGTGCATCTGTAACCCCTCATCATTAGCATAAGCTGGACAGTAAAGCAGCTTTTCCTTGAACACTGCAGTGATCTGATTGACCGTCTATGTGGTCTGCTCTAGCTTCATGAACTCATCCATGACCCTCTCTACTTCAACCTTTGGTGCATATTCAGCATATAACAAGTCCGTAAAGTCTTCCCATTTCATCCTGGCGATTGACTCGCCCTTCATTTTTCGCAACAAGTTCCACCAGTCTTTGTCGGCTCCTCTCAAGAAGTTAGATGTGAACCAAACCTTCGCATCCTCAACACACTTGCAAGTGAAGAACGCCCCCTCCAGTGCGGCAATCCATCTGATACTTAGTACGGGGTCTGGCAGACCCTCAAAAGTCGGCGGCTGACATGCCGAGAAGTCCCGAAAGGTACCTCCTGTAGTTACCTGGTTAGTTGCTGGTGTCACTAGCTGGGTGGTTGCTGCGGCCAAACTTGCTTCCTTTGCGGCCTACAGAGCACCCAGTTTTTGGTCTATCATGGTGCTCATATCCTGTTTCAGGTCCTCTACCACCCTTGGTAGAAGTTCTTTCAAGGTATTGGTCACCGCTGTGGTTACCAATTCAGTCATATCTGCTTCCCCGAACTCTTCACTTTCAGGGTCGTTCGGTACTGTGTTCTCGGGAGCCACATTCTCCAGAAGTGGTTGGTTAACAACTGGTTGCATGTGGGGGTCACTTTCCCCGGTCACACTAGCATTTTCCCCGTCTGGCGGGTTTTCGAAAACTCTTTCTGCTAGGATAAGTCTTCAGTTTCTCGTGTTCACCATACTGGATGTATAGACAGTGCACTAATCAATAGGCGGCATTGCCATACAGTCCTCACTACTATAAAATCATATATCAAGTATCGCATATCAAAACCTAGCTAGCAGGCAACCCTAGTCTTTCTAAGGCACCCTAGCTACAGGCATCTTACCTCTACAAATACCCCTCGCCGGATTCACAAGATTCCCTTGGATGCTGGTAGGTTCCCGTAGGTATCGTGTGCAACTAATAATATGGGCCCTATTATTACCAACACACTATACGTACTGGATCCTAGCATTACCCTTGAAAATCCCGATTCACTGGCTTGGGCCATGTGTCATCATTTTCTACAGCATCTGGTTCTCATGTATAGTAATCATGTAAGGGTCTCACTAACCCCCTTGCTACCCTTCTAAAGCAGCCTACTGTCAGGAATCATATACAAACTAGCATATAATATAATACTGTAAGTACTTGTACCTCGCATGTGACCACTCAGACTAGCTCCAGCTGATAGCTCATTGAAAACTTTTATCATTTGCAAGTTATTAACTTTGTTTGAAAATTCTTCAAGAACCAAGGTTTAAGTCTAAACACGCCGAAACGCATCTAGATCCCTTAAACCTAGGCTCTCATACTAAGTTGTAACGTCCCAAATTTTTTTTAAAACATAATTCATTCAATAAGGATATTCAAAATCATTAATAGCGTAAATACACAATAATTGTTCGCGGGATAAACACCCATAAACCATAAAGCTCCAATCATTCTCACTGTCCATAATTGAAACTATTGCTGTTAAAAACTATGTCAAAAGATTTGCGAAAGCTTGGGATTAGAGCTATCAACGCTGTGCTGGAGCCCCGCCATGGTCCTGACCTGAAAAGATGTGAAACAACAACAGTAAGCCCAGGGCTTAGGGAGTACACTACTTACAACCAAAATAGTTCACATACTACTCAACTCATACCCATTACCGTAGTAAATGGTCTCATCATACCCGTCTCTAGGACGGTCTCGTCTCACCCGTTGTCGTCACAACGGTCTAACATACCCGGCACCGGAGTGCTGGTCTCATACCCGACACCAAAGTGTACGGTCTAAAATACCCGACACCGAAGTGTACGGTCTAACATACCCGTCACCGGAGTGAACGGTCTAAATGTAAAACCCGCAATTTTGTAAAATTATTAAAATATATGTATGTGTAATATTAAATGAGAAATTAGTAAATTATATGTGTGCTATGCTATTTAAATGTGTTATGTTATGTATTTATGTGCCTACAACCTACTTGGGGTTAAAATGGAAAAGAAGGAAAGATTAGGGACTAAACTAGTAATATGTATATATATATATTGGAGTTGACTCCAATAATTGGAGTCAAGAAAGAAAAAGAAGGATCTGGAAAGAAGAAGAAGAAGAAGAAGAAAAGAGAGAGACGTGAGGGAGAGTAGAGAAAGAGAGTTCAAGAATTTTGGTGGAAATCAAGGAAGATCAAAGGAAAATTGGTGAATCCAAGTGCAAAAACTCCAAGAATAGGTGAAAACTCTTGAATCTCTTCATTTTAAGCTTGGAATTGGGCAAGAAGGCAACACAACAAGTAGGTTTGAGAATCAAGTAAGTTTTAACTTGAAAGTTGTGTTTGATTTGAGTTATATATGATGTATTTGGTGATTCTTGGTATGCTTTTGGGTTTAATGTGTTTAATGAGTCAAAAGTTGGGTTATTGCCAAAATTAGGGCTTGAAATGATCAAATGTGTTTAAAGTGTTGGAGAATTGAATTGGATGGTGAATTTACATGTGGTATTGATGATTGATGCTAAAAGATTGGTTGATTGTAGTGATTGTTGGTTATTTACGTGGAGAATTGGTTTAATGGGTCAAAAATGGGAAAATTATGGTGTATTGAGTTTTGATGATCAAAATTTTGTTTGATGTTGTTAAAATGATGTATTGAAGTGTTTTGGTTGATACAAATGAAGTTTGTTGGGAGAAATAAGATTTGATAAAGTTTTGTGTGTAAAATTCGGGGCTTGCAGCAGCTGAAAAGGCCCGGAGTTACTGTTCACGCCGCGTCGCAGCGCGACCAAGGGGTGTCGCGGCGCGATGATCAAGTTTGGCCAAAGGTCATTTTCCAGAAATTTTCTCCCGGCACGAGACCCCCTGGAAGGTCCAAAAACTTGTTTTTAACCCCATTTGACCTTGTAATTGATAGGGGTTTGTTTCTAATGGTTTTAGGGAATCCAAAGGGAGTCCGAAAGACCCGAAATGAGTGTTTAAGTCACGTATTGAGTCCACTTTTGTGTGTAACTTCCATGTGTGGTTAACTTAACTAAGTTAACCTTGTGTTTTGGTGATCATAGGTTTATGATCAAGTGTTAAGCTTTGGTTTGGATGGGGTTGTGATCCTCATCACACCCTCAGGTGAGTACACCCTGCGGATACCCAACTGTTTGATAAGATTACAAGTCATCATGTTGTGTTTTGATTGTTTGGCAATTGTTTGTTGAATCTTGATGATTCAAAAGATGTGGATTATGAAACTGTTTTATAAATGTGGGTTAAATGATTTGAAACTGTTTATGAGTTTTGAACTTACAGAATATGTAAACATGTATTGTTTTATACTATGGTTTTTGTGAAGTATAAATGCTTTATGAAACATTTGGGGTTTAAGAATGTGGAATTGTGAATTCAAGTTATGAGGTGTTTTAAACGATGGTTTTCAAAATAAGACCATTGCTCCATGTTGGAGATGGTCTATGTTTAAATTGTGATTAATGAATGGTTTTGAAACATGATACTCCATGTTGGAGTGGACTTTGATTTTGAAACAAAAGACATGGTTTTGACTTAATGAAACTCATGCTTTCACTAAAGATGTTTTTGGGCATTGAGATGCCAAATATGGTTTTGATTGTTGAGCATTTATGCTCAAGTGATTTAAAGTGTGAAACTGACTCGTTTTATTGATAAGCTGATATGCTTGGATTAATTGGCCTTTATGACAAGATATTTGTGGCCTATATGGCAAGTGATTTTATGACCCTTCGGGGTATGTGATTATATGACCCTTCAGGGTATGAGATTTTATGACCCTTCGGGGTATGTGATTATGTGACCCTTCGGGGAATGTGCTTATGTGACCCTTCGGGGTATATGTGCTTCGGTCCGGACCACTGTATGATATAACTCTGTACCATAGGGTTCCTAGTCATTGAGACGTACATAGCGGTTCCTGTGGCTTCGGAAATTGGGGGAACCCCGAGGTACGGGTGGCTGAGGGATCGGTGCAGAGAGTGGAGGGGTATGTCAGTATCCATCATGACCGTGTGGGTTTACTGGGCTAACGAGCCACCGAACCCGTGGCAACACGAGTGGATTTGGTGAACAGGGCTTACACTCCAGATAACCGTTGTGTGGTGGACTGCTTCGTGCATCCCCCCACCTTGACGGGGTGATGTGGTTATCCCCCATGTGGGCACGTGTTAACCGTGGCTAGCTACCACATGGATACATTGTGGCCCAATGGACAGACCCGCATCCTTATGAGCTATTATGTGTATGCTTTCAAAAGCTTAATTGATCGCCAAACTTATGTTTTCAAAAGAGTAAAAGGATGACTTGGTTTTGATAAAACAAAGGTTTTTGGATGTACTCACTAGCTATGTTTATAGCTAACCGGTGTATAAAAATGTTTTCTATCCGCAGGTTGTACATAGGCCTTGGTGAGGCGGGTAGATGCCTTGGGCATGGTTTTGCTTGCAATTCCGGTAATCTTGGATTTCCTACTTTATGTCTATGGTCGTGAGATTGACTGTGGTGACACCCAAGAGTTTGGATTGTAAATGTTTATTGTTGAGATATTTACCGAAAAATGAAAATGCTTCCGCAATTAAATTTTAAGGGTTTTGTATAAATGTGGTTTTCAATTGATTTTTGAAAAATTTAAATTTGAACTGAAAATCAGGGTGTTACACTAAACATACCCGTCACCGGAGTGAACGGTCTAAGCATAATCAACTATAACACGTATATTCATGCATATCTGTTATTCACGTACATACATAGCATCTGGAATCTATTCAACTTATAAGTGAGAATACTCACCTGTCAGCTGTCTTAGCTACTTGATTCTTACAGCAAGACTCTCCTTGTTTTACGCTTTCACTGACTGCTACCTGACCAAGTCTAAGCATTGGTTAATACTGGGTTTAACTGTTACTTACTGAAGTCGCATGGACTTATGCTGGCTACATGAAAGTCGCATGGACTACTATGAAAGTCGCATAGACTACAATGAAAGTCACATGGACTACTTTACATCACCTAAAAGTCGCATGAACTGCTACATGATACTGAAAGTCGCATGGCACATCCACAGGCCAACTAAAAGTCGCATGAATTCACAACTAGGACTGAAATTCGCATGGCACATACACAGGCCAACTGAAAGTCGCATGAACTAGCATATTTTACGTGAAAGTCGCATGGTGCATACTCATACACTACTGAAAGTCGCATGGACTACTATTCACCTCATGAAAGTCGCATGGAATCATACTTAACACATAAAAGTCACATGGAGCATATTCAAAGTCGCATGAACTAGCACTTATCACATGAAAGTTGCATGGCATAACATACAAAGCCTGAAAGTCGCATGAACTCACATACAACACATGAAAGTCGCATGAAACACTATTCATCATATAAAAGTCGCATGAACTGATAATGGATACATGAAAGTCGCATGGAACAACATACAGCCCAACTGAAAGTCGCATGGCACATCCTAGGCTCATGCGACTGTCGCATGGCACCCCCAGGTGTCCATGTGACTGTCGCATGGCTCACCTTCTTCACTCTAAGTTCATCTTTTGCAAAAACCCAGACTCCATAGCCATAAACAAGCTTTCTAAAAACTCAATCAATTCAACTCGAACTTGTTGCAAAATAATTCTCCACTTATATAAAACCTTCCTTAAAACTTAGAATCATTTTATATCAACATTCAAGGTGTTCTTGGTGAGCTACTTTTCCTGGGTTTTACTTAAACCCTCTAAACCCAAAACCCCAGACTATAATCATTCAACCAATCATTCAAACACATCAAGAAATGATGTCTACTTGATCATAAGTGATGGGGAAATATTACCTGATGATCTATTTGCTAAAACTCTCAAGTTCCCAACAATGGAAGCCCTCTTCTTCTCCTCCTCGTTCCTTCAATGGCACCAGCACACACTCACACACAAAACCTTTCAATGGAACAGTAACTTGGCTCTTGTGTGGGAGGTTGTGCCCTAAACCTCTATATATACTCTCAAACCACACTTGTGGGCCTAGGCCCATCCTAACCTCTAGTGCAAAATCCACTAACTTTCTTTGGATTAATGTACAAAAGCCCAATCTATTCAATAAATTCCGTCCACAACAATCACACATATATATATTTAAGGCACAAGTCCATTACTTAAATAATTCCCAATCATATTGTGCATAAATTGCCAATAATATTCATTAAAATATTCTTGTACATTTTAAGACGTGGGTATTACACTCTCAGCCTCTCTACTCTCTCTCTCTCTCTCTCTCTCTCTCTATATATATATATATATATATATATCCCTCATCAATCATCTTAAACTCTCTTTCATCTCAAACTCTCTCTTCATCTCAAGCTCTCTCTATTTTCTCTCTCTATATATATATATATATGTGTATATATATCTTCTGTAAGACCACAACCACCGTTTGAGAGACGGCCACCATCCGCAGCCACCACCATCATCATCGTTTGGGAAGTCGCTACCATCATCTCAACCTCTCTCAACTCTTACTCTCTCTCCCTCTCATGTCTCAAGCCATCTCCCTCTTTCCTCAGCAAAACCACCACCACCATCGTTTGGGAAGTCCTCGGTCATCGAGGACGTTCACCGACACACACACAAACTTCACACAACCATGATTAGTCATCAATGGTCAAATCATTGGACCATTCAAACATATGTGGAACCCAAACAAACCCTAGTTTTAGACTTTAGAGCAAAACCCTAGATTCCAAATGGTGGTGGTGATGGTCTTCACAGTGGTGGTAGTTGTTTTACTGGGAGATAGAGAAAAAGAGAGAGCTTGAGATGTGAGAGAGAGAAAGAGAGGTGGTGGACTTACCAGATGGCGGTGGTGGTGGTGGAGTTTTCAAACTACGGTGGTGGTGATGGACATTGAGAAATGTTGTGGTGATAGGCCTTTGAGAGAGAAAAAGCTGCAGAGAGATAGGTAGATAGAGTAGAGAGAGAGGCTGAGAGAGTTTGTAAGAGGGAGGCGGAAGAGAAGAGGGTATTTAATAATTATTTATTAAAATTTTTTTTTGTGAAAAGACAAAAATACCCTACATAAAAACAAAACTAACGTTAATTTAAACGGAGGGTTAGTTAAAGGACTAACATTGTGACAAATTGACAAATTCAAGGACCATCTTAGTCATTTTTTAAAATAAATGACTAAATCAGTGACTTTTAGCAAATCACATGGACTAAATCAGTAATTTACTCTTAAGTTTATATTTTATAAATAACTATATACAAGAAACTAATAAAGTTAAGAGAAAATTACAAATTTGGTCCCTGTGGTTTATACAAAGCTTCACTTTTGTCCTTTAATTTTAAAAATTACATTGTTAGTCATTGTGGTTTACATTTCGTTACAAGTTTGATCCTTTATGCTAACTGACATTAACCTCTTCCGTTAAAGGCCCTTGTCTGCTTTACACATGAGGGTAATTTAGTCATTTTACACACTATCTTTATTACCAAACAATATTTCTGTTTTTTTAGTTATTTTCTATTTTATTAATTATCATTGTTCTGTCATATACTCTTTAAATTCATCAACAACCAATTTAACCAAACGCTTTCAATGATTTCAAGTTCAATAATCTGAAATTTAAAGATTCATTCTCCCAAGATGATTAACCCTCATAATCTAACCAAGATTAATTATTTTCAACAAAAAAATCAAACTAGATTAGTTCAACCAAAAAAATTAACAAAACTAGAAGAACAATTTTAACTAGTTCACCCAAACATTATACATTCAACCAAGAAGAATTGCAAATGAAAAAATTAACCTAGAAATAATTTTTAAAAAAATACAAAATGAACTAAGAAGGAACTATAGGTGAATAAATAAAACCAAGAACAAGCCAACCAAATCACACACCGCCATATTTGACTACCTACCAGCACAAGTTTGTGCTTCAATCAACAAAATTAAGAGTAAAAAAACTAAACCTAACCGATTGTTACAAGGTCTTGAGCATCAATTAGGGTTTTTCGATGGTGATGGGTGGTGGGCGATAGTAAGATGATGGTGGTTGGTTTCGTGTTCATCCTTTCTTCCCAATCTAGAGTAGTGGTGATGGAGTGTAGAGAGATATAGGGTCGCCGGTGGTAAGAGGACAACTCGCCTGGGGAAATCCATGGTAGTGGCGGTGACTCACCTATAGGGAAGGCGACAGCCAGCGTATCATTTTTCAACAGCGGAGGCGGTTCTACATGGGTGACGGCAGGGGTGGTGCTTCCATAGGGGTGTCGCCTGTGATGGTGGCAATTTGTAACACCCAAGGTTCGAAATTCCTTAATTAATAATTAAATAGGAAGTGTCATATGTGTATTATAAAATGTCTTTTTAGAATTAAATGTGTTTATAAAACTTGACGGGCTAAACTATCAAATTATAAGTTAAATAAGTCCAGGGACCATTTGTGCAAATATGCTAATCTTATAGATATATATGGAGTATGATTCTATAGACTTTTATTCACATACACATACAAATTTACATAAACACATGTAACACCCGGAAATTCTATTATTAAGTTAACGCGAGAAATGTGGTTATAAACTAGAGGGGCTAAAACCGTCAAAACGAAACTTGGAATGGTTGAGGGACTAATTATGTAATTAATCCATAGATATTTTTATATATAGCCATCTTTGACTATTTGAAGTCAAAGTCTTCATTTTGCAAGAACTAAACTCACGTATGCTCTAAACACCTATTTTTCTCTGGAGGTTTTGATCAAGATCAGTGGAAGCAAGGTGTAACAACAGAAGCTAGTGATCATACAAGTTAGAGGTAAGAGTTCTTAATCAAGCTTTTGAAGTTTTATGGGTTTTAGTTGATTCTATGGTGAATCAAAGATTTCAGATTGTTATTGTTGTTATTTATAAATTAGAAGTTGTATGGGATGTAGGAAAACACCCCAGAAGTGTTTTTATGTATTAAAGTTGGGTTTTTGGGGTGTTTTGGCCGGAGACAGCAAGTAAGTCGGCCAAACTGCTGCTACCAGTTGAAGGGCACGGGCGTGACCTTCAAGATCCAACCGTGCCCTTGGCCGTACCTAAGGAGGTACGGGCGTGACCTTTAGGGTACGGGCGTGCCCTGTTCTAGAAAGGCCCAGAGGGTGCCTAGAGACCACGGGGTGGTCTGGGTGTAAGGCACGGGAGTACCTTGTGTAAGGCACAGGCGTGCCTGGCGAGGCACGGGCGTGTCTAGTGTTTTATTCAGTTGTTCAGTTCAGCAGATGCATGTGTTGATGTACATACAGTATTATTTCATGTAGAGACTTATCAGAGGCGCGTTCGCTAGATTATTATTGATTGTGGACTATTATAGCATCACAGACTATAAGGTGAGTCTTCTAGACTACTAGTCATATTTACGGCATGTATGTTATTATCTCAGGTTATTGATATGTTAGATCACTCAGTTTTGGGTGCTATGTTCAGTAAGGTTCAGTAGTGTTACAGTAATGTTACAGTATATATATATTATGTGTGTTAAGCTTACTGCTATGTACAGTAAGGCTCAGTAATAATAAGCATGCTACTTTGTGCAGTAGTGGCTCAGAAATTACACAGTATTGGGGCTCAATTAATTAATCAGATATCAGAAAGCATATTGCCTTGTGCAGTAGTGGCTCAGTTAATGAATTATGTGAATCAATAAGCATACTGCCTTGTGCAGTAGTGGCTCAGTTAATTACTCAGAGTTATATTATCAGTGATTGTCAGTGTTTATCAAATGATTATATTCATGTGTTTATATGATTGGCAATCTAGTTTACTCACTAAGCTCTCGCAGCTTATCAGATATTATTTTCTAAAATGTTTTGCAGGTTTTATCAAAGACAGGGGCAAAGCTTCAGTTTGACGATTGTTATGTATTTAAGTAAAACAGTGTTTTTAAACTTAACGCCCAGTTGTTTAGTAAGAAAGCATCTTTTGATGTAAATATGTAACTTTCAGGCTTTTATATGAACCCGAGGGTTCAAAACAGTTTTGTAGCTTCCGCTTATTTGTTAAATAACTCTTTTATTTCTAAAGAACTTCAAGTATGGTTTTATTTATGTTTTTCTGAAAATTGGGGCGTTACAACACAGCTGCAAGCTTTTGATTTCTTGAGTTCTTGGACCAAAAACACAGCAATATCATCATTTAGATAACACCATAACAATCTTGTTCAACTAAGGTATGAGTTTTATGATTAGTTTATGTTCTTCATCTTCAAATGGGTCATATAGTGATCACAAGGATCAAAGTATGTTTAATTGTTGTTAGTTATGTTATTTAGATGTTATGGGTGTAGGAAAACACCTCATATATGTTTTAGAATGTTTAGAATTGAGTTTATGGTAGTTTTGGCCGGAATTACAGCTTCTGTCGGTTAAAACTGTGTAGACCAGGGGAGGGCACGGGCGTACCCAAGGAGGGTACGGGCGTGCCTTTCGCCAAGTGGCAAACCCTAGTTCATCAGGTACCCCCGTGCTTAGAGGCATAGGCACGGGCATACCATAGTAAGGCACAGGTGTGATTGCAGGATAGGTACGCCCATGTCTGAGTACAGGGAAACCGTGCCCTAGTTGTAGGCACGGGCGTGCCTTTGATAGGTACGGGCGTGCCCTAGCCCTGTTCAGTTTACTTTTCATCAGAATCAGCATGTGTTGATATATACAATTGATATTATGTTGTAGAAACTAGTTGTGGACTTATTCACTAAATCATAATCATCTGTGGATCAATTCATATCATACTAATCATAAGGTGATTCTTCTAGAATACTTTTCATATTTGCAGCATGTGTGTTATCATATCAGATTATTAACATGTAATGTTATTCATACGTGTATTTACCATACTGCTATGTGCAGTAAGGTTCAGATGTGATACAGTACTGTTACAAAGGTGGTTGCCCTGGGTCTAGAACTAGTGACTAGCATTGATTACCTGACATACGTGTATTATCTTCATATAATTTTATACATGTGTTTATATGATGTTTAGTTTGGAGTACTCACTAAGCTTTAGTAGCTTATCGGATACTGTTTTCAAATATTTTGCAGGACGCAGCAAGGACAAGAGAAAGCTCCTGTTTGACCCCTTTTCGGATAAAACTTTTGAAACACTTGACGCCCTTTTGTGTAAATATTAACTTTTATAGTACACTAAGTTCGTACTTATGAGTGTATCTTTTGATACCAACTTGGTTTTATTAAAAGTATTTTATTTCAATATTATTTTGTGAAATTGGGGCGTTACACAATTCCAATTATAAAGAGAGAAAGATAGAGTTTTGAGGAAGGAATAAAGTGTTGGTTCTATGTGCACAAGACACAAATTAATACGATATTACTAATAATAAATAAACCCATAGGGTCACACATTTACAATCAATGGACACCAATTACATATTTGAATATGATTTAAATATGTTTCCAACTCATTATATATATAAGTATATATATGCATTGTTGCATATTATTATTTATGTGAAATAATAATATCACTCTTATATATTAATATAAGATAATGCATATGAAATACATAAATATAAACATATGATTATATATATATGTATAAATGTATATTTGTTACAAGTAAATTGTTACTAGTAACAATTATATAAATGTATGTATATCTTTGTTACAAGTAAAGAGTTACTAGTAACAATCAAGTATGTATATAAAATACATGTAGATGTATTTTATACTTAGTATGACATATATAGTATACTCTTTTATATAAATTGAAAGAAAACTAAAAATTCACACATTAATCCTTCAAAGGGGCCATGTATTGCTTCTTGATTGGAATGGACCAAGGCATGGACATGTACACCAAGTGAAGAAGCAAAGGAAAGAGGGGCCCTCCCCCCCTCACCATTTTCGGCCGAAAATGGCCTTGGGGAGGGGCCTCCCTCTTGGCTTTTGTTTCTTGGTGCTTTTAAGTCTCCATGCATGGTTTTGTGGTACTAGTTTATACTACCACCTTTCCTTGTGCTCTTAGAAAAGTTCTAAGTGTTTTCATACTTGAAAACATCCTTACTTTGTAGTATTGGTGTTCTTCAAGTGAGCAAAGTGTGGTGCTAGAATACATACTCACATACATACATAGTAAGTTCAAGAAGAAGAACAAGAGGTTGTTGCTTGCTTGCTTGAATTTCAAGGGTTGGAGAGACTAGCATCTTGGAGGTGTTGGACTCATTGATTTGTGGATACCTTGGAGGAAGTCTTCTCTTGGCTTCTCATAGATCAACCACTTCATCAACGGTTTACTCACGCTACAAAGGTTGTAGTTCTAAACACCCTATGGTTGTTTTGTTTCTTAAGGCTTGCATATGGATCATTGGTGGGGAGTTTTAAAAGGTTTAAAATTGTTGTTCATGCTTCCGTTGCTAAAATATATTTTGAAAAACCGAACAAACCCCAACATAAAGGTGATTCCAATTTGAGAGAAAGAGAGAGAGAAAAGGAGATTGTGTTTATGTGAGAGAGAGTTTTGAGGGATAAATGCAAGAAACCATCACTTCGTCGGAGGTGAGAGAGAGGGAGACATCACCGTTGGTGGTGGAGTGCTTGCTCGTGGCGGACTGGGTGTTGCATTGGATGGTGGCGGTGAGCCGGTGAGTGTAGAGACAAAGAAGACAAATAGGGTTCTAAGTGTTTTTTTTCCTTTTTGTTTGGTAATAAAGATAGCGGGAGAAATGACCAAACTACCCTCATGTGCAAGGTACACGAGGGCCTTTAATGGAAGAGGTTAACATCAATTAGCATAAAAGATCAAACTTGTAACGAAATGTAAATTACAGTGATTGAGGGGCGGACCCAAGCTTGTGCCGGTGGTGGCATGGGACATCAGCCAATTTTGTCTGCGTAGTGTAAATTGTGATCTCGCGTAGTGTAAATTCCCATTTTTTTGAGGCGGTGCTACCTCCTTTCAAATCCTAGGTTCGGTGCTACCACACATTTCAAATTCTGGGTCTGTCCCTGAAGTGATTGCCAATATAATTTTGAAAATTAAATGACGAAAAATGAAGCTTTGTATAAATAACAGGGACCAAATTTGTAATTTACTCTAAAATTAAAAACATATCTTTTGTACGTATAATTAATTAGCTAAGAATCGTCTATCCTGTAGGTTGCCGATACATATAATGGTAGAGCATTATATACTTGCATATATGTATAATTATATAGGAGGAAGTATATAATTAAGTTGGGTAGCTTAGCTAGATGACGACATAATGGTAGCATAGGAGGAAATGATGCCAACATCATAGTATCATACCTCTCTCTCTCTTGATCCACCTTTGTTCACCATTTTCATATTATCATCTAGTGAAAGATTGCACACGTGCAATCTAACAACACGTACGATTATTAATTTGTGTACAACTTTGGTCGCTAAAGATAGTGATCATGGTTATCTGTGGTGATAGTGGTTGCTTATAGCAATGACAATGGTGTCTTGCCGATGGAGGTTAGGGGTGTTAAAAAAAAACCAAAAAACGACAAACCGAAATCAAAAAAACCGATACCCGTAAAACCCGTAACCTGAAAAACCCGAAAACTATGGTACACGTTGAACACGGGGCGAGTTCGGTTTTTAAAACTCGATATCCGCGGGTACCCGCCCTGCCCCGCATGCTTTTAACTTATATATATATATATATATATATATATATATATATGAAATAACAAGAGCTATTAAAAAACTTAAATTCCTCAAAACTATCTAACTTATTCTAGTAGCCCCACCATCTTCCCGAATTCTTTTTTTTAGCTTCGACGTTGAGAGTTTGCAAGTTTGCAATGATCGAGAGTTCAAGATAGAGACACTGAAATCGATCATCAGTGTCAATTTCAATTCTATAGGTTTTTTGTTTCTACGATGCTCTAATCGAAGATCTATTTGTTCCGCTAGTGATTTATTCATTATTGTTGACTTGTTTCTACCATTGTTTATTGCTATATTATGAATCTGAACTTGTCGAAAACAACACAAATGAAAAACAATTCAATTTTAGGGTACCCGTGACCCAAACTGTGGATATCCGCCTCCCTTCAGGTACCCGCACAACGGGTACCCGCTGTGTGCGATTCGGTTTTGGTTTCTAAAATTTGATACCCGCCCCGCAGTAACGGTTTACAAAAATTCCACTACCCGCCCCGTGAACACCCCTAATGGAGGTCTTAAATGAAGAATAAAACATAAGACAATAATATCCGTTACAAAATTGAGTTTAATTAACAATTTTTATATAAGACCGGACTTACCATATTTCAAGATTGGTTGGTTCTAAAATGAAATGCTATACACACCAGATAGTCGCTCAAAACAAATTCATATTTCAAATTTTAATTTCTCTCTCTCTCTCTCTCTCTCATATATATATATATATATATATATATATATAGACACACACTAGTAGGGTACCCGCGCAATGCGACGGCGGCGAATAAAGAGGAGGTTGTGATGAGTTTTGTGCAGAATAATCACAAATAGAGAATATGAGTTTGTGAAAATTCCTTACGAGATTAAGATAATATGAGTTTGTGAAGATTCTTTGCAAAAGCCACTTTGAAATTAATAATTAAATTGCTAACTCTGAGTTATTTGTCTTTGAGTTTGTTGGAAGAATTTTGTCGCATGGCTGAATCATGAAGTTGATAATTATATATATGTATGTATATGTGTGTGTAATGTTTCATAGTTTCAATTATTATGTAATTGAGTTAGAATTCAATGTTCATAAATTTTAACTCTTTGACTCTTTCATTTGTTTGGTGTTTGTGAAATCTCATGAACTCGATTTATTGAAAATAGAAATTTAGGTGATCTCATGAATCAAATGTTAATATTAAAAATATATGATTAGACTTAATTCAGTTATAAGTATGATATCTCATGGGTCAAAAGTTAATATTAAAAATATATGGTTAGAAATAATTCAGTTATAAGTATTGATTTAAATTCATTAAATGTCGGTTATGTTTTCAATATTTATTTGTTTAAATTCATTAATTGTGGACTTAAAGGAGGGGTATTTTAGTAAATTTACTCTTCTTAAAATTAAGAGTTTTTTAGGTGGTAAATGCATTATATAGGAGTAAGATATATATATATATATATATATATATATATATATATATATATATATATATATATATATGGGCCGGAGGGTTAAAACGATATCTGTTTTTCGTACGAGAACTGCGAGAACCAATCTTGACCGTTTATTTTGGATATTGGAATTCATGGATAAAGAGCGTGGGACGATTGTGTGTGGCAGGGTGTATGTAAGGAATTCATGGGTGGACAATCTAATTGAAAAAGAAAGAATTAGACGGCTAAGATTGATTCTCACGATTATTATACGAAAAACAGTTCTCTTTTAAACTTTTCACTTACTAACTATTTATCAATCTCGATTTATTTCTATATATGATTGTATGAATAATAATTCAATCATGATTAATTTATTTCTGTCCACACATGCACTTTATCTCTTTTTTATGTGGTGAATAAAATTAATAATAATTAGCCTGCTGCACCCAAGAAAACATATACTGTGTATGATGGAAGAAGTCAAAGTCATTTTTATATTTTTTTTAATTAAAAAATGACAATGGGTTTATATATATATGCGGCAAAACGTGCCCCTTGGTGATCGAGGCATATATGACGAGGATGTTGATAAAAACAAGAATTTAGCGTTGTCATCCTCACATGTAATACATATATATGCAGGCACACTTGGAGAGTAAGTTAACAGTTTAAGACACTAAAAATAATATAGAGCTAGGCATTCATTAATGGATTTTCAATTAATTAAATTTAGTTTTTTATTTTTGTCTATGATTGGTGTTTAACAGTTTGGGACACAAAAAATAAATATTGAGCCTTGGTTTGTTTAAAAATAATTTTAGTTTTTTACCTTTTAATTTGTCTACGATCTGTGTTATACACATCTACACCTTTTTTTTAATGACAAAAGAAGAGATTTATTAATAAGAAGATCAGTATAAAATTTTTTAAGTTAAAGACAGTAAGATATCAGTAAACTGATAAATTACAAAGATCTTTAAAAAAAACATAAATCAACCATAAGAAAATGATAGCTACTAGCCCAACTAAAAAACTTATTTTCAACCTATTAAAAATCCAAATCTCTAAGTATCATTATGGATGTAAATACATCTTCCTCGTTTACTCTAGCTTCTACATCTTTGTCTATGGTTAGTGACCTCTAGCTTATATATTTACACATGAATAGAAGCAATAAGTTTAGAGTTAACATCAAACTCATTATCATTTTTTTTTAAATATAGATTTTTACTTGTTGCATCTAATTTATGTTTAGGCTTTATGCCTACAAGTTTTTTTGGCTTGCCTCTTTTAAGTGTTTTGCCTTAAAAAAGAAGATGTGTTGTCTAGGATAGTTTGCAATTTTAGACTTAACCTTATATATTAGCTTATTTACTTATTAACTTACATAGTTATATTTCAATTAACTTATAGTGCACTAACTAAGTTTTATATATAAAATGATTAAGAAAACAAGGAAAAGGATAATATGAGATAAAAGTAAGCATTAACAAATTTAAACGTATTAAAATAGAAAAAAAATAAGACATTTCTCAAGTGATTTATATAAATAGACTTATTTTTATTGAAAGACATTATTCCTTAAAAAAAGACATTTAAAGGCCAAACAATGAAGATTTGACCGATCGATCTAATTTATGCATACCTAAACATTAATTTAGCTCATAATTAAGTTAATCAAACATTTATTTCTCCGTACATATAAATATAAATAATATAAGTTAATAAGCTTACAAACCGATCTAATTTAGTCTTAAACGCGACTTTATATACATCAATTTGAAAAAACAGAAACAAACATACTCAGTCTCATAAGATCTGACCATTTGAAAATGAGTATTAATCAAATTATATCTTATTATCGGCGATTGTTAATGTCGTCTTTAAATTCTTGTAAGGTATATATTTAATCAAATAAAAAAGTTTATATATGTGATTTGGATTTTGGCCCGATGGTGGTTTGAAAGGGCAAAGTTTAATTGGGATA
The DNA here is from genome assembly GCA_038502395.1 of Dittrichia graveolens. Taxonomy (NCBI): domain Eukaryota; kingdom Viridiplantae; phylum Streptophyta; class Magnoliopsida; order Asterales; family Asteraceae; genus Dittrichia; species Dittrichia graveolens. The sequence goes on along the minus strand of JARJIL010000002.1, from coordinate 81,148,694 downwards.
GGTCAAATAAAATAATAATTAAGGAAAATGTCTTTTTGACAGGATGTACAGATCGATGCATAGGATAGGAGAAAGCTTTTCAAGTTTATCTTTTAAATTGGGGATGATCGACCCTATTATATATATTCCAATAAACTTTTTCGAACATGTAACAAATTTTATTTAAATTTTAAGATATGTAGTTTTTAAGTGGTGTGTGTTATATTAACATCTATCTATAGAATGTTATAGATGCATAGGAGACCCTAGTAGATATACAAATGAGCTAAGTTATCATATATTAAAATTAAAATCATAATATATATTCTACCTCACGCTGTTAAAATATATATACTTTCTACTTAATACCCCTCCCCAAGGCAATTAAAGTGAGAGTGATAGAAAACCGGACACTCGAATTACAGTTAAAATTATAATGAAATAGAAATAAAATACATAAGAAAAAAAGATATACATAAAAAAATACTTCGTGGGCCGCAAGCGGTTATCGGCCAAACTACTGAGCCGACTATTACAGTAGGAGCTATGAGTGCAAGGGCAGGAGCTACAATTACGGTGGCAGAACAAAAGGTGGCAAGGTGGCGACACTCTTGGTAGGAGCTACGACTACATTAATGACATAATCTACAACTACGGCAACAACAAAAAAAAACTAAAAGTTAATTATATTTTTGGTCTTGGGTTGATGGTTTTTACGGTTTTGGTCCCTAATTTTTTATTTTTATAGTTCTGGTTTCTAAACGACCAAACCGCTTACGAATTTGATCCCTAACCAATCTTGAATGACCAAACTCCCCACTTCTTTAATTTCTTCTTTTTCTTTCGGTTCATTATTTTTAATTGATTTTATAAATATTTAAAATAAATAAATATATTCTCTCTCTTCACTAGCAAACACCATAACTCTCACCTTTTTTCTAACTTTATCTCTCTCCCGACTCCCTCTTTCTACCTGTAACTTCCGCCGCCACCACCACCACTTTCCCTCCACCGGCGACTCTACTACTCTTTCTCTCCATCAGATCTAACAACGGAGGTGTCAGTGGTGTTTAACAATAACGATAATGTTTGTGTGTTCTTAAAAAACTAGGGCTTTTATCAGGGTTTCTAGGATATGCAATTAGGGTTTTTATTGTGTGTGTTTTGATGTCTTTAGGTTACGGTGGTGGTGGGCGTGGGTTACAATGGTGGTGATTTTTTAAAATCAGGGCGTACGGTTGAAGATGAAGTCAATATCGGTGACGGCGACGGAAACAAAGAAGAAGACGAGATGGAAACCTTTCATGTCCTAAAAGCTTCTCAGCCAACTCCTCAACGATGGTGCTATGCTCGGAAGAGAGAGGTAGTAAGTGAGAAAGAGAGGTAAGAGAGAGAGAAAGAAACCAAACTCACGGTGATGGTAGCAGTGTAGTTCATGGTGGTGGTTGAAGTTGGCGACGGTGGCCAAAAGTGATGGTGGTAGGTGATGGCGGCGTAGAAGGTGGTGGCCGGAGTCGGTGGAGGTGATGGTGGGTGGCGGTTGGGTGCTGGAGTTGGTGGTTGTTTCCTAGCGGAGAGAGGTTGGAGAAAAAAGATATTTTTAAAAAGAAGAGAGAGATCTGGATCTTATTTTATTGTTTTAAAAATATTTTAGGAATTAATTAAAAATGTGAAAATGTATAAAAAGTTAGTGTAGGAGTAGTTTGGTCATTGAAGTTTGGCCAGGGACAAAATTCATAAAAGGTTTGGTCGTTTAGAGACTAAAATTGTGAAAATAAGAAGTTAGGGACTAAAATCGTAAAAACTACCAAACCACAAGGACCACACCACAACTTTAATTAAATCAAAAACTAATTTAGTTTTATTTAATATGCATTTCTGGGGGAGGAGAGCGTAAAAAAGAGAAAAAAAGTTGCTACTTAAGGGAGATGACGGGGAGAATAAACGCGATAACGAGCAGCCGTAGTTTTGCGACAACCGTGGCAAAGAGACGACTGACTGAAGAGAAGATAAGATATGACGAGAACACCAAGATTGTGATACCATATAAAATAATAAAACCCCTAATAGATTTTTTTGTGTTACAGTGATCTCTATTAACATAATACAAATGGTCAATGAAAAATATTCCTAATAAACCCTAACTTAGATAGCTATTACAATCAGACTAGATTATCAATCAAATAATAATAATTATTAACTCACAAGGCTCATATATACTTGAGAAACATCGTTGATGTGGGACTACATGTGGATATAATGATATATTGCTCATTAATTTGAGTGAATGAATGTGGTTAATTAATTAACTTGTTTTAAATTAATTAATTCGATACTAGTAAAGATTTGGATTGTTTTTATCTTTTAGAAAGGTGTAAATTAAATAATAAGTAGCTAGGTAATGCGTGCATTTGGATTTTGGACATAATACTCGCCTCTAACAAGGCATTTTGTACCCAAGCTCTATCCTAGTACTGCTCTTTGTTATCGTTTAAAAAAAACAATGCATTTCGTAATTGTATCGCCTTCTTAATTAAATATTTGAGATAATGACGAATGACATGGGAACATCAATGACGGATTGTGTGATATATCAACAAACAACTAATTCCAAGGCTTCAGTTGTTTTAATAAATGCTTTGTATTGCGACATGAAAATGATTGATTGATTGATTAATGTATCTAAAATTATACTACTACTACATATTAATATTAATAATAATTATATCTTTTTTTTCTTTCAAACAAGAAATTGGATTATGGATTATTATTAGACTAAAACTTGTGAAATAAAAACCTAAATTTCATTTCTCTATTATTATTTAATTCGTTCGTAATAAATAATTAAGACTTTTTTGTTTTATTTTTTATATTAATTTATGCCTGAATAAACTATCTAATTGAAGAAAATGATGACTTAACGAGAATTGAATATCGTGATTAAATGCTAAAATTACGGAGTTACCCCTGAAATCTCCCGAGAACTTGATGTTTTAGTTGTCAAATTGATAGATAGGGTAATGAAGAGACTCGAACTCACCTTCATATTTTTATAGAAGAACAATATTTTTCAATTTAGCAAATAATTAAACCATTTTTTTATGACTTAACGAATTAAGTCATATTCTAATTCAACAAATTAAGTAAAAATCAAACACTATCTAAGACACAATGTGTTACTCAATATGAAATTCTATAAGTTTTATTATTAATCTATATCAATTTTCTTAAAAATATACCAAACTCTTTCCTTTATATTGAAAACATGCAGCACTTTTAAGTTTTAATATGTTATCTTGAATTTGCTAAATATTCCTCTACTTGTTTCCCCCTATGAACATCTTCTGGGGTTTATTGTTTAATATATATTGTTTATTGTTTATAAGTTGTTTATAATAGTTAAACGTTGGTCAATTTTTCGTCGGCTATTTGGATAAAGGATTATTTATTTGCATATGCATTTTAATAGTTAAACTATTACTCAAAAATCGTAAGTCTCATAAAATTAATTAATTTGTATAATAAATTGCATGAAAGGATGAGTAGTTTAAAATAGACAATCCAAAAATAAAAATATTTAACAATAAAGTTAAACTTCTATAACTATATATAAAAGACTTACCTTCCTTCTATTTTTACCTATTAAATCAAACTCTATCAACTAAAACAATTTTAGAAAGATACTATTAACACGAATGCCCTAAATTGAATCAAATTTTAAATCAATTGCTAGCTAGGTGGCTAGATGAAAATTGTGAGATGTTTATAAAACATGTGAGGGGGTTTTATAAAAATTATATATTAATGTAATTAATTATAGATTGTTTATAAATTTTTAGATAAAAAATAATTATATATTTACGACTGTCTTATTTTTATATACGTTTTGGTATAAGTTTTATTATAATATGACACTTTTTTAAAATTAGTATATTCTTAATTTTTTTTGTTATCCATTAATACTAGTGGATAGGTAATTTTTTGCTTAGCAGAGTGAGTTTTTTTGGGATTATGGTAATGAGCTGAGTTGTCAACTTGAGTATGTTATGCAAAGTGTTTATTTATTGATTTTAAAACATTTTCAATCTTATTAGACAGATGTATAAAACCTTTTATAAAATATGGTTTAAAATAAAATGTATCATTAAAAAAATAATATATTATATATTTAAAAATATAAATTTAGAGATGTAAAGATAGATGTTTTTGATTGTCTTGAAACTATTTTATAAATAGGTAGTTACCCAAAGGTAAGCTAAAATAGAAATGTTAATTTTTTATACACAAGACAGAAAACCATTATTGATTTTTTAATATTTAACATGTGAGTCATTATTTTTTTTTCTTTTAGATGCAAGGTGTACGAAAATTTGACTTTAGAAGTGGAAATGCAATGGAGCTCGTTCAAAAGGTAAGACATGTGGTCATTAGTAGCAGAATTTAAGCATGAAGACATACCTCTTTATCAACTAATTTGATTCAATAAATTATCAAACGATTATCTATTGGATTATGTTGTGTTTCAGGTTTAGTTATGTAATGCTCGTGTGTACAAATCTCAAATTTGTATGTATATTTTCTTTCTCTTAAACTTGTGCGCTTCAATCTTCATTAAGTTATTAGTTATGCGAACTTGGATTTTCATTTTCTCTAAAAATAAAAACCTTTTAGTTATTATTTATACCTGATAGTTTATACTGACTATCATTTTATTCTTTTCGAATGATCAAGTTGACCAAATAGAATGGTTATTTTTAGAATGTTGTTGCTTTTGCTTGATTTAAGAATTTGTGTCTTGAGTAGATTCACTTTTTTTTATTTCTAGATCGACCATTTTATTCTTTCCCAATAATCAAGTTGACCAAGTAGAATGGTTGTTTATTAGAATGATGTTACTTTGCTTGATTTAAGAATTTGTGTCTTGACTAGATTCACATCTTTTTCTTATTTCTAGATCGCCCATTGATTGAACCATGAAATGTCATGATATGTGATATGAGCATACTTAAGTTTCTAATGTGTTTTTGTTGTTTTGTATATATTTTAAACAATTTGTATGTCTACTTTTTATTTTGTATCTATCAGTCTAAATAATTTGGTCGTTATCTACGTACTTGAAACGTGTTTATTTTCAATGATGTTATCTTTCAAGTTTACTTGTTTATAAAATACTTCAAAAGAAATTTTAATTTGGTTTCTTATGTACGTATTTGAAAATTTTTGTATATGTAAAACACTTACATTTTTCTATTTGATTTTAATACATTTGAAGTTTACTTCTCTAATAGTCTAATACCCATACGTGCACAGTTCGATAAACTAATTTAATATAAATAGACTTATGTTCCACTTGCATTTGATTGGAATTTGGAAATATGGTAAGCACTAAGCATGTACTAGATAATAATTAGATTGTGACATACTGACTTGTATCAAAATTAAAGTAATGGACCCAGGTCCAGATATTTGGGCTCACTAGCCTCATACTGGGCCTAATTCATTGGGGTACACTAGATCACAATTACATAACTAATGACTATCAACTTTTAGTTTTGGGTGTTTTGATATGTACATTGATAATTAATCTGTGATTAATATTTGTTGCAATAGTGAGTCCTTAGATGGTTTTTTTAATATTTTGTTAAAAGAGCCATGTTTTTTGGGGAAATGCTGTAAAGTCGTAAAAAAAAAAAACAACTCCAAATTAGGTTAAATGAAGTGGTTAGTTTTATTGCAACTAAGTACTTGTTGCTTTAAATAATAGAGAATCACAATTGTAACTAGAATATATATACTCATTGAAACATTAAAAAAGAAGAATATTTTGACTAGAAATTTAACTGGTAAATTATAAAACATACATGTCTACAAATTTTTAATAAAAGTGATATTGGATTGTTAAAAAAATGAATATGCATCCAAAATTTCATTTCTAAAATGGAAATATAATCATACTTTGTATTCATATTTATTCTTTTACTCACAAAATAAAGACAAGTGTTAAAATCAAGAGAAAGTATAATGAGAGACAATTAGTTAATTTTACATGTCAACATCCAGTGATAACAAAACGAAGTAAGAAAATTTTGTAGAAGTAAATATAATTGTTCGATATTGTAATCTTGAATTTCCTCTATATTATTCAATTATTCAAAGATGCTTAATTTGCTATGATTTTTTCTTATGGTTAATTAAGCGAAGAAATAGTTTCACATAATATAATGCGAAACTTACGATTGTTTACGTTTTTAAATTCTTTATAAATCTATTTATTCACTCTTTTTGAGATCGTTTTAAGTTTTTAAATTCTTCTTTTTATTTTTCTCTTTTATTGTAGGATAAATGCATTTTAGAAAACTTGATTTATTAATTAATTATAAAGTGATTCAGGTATTCAAGTAACAAATCAATTAACTTAATATCAAGTGATTCAACTATGTAAGAAAATACACCAATTAATTTGAGATCAAATGACTCAAGTACTATTTTTCCAATAAAGTAAATAACTACCGAACTAATTAACTGATTATCAATAATATTTGGTTAATATTCAAATGTTTCAAGATTTCAAATAAGTGATACCAACAAACTTAATTGTTGATATCAAGTGATTAAAGTTGCTATCACAAGATTAAATTTCAAGTAAGGGATTTAAAGTACCCATTTAACAAATTATCGAAGTAAGTAAATGATTTCAAGCAACTAAAACAAATTAATTAATAATCAATCGTCCAAACAAGAAATCAAAGATAAAAAAACTTTATAGTTGTTTTATTCAAGTTTGAACATTTGAACTTTAAAGCCTTATTATAGAATGAGTGAAGGATTCTCACTATGTGTATCCTATTTCCAAGAAATCAATTATTCAAATATAAATTGATTACCAAAACAAGCAACAATAAACTGAAATTAAGAAATAAAAATCAAATACAAATTAATTACTAAAACTCTTGAGTCTCATCCAAATAATAAAATTTGATTTCATATGTGATACATGGATTTCAAGAAACTTATTACCATCTACGGAAACTTTGTTTTGCTACTCTACTCAAAGGGCTAAAGAAATCAACTCACTAAAATCGAATACAATATACAATTGCAAGTCGGCGACTAAAATACAAAATACAAAATGCCTACAGTCTACTAAAATCACCATCTCTGAAATTATAGGATGTGAATTGCCGATGATCAAATCAATTCATAAGAAATCGCCTACTGTGTTTAGGAAAGAAAAAAGAATTATGGATTGGATGATTTACAATTGTAGTTTGTTTTTATGTTTCATCATTTGCAAAGAACAAAAGGAGAACAAATCACCAACATTTTCTGATCCATAGCCAACTCGTTTTCTTCGACATGATTTCGCTTTTTCCTCTACGAGGTCCTATGCGTCCTTGATTTCCAAGCCCATTGCTATTTTAATTTTAAGTCTGCGTTTTCGATGTTAAGCCTAAGTAAATCTTTTTTCCTATCTGTTTGTACAATTGGGAGCAATAAACTTCGTTATATACATATATATATATATATACACACACTAGCATTGTACCTGGGCAATGCAGCGGTGACGAACATTTTTTCTCGACAACTTATCCGTTTTTAAAATATGGATGGTGTGTATCTTGTCTAAATTATAATGGGTAGAAAATTTCACATGGATAGTAAAATCCAACAAAAATGTTGACATGATAACTCTATGTTATTTTAATTATATTACTCATTAGAAAATCCAGAAACTTTTATAAATGTAGGTTACATGTTATTTAGATATAATACTTTTAGTTATACATAATTTTTAATAGTTAAGTTAAAATAGTTATTATACGATAAATTATTTAATATGAAAGGTTTAATTATTAAAATTTTTAATTATTATGTTAATTTGTATTGATTTGATGTTTTAAATATTTTTTATTTTGAAAGATTTAGTTATTAAAATGGTATATAAGATTATCATTAACTTCACCAAATAGTTAATTACTTTATTAAATAGTTTTCATTTAGTTTAATATCAAAAGATTTAACTGTTTTATAGGATTATATATATATATATATATATATATATATATATATATATATATATATATAAAAGACTATACTAATTATGAGCCACTCTAGCATGGACCCTAGATAATTGCCCGGATAGACCGTCCCTTAAAACGACACTGAACAAAACCTTGCATTCCTAAAAGCCTAATCTTCGGAAGATTATGAGTTATATTTGAAAGTTTTTTTTTCCGAAGGCACTTTTAAAATGGAAATGAGTGGCCGGTTAGGAGTACTATTTATAATATATTCGGTTTGTATTTGATTTTATTAATAATTACGCACATACACTGAACTTTAATGTACATTTAGGTATTAAATAAAAGACTACTTAATTTCAAGAGCTTTTTTTTTATTAATTTAGTGAAGCTTGAGAGTGAAATATATATTTTTCCATTGTATTAATATTTTACTAATTAAGGACAGAAGTGAAGAACTAATTATAAGGAGAAGAACTAACGGGAAAAATGTTACACCACATCACATTGATCTATCTTATTGTTTGGATATTGGAATGTTAACATAACCGTTAAAACTATCCGGTAAAAATAGAACACATGAACGGCTAGACTACTCAGTATAAGAAAGAAGTATAGTCTTGACCAATATAAATTCCTTTTTGACCTTGATCCTATCACTTCTCATAAACAGAAGTACCCGGCCACCAATTGTTTACTAATTTGAAGTTTTGGGTTGCATGTGAGGGTACGTTTTAACCTATGTAAACTGTACATGAGCTAGCACATTTCTGAACTGTGTGCACATGTTCGATCGAGGATGTAAGGAGGTGATGACAAAGGGAAATTGAAGATGCAACAATGGTGGTGGACTAAGGCATCAGCAGCGACAGCGTGATGGTACGTAATGGAGGTATTATAGTACAACATTGTCGCCGTTTAACAAAGTTTCTACTTAATAACCACGTACTCAGTATAATTAGAGTATACAATATTTTATACAACAGACGTTAAACCTTCTCTTATCACTATCGTCATCTTTGCCGAACGTAGCTCCATTCTAATCAATTATAAAACCCAAAGGTCACAGTCAAAGAGAAATCAGGTCATATGATCACTTAATTGCTAATTAACATATTTTAACAGTTAACAAATTGCCTTGATGATGAATTGATCATGACATATGCTACAAGTGAGATATTTAACAATTAATTAATAAACAAATTTCTAATTAAGATGTCCACAGGAGCAAACTAAAGAAAAACTATATATATGACATCACTACTAAATACCTTCCTGAGATTTTTATTTCTTACCCAGTAATTAAAACATGAGTGATAAAGGTTTTTTATTTTTTATTTTTTTTAAAAAGACGTGCTGAACAAAAGTAGGACAAAGTGATCGATTGCAACATTTTTTAAATCGATAATATTTTAATTAATTGGAGGTGACACCAAATATCACCCCTATAAATAAATCACATTTGCAACTAAATATCCTATAAGAAACAAAAGATTCTGTTCATGCGAAAGTCATCACCGTCTTCTTCTTCGTCTTCCTCATCTACCTCCATGAAAATTAAAACCCTAATCCAAAACTTCATCTTCTCCCACAGAAGACGTGTCACTCGTGTTTTCACAAAAGCTAAAACCGCTATTATCGAGATTGTGGAAGAGACACGTCTTAAAAATATTCACATCTTGGTGTCTTTGATATTCAAGAAGAATCGAAACAAGAACAAACTATACGTTAGTTCATTTAGGTTTCACTATCATTCGAATCCATCGTATTTTGCCCCACAAAGTTCAATCCATGATGGACTTAAAGGTTATGTGTACTTCAACCCCAAGTGCGACGACTCTTTTGAAGAGGATATTGCACAAGACCTGGAGCTTACAGGGTACCTCCATTGGCTTGAAGAGAAGAACACTGATACTCTTGAAATTACTGAGATCAACGAGATTGATGATCTGGCTGAAAATTATATAGCAAATCGTCGTGAGAAGTTTATCTTGGAGAAACAAGAATCTGACAGAAAGTTTCAAGAAATGATTGCTAGAAGTTTGTAAATCGTAAAGATAGAAGTTGTAGATTGAACACATGAATATTTGCATGGTTATACATATATATATATATATAGCAGGTTTGGTTTTGCTTCTAAATGTTTTGTACGTACGTTTGCCTCAAGATGGTGTTTTTAGATAAATATCATACATGAGGGGTTGTTTGTAATTGTGTGATTCTTCTATTGAAAATTGAAAGGGTTGATAACTACAAACTGCGTTTCATTATATATGACCCGCCCCTTGAACTTGATATATATATGACACTTATTTATTAACCCTTGAGTTGGTCTCAATTCATTGATATATATGCTCTTTAATTTGTCGTTGTTGTTCAGATTTTTTGCGTGGCTTCGTTCAATTCCATTGCATTAGTATATCTCAACAATTAATGGTACTAACTTAATATTGAATACATGTATAGAAAAGACTAAAGAGCATTGTTTTATGATTGTATATCTTCTTACTAAACATTTTTACTTATATTTCGACTACTTGATTAACACAAGTCTCAAATCATAGAAGAAGAAAAGTAAAAAAAACTATTGGATTATCATTAATTAATATTGTTTAGTTAGTAGAAGCTAGATGGACTATGGAGTATAAGGATTTAGTTCACATAACATGTATCGTTTCTCTCGATTTTGATACTATTTTTGATATGGTAAGTAGGAGGATTTAATTCAAAATATAGCTAGACTTTTTTTATTTTACTTATGAGTTAACATCATAACTACATGTAAAAATGTGAAAATTTTAGTTATATTATCACATTTATTAATTAATTAATGTGAACAAATATAAAAATCTTCATATTTCTAAATGTTAAAATATTAAAAACATCACTATATCCCCACCCCCACCATTTTCAATTTTATTAATTTTCTTTTTGAAAATCTATCTTGTATTGAAGAATCGTATTTGTATAGCACAAGTTATCTGAGTTATTTTTATTATTTTTTGGGAAATGAAAATTTATAAATATTTAGATGTATTAAAATTTATAAATATTTAGATGTTTAAATACAATACTATAAATATATTGATATATCACACTTTTTAGTACAATTTTAATATTTAAAATGTAAAGAATTATAAACAGGTATAATGTGAAAAATATAGTTAAAGTATCGTATTGATTAGTATGAAAAATAATATAAATCTTTATATTTCTAAATGTGAAAATATTAAAAACATATTTATGTTATAAAAGTTCACGCTTTTAAGCATAAGTTTTTTAACTCTCTATCATTATTATCTTTAATTCTTCACACACTTAAAAGTGTGAACTTTTTAAAATTAGTTTTACACATTTAAAGGTGTGAGCTTTTTTATTGCTTTTACCTAAATTGTGTTTAAGTTATTTTAAACACTTTTAAGTGTAAAAATTAATTTATTTTTATACACTTTTCATAAAGCGTGAAAAAATAAGATATTTTTCATAGTGATAAGTTGATTGCAAAGGTGATGGTTTGAATTTTGAGAAAATTCGATAAAATATATTAGATATGTTTAAATTATTAATATGTGCAATCAACTTTTGTTTATTTTTGAAATTATGCAACCAATTTTCATATTAATCATATGTAGTTAGTGACTTGTTCATCAGGCTATAGGTTTTCTTAAATTTTAAAATTTTTAAATAAAAAAGTAGAGGAAATAGAAACATATGTGTGTGTGTCACTGTGTCAGTGTGTGTTAGAGTGTTTGAATTATAAAATGATTATAGAGTTTACCAAGACTTAATTGGAGGGAGGTTGAATATATAAAAAATAGAAAGGGAGCAATCAGTTAGAACAGACTTCACTTTCATGTCGCAGGGACAGAGGTGGAAATGGTCCCCATTCCCAAGGAAGAGGGATGATTGCTACGTGGTTTAGCGTATGGAAATTATGGATATATGTCCGAGGTGTGGGAGATACTTTGCCCGCCCACAACTATCAACTAATTCATAATCCTCCATCCAATAATAAATACCTATAACCATCGGAATTCAATTTTCTTTATCATATCATGTGTTTTTTTTAAAGCTAAGGAAATATATTGTATAATTAAAATGAGATAGCATGTTACAAACACCCCAAATCAAGGTACAAGGGTAACACAGTATCTAAGTTAGATGTTGATGTGTTAAATTTAGTTATAAATATCACTCTATCTAGATTACCACACTATAGGTAAAAATGATCTAATCGTACGATAATATAACAAAAGTAAGTAAAAAGGTATCGTCTCCTCATAAAACATTTTAGTTGATTACTGAATATAAAAAACACACTTAATTAACCTAAGAAAAGATGATCGTATATGGAGGTTTTTGTTTTTAACTAACTATTCTACTAAATTAACTACACTAAAAAGATTGAAACTTTAATTAAAGAAACAAATATTAATCGGTAGGAAAAGACATTTACTATGACTAACTTCCCCTAAATACAGATTTGGTTTATTAAGACCTGATTAAAAGGAATTCTCTAATTAACTTTCATTCAATCTCTCACAATACTAAATCACAGTTCCTAGGATTCCCTTCTCTAAGCCTATAAAATAACACACCTCGAATTTTTCAATTATAGGATTGGATTTCTCGTCACCCATAATCCTAGAACTTTTGTTTCAAGAATAGTCCTTTAAGAAATTAATCAGGTTATTGATGTTTAATTTCAACCCCTATTTCTAATGAGTTGACTACTACGTCACCTAAGCGAAAAGTAGAAAAAATCACACAACTACGACACTTTCCTGATTAATAAATGCATGTAGTTAACAAATCAAACAAGCATAGGTTAAAACTAAAAGCTTTAAGGGTTCTTTAATTGATAAATGGTAATGACTTCAAAAATACAAAATTAATCCATAAAATAATCAAATCTAGTGGTTCGTCCAATCATAGTGAATAGAAGAGGTATAGCACATAGACATACTAAAATCAACCAACATCAAACAAGAACTCAAGCTAGAAAACATCTTGATGAACAAGAAATAAAACCGAGTTGAATGTTGATGAAGGAAACACTTGAATCTTCTCCTTGAATGAAGTAGAGTAGAATGATCGCAGTAATCCCCACCTTCGGCTCCAATAGCACGTTCCCGATCAGAGTTCTCCAAAAGATCCCCTTCCAAAGGTGTGAAAAAATAAATGAATAGAACCCTTTTCTGCAGCAGCTCGCGGCACGAAGGACACCTCCTTGCAGCGCGAGGAGAAGATTAACATTATCCTTTTTTCAAATTTCGAACTCATGATCTTGTAATACCCGAACTTTTAAATAAATAAATAAGGGAAATATTTTGTTGAGAAATAATATTGCGAAATTAATTGTAAAATATATTAGATGATGATGTTGGGCTTGAATATGTATATATGGATTAATGGACTAGTTGTATGTTATTGGACTTATTGTTGTTGGGCCCAAATCAATGTGTATTTGGGTTTAATCCTTGTAAAGGATGTATATAAACTGGAATAGGGCACAACCCCCAAAGGGTTGTTACAGTTACATTGAGAGAGAAAGTTTGAGTGTGTGTTCTTGAGTGTGTGCTAAAACCCCACAAGGAAGCAAGGAAGAAGAGGCAAGAATCATCTGGGAAACTCAAAGAATTGCTACAAGAATCATCAAGTAATGTTTCTTACCTCACTGGGATACTGTAGGTATCAATTTTATCTTGTTAAGATGATAGCTTGAATTAGTTTCTGGGTTTTTAGGTTCTGGGTTTATGAAGAACCAGAGAGAAAGAAAGTGAGCCATGAGCTTGAAAACTTGATGAAATGTGTTTAAATCTTGAAAGAAGTGTTTAAACGAATGGAGAAATGTTTTGGAACAAAAATGATATGATTTGGTTGAGTTTTGAAAGAACATGATTTTGTCCATGGAGCCTGAAAGTTGAAAAAGATGAACTGACAGGGATGAATATGTGTCATGCGACTTTTGTGGAATAAGTCGTGCGACCTTTGAAATTAACCCCATGCGACTTTCACACCTTGTTTCATCCGACTTTCATATTTCACCCCATGCGACCTTCTGTTTTGTGCCATGCGACCTTCACATGATACCCCATGCGACTTTCACCTTACAAAACACAATCCATGCGACTTTCCTTTGAAACCCTCATGCGACTGTCGTATCATGCGACTGTCGCATGGAGCCTTCATGCGACTCTTGCCTTGAACCTTAACACCATGCGACTTATGAAACCCTCATGCGACTTTCAATTGATAACTTATGATTCATGCGACTTACACTTGATTATATTTCATGCGACTTATGCATTTGATGTTGAAATCCGATAGTTACAACCCGATAAGGTCAAAATCCGAGAGTTGAGAATCCGAATGAGTTGAAATCCGATAAGTCGGAAATCCGGGTATGAAATCCGACAGGAAGGTCCGGATTGTAGAACCCGACACTTTTACACTCGACGCGACGCGTCGGTTTGTTGGACACGACGCGTCCCCGACTTAATGGACTTTAATGGTTTTCTTATTGTACATGTCTTGTGAACCCCAAATGTGTTACGGGGATAAACGAATGAGGGATTCGTACACGGTATTGATTTGTTAGACCTGTTGTAGGTGACGGTCGATTAGCAAGTGTCCACAAGTGTATTAGTGAGCTAAGTTTGAGAACCAAGACTGCAGACAGGTGAGTATTTTTACTTACCATCTAAACGACTAAACCTTATGATGTATGTGTTGAATGTGCTATGTGCTATATGAATGATGAATTGATGAAATGATGAAATGATGAATTGATGAACTCATATATGTATCATGTTATGCTATTGTTTAGACCGTTCACTTCGGTGACGGGAATGTTGGACCGTTCACTTCGGTGACAGGAATGTTGGACCGTTCGCTTCGGTGACGGGAATGAGTGGACCGTTCACTTCGGTGATGGGAATGACTAGACCGTTCACTACGGTGACGGGTATGATGGGACCGACTACTACGGTAGCGGGAATGTGGGACCGACTACTATGGTAGCGGGAATGAAAGATGTAACATGGATGTAAAGCAACTGATGTGATGCCATATGGTTGATTGTAAGTAAGTGTACTCGTTAAGCTTCGTGCTTATGGTTGTTGTTTAACCTTCTTTTCAGGTGATGGCCACGGCGGGGCTCCAGCACGCGGATGATAGCTCATATTTGCACAAGCTTCCGCAGTGTTTTAAACTATTTTGCTTTAAAGATGTATTCTAAACAATTACATTGGAATTCAAGCTTTTACGGGTTATAACCCAGGGTTGTATTTGAAGTAGTACAATATTTAAATTATGACAGATTATGAACTGTGTGTTTGGTAAATATTAATTGAAAAAATTTTTTTGGAACGTTACAGATCTAATCACGGCTACTTTACGGCGTGAAGTACCATTGCTCATGGCGCGAGCTTACTTTTTACAAAACCATGACTTTAGGCTAGCAATTTCTACCCGGCGTAAGATCCAAATCCTAACGCCAAGCACACCCTCGTGGTGCGAGGTTCACAAGCTTGCAGCGCGAGTCTCAACTTTGACATGCATTAGGCATAAAATACCCATGCTTTAAATATTCCTTCTTTTCTTAAGCTCTTTTCCTCATGAGTTCCAATCTTTTTGCCCACAAATCTGAAAAACACAAAACACATGAATTAGGCATAAAATACCATGCTTTAACATGCATAAATCTGGCATATTAGATACTTGACCAAAAAACCCAAGATGGGTAAAATTATACACAAGATTACAAGAAAAGCATGAGACCAAAAAGCTCGAGGGATTCGTGGCCCATTGTTCCCGGTGTTTAGACCTTCTTTTTGCATCTAATTTTGAACCAAAACATTGACAAATGTTGGATCCCTAAGAACAAATCTTTCTTTAAAAGTGTTCTTTTTTTCCGAGTCCTCCACGTGAAGAATTTTATTTCTCCATTTCGAAAAACCCAAATAAGCACAAAACCAATTCCTTCTATCACTTCTCTAGTGATAGATTACTTCATTTGGCCCAAGAACTCAGGGAGAGACGCAAAGTGAACAAAAGGCCGGTTGACCCAACCAAAGATTTTCTTCCACACCGGCACCACTTTTGGACATTCAAAGAACAGATGACACTAAGATTCTTGTGCTGACTTGAACAAAAAAGGCAGCTCACATCCACTATGGGGATACCTTTATCAAGTAGATTTTTCATAGCCGGGAGAGCGTTGTGAAGGGCCCTCTAATAAAAAATGTTTACCTTTGAAGGGAGCCATGAAATCCAAAAGGCCAAAGTAGTTATATCAAATGAGCAAAGTTGTTTAGACCTAACTAGACATGCAAGTTTTTTCATAGATAACAGACCATCCGGAAAGACCAGAATCGTTTTCTTTTTGGGATCCAGCTTGATCGTAGCCAAAGCTTCCAATATTAAAGCCAGTTCTTCAAGAGCTCTTCCACGAGGGGGCTTTTCCAATTCTAGAAGGGGTTCCATCCATCAGCATCCAAACCCCATATATTTGCTACGAAGCAATGGATATCGGTTTCTAGCCTGAAGATGCGAGGGAACAAGTCCCTTAGAGGGATGTCATTAGTTAACCACAGGTTCAACTAAATTTCGTATCCCTCCCATTGAAAACGGATCGAGAAAAAGAGTTTTTTAAAGCTATTTTTGATGTATCGATTTGCTTACATGCACTAATTATATTGCTCCGGGTTGAAGATTGTAGCTTTTAAGGAATTGTTGAGTAGAAAACCCCTAATTCTTCGTAATATTACCTTTCACCATAACACATCTTTTTCTATTAGAAATCTCATCTTTCATTTTCCAAGTAAAGCTAAGTTCATAGACTTTAAACTCCCAATGCCTAAGCCCCCTGATTTTTTATTATTCATTATCAAATTCCACTTGATTCATTATCATATCATGTGATATATGAATGATCGAATACTTTGTTTGGTTTTTATTTAATACGTTTTTAGTTACGAGAAAATAAATAAATGAAAGCCCGATAAATAGATCCCTATATAAAAAAGTATAAAGTATTGTCTAACTTAGAGGGTGTTTGGTAAAGAGAAAAGAAATTGGAAGAAATGAAAATGGAAATAGGGGAGAAATGGAAATGGGGAGAAATAGAAATGTGTGGAGAATTGGAATTGATTTCCTTGTTTGGTATCAGAAAATAAATGAAACAGAGAAATGGTGGCTCAAGTTGCCGGACGGCGGTTGCAGTGTTGGTCGCCTTGCCGGACATCAACGATGATGATTAGAATGCCGGAAACACATCGCATCCGGACATCGACAAGGATGAGTAAACATTGGTTGTCATTTCTCTCCATTTCTCCACAATTTGAAGAGAAATGAAAATACAAAGGAAGGGGAGAAATGGAAATGGGTGGATAAACCATTTCTCCTCCCAAAACTATAATCATTTCTCCCAAACAAGAGAAACCAATTCTCCCCATTTCTTTTCTCTCTACCAACACATACAAGTATAAGGTTATAGGAAAAACAAGGCAAAAAGAATTGCCATGCAAATCTATCGTGTTGGATTGTTGCGATTTTTGGACAATGGCTTCCTATCAGCTGCACAAAGTTAAGGTTTTGAATTGTGGAGTTTTAGGTGGCCGAACAGTAGCAATTTGGTCGACTAGTTCCTTTCTCTTTGGTCACCAGCTTTTTATTCCATATGTCGACCTTGATCGATTTTTGAAGGTCAAGTTTTAGGTGGGAGAACTGTAACAGCTTTTTTTTAGTAGCTTCTCATTTGTCATTAGATTTTTATTCCATATGTCTTGATTCATTCCAATAGTATGATGATTACTGTCTACCTCTAGTTTCATAGTTTCATCTAGAGAAATGACTTTTTGTTTTGTTCTTTTCTTTGTAGTACTCAATTCTATCTATATATGGTTGCCGGTGAGTGAGGCAACCATATCCTGCTTTCGATATCAGCCGTTAGATCACGTCAGCTTTTGATCCTAGCCGTGTAAAGTGTCTAATTTCTACAGCCGATGGATCAAAACTCAGGATTAAATCTGCACCATTTATTTGCCTGTAAACTGAAAAAAAAACTGTAATACATTAGTGTCGGAAGTTTATGCCAAAAAAACAGGATAGTGGGATAGTGGGTTAACTTACCTTTACAGTCTATAAATATAACAAATCAGAAATGAGATTAGGCTACAATTCGTATAAGCAGATACCTACAAAAAACCAAACTTTTTGTTTTGTATATCCTACAGAATCGTACAAGATGGCTGGTGAACAAGAAAACAAAGCTTGTGATGTGCAGGAGGTATATTGTTTTCTACAATATTTAGCTTTCTACAACATTTAACTTTCTACAGCATTTAAAGTATTGTTTTCTTATCAATTTTCACATCAATTTTCTGTCTAGATGGTGATTGATGGTCTGCTATATATCAATAACTTATTTCCATTAAACCAATGATAAAAAACAAAGTATACTTTGCAAACAAACGACTGTTTGTAAGTAATCAAAGGGCAGATTTAAACGATTTTAACTACAACATTTAACTATCTGTTTTGTATAGGCTACAGAATCGTACAAGATGGCTGGTGAACAAGAAAACAAAGCTTGTGATGTGCAGGAGGTATATTGTTTTCTACAATATTTAGCTTTCTACAACATTTAACATTCTGTAAAGTATTTAAAGAAAGATTGATTGTAAATAATTAAGGGCAGATTTTAACGATTTTAACTACAGCATTTAACTTTCTGTTTTTCTTCATATGCAGATAACAGG
This sequence comes from Dittrichia graveolens, assembly GCA_038502395.1. Lineage (NCBI taxonomy): Eukaryota > Viridiplantae > Streptophyta > Magnoliopsida > Asterales > Asteraceae > Dittrichia > Dittrichia graveolens. The sequence continues at coordinate 81,129,931 of JARJIL010000002.1, read as the reverse complement.
AAACAAATCAGAATCAAACAACTCTTCGCCAGCTCGTGATGTGCAGGAGGTAGTGTTGATTCATTTATAGATTTATCCTATGTTAATCATATATAATATTCAATCCATGCCAAACTCAAGTTCTATTCTGTTTATAGAACTCTTTCTAATTTCTTTTGCAACAAAAATGTGAAAAAAGAACCTAGGCGTAGCAGAGGTGGCCATTAAATACCCCGAATGGTCTAGCAAGCCATGGTTTGAGCACTATTATGATGTGCATAAACAACAGTGCAAAGAGGTGAGTATGCAAATATTTTTCCTTATTTTGTATACCAAGTTATCTACAGTTTTATAGAATTTTATTCACCTTCAGTTGAAGAGGCTTCGCAATCTAGCATTTTGGAAATAGGATGAGGTCATCGATCTCACGGGGGAAACCGACGAAGAAGCAAGTGATGATGCCGACGTTCCAATGCCGCGCATAAAAAGGCAGAGAAAGGACCAGGCTGCTGTTTTTTCTCGCAATCGGGTCATTATGGTGGGTGATGAGACAGAAAAGGATGACGAGGAGTAAAGAAGGGGTCTGTTTTGAGATGTTATTATGTTGATGACTTTAGGTTTATTGTTGCTTTGATTTCTTTTTCTTGAATGTTTTGTTAAAAACTAATGTTGTTGGTTGCGTTTGAAATTATTAATTAGATGTTGATTTCACTTTTTTTTGTCTAATTTGCTGTTTCTCGAGAGGTATTGAGAGAGGAGAAATGTGATAGTGGGGTTGTGGGGGTGATGGTTTTTACAAGGAGTACGTAGGAACTCATAAAATTTTTTTAAATTTGCATGACTCGGGTCTGGAAACTTAAAATCTCTAGCTTAGGGTACTGTTGGATGGTGAGAGCTTAATGTGTAGAGTTAATCAAAAGGGTACTGTTGGATGGCAGAGTTAAATTACACAGTAAAAGCTGAACACTTTTTTTGGCTTTTCATTTCTTCTTTATTTTATCATATATTAAATATATACACATACGATGATATCTATATATTTATGTCCTATTTGGTTTTTAATATCTATGTATATGTTAATTATATATATAATTTATATATATTTGTGTGTGATTGATGGTCTGCTACATATAAGTTAGATGGTAACTTATTAATTTAGTATTGCAGAACTTAAAGCATGAAAACTATGAATCTTTATTTTATTTGTGTGACTTTTGCCTAAATTCAAAACAGGAGAATAGGAGGGTTTGAGATGACTATTTTGAGTTATTTTTGTCTTTTTTTACTTTTGATTTATGTGAGTACATAATGAAAGAGGTAACTTATTACTTTAATATGATTATTGAAAAATTAGATTTACTTATACTAAAATTATCTATTTTATCTTCCTATTTTTTTAAGATTGGCATATGTAATTCAATAATTAAAACCGAGTTAAAAATATTATTTTTCCTTAATGATATATAATTAAAACTCTATATATACATCTCAAGTCTCATCCAAACTAGTGTAATACTCAAACAACATATCAAGACAATGTAAAAGAAACAATGTAACATGCATATCAAGACAAAAGGAATTGAAATCAAACAAAGAGTTTAATTTCTATTTTCAAAGTTCAGTTTCTTCTATCACGAAATTTGCATTTCAAAATAGTAGTACACTTTTATCAGAAGTCGAATTGAAATGTTATTGGAGACTGTTATCGTGTTATACAGAATGAAAAAATAGAAGTGGACAACACAAGTGTATAATGACAATTGTGGTAGAAGTCGTTGAATAGACTATAAAAGGTACCAAATCAAACAGATTTTGAGTGTGATATTTATTCTGACACGAATGCAACATCAGCAAGTTATTTATCTTAACACAGTAGAATATAAGCATGATACCTGATGGAGGTTCTTCAATCATTGCTGCCGTCTCCTCATCCTGGTTTTCAGTGTCCACGTCATCGCTGATTCAGAATTTGTTCCTCTGGACCCGCTACAACCATGTCTACAGCTGTAAACGCTAAAAGATCATTGTCTGTCGGTATGTTTGATTGAATATAAAAAATACTGTTACTAGGGATTAATATCGGTGCAAACTTATTATATTTATTAATACTTATAAATATTATAATCTGCTTTTATAATAACAGCTGTTTAGGAAACTTAAATATTATAATCTGCTTTTATATTTATTAATAATTATAAATATTATAATCTGCTATTATAATTGTAGGAAACTTAACTTCTGCTTAAATGTAGGGGTAAAGGGGCAGTTATAGAACATGTACTAAAAATATGGGTCAGTTATGTGCTATATAACCCTCTTTTAATTCCAGGATTCTTTTTCCTGTACTTTGCTGCAGTCTCAATAATCTCCAAAAATAAGGTAACATTATTACAGAATTGTAAATCCTGTATACACTTACTATAAATCAATTTACGAATTTCTGTGTTTTGGTAATTCTTGTGTCATTTTGTCATTTCAGAGGTGCGTGAAATGTGATTACAGGATAGAGAATCAAACAGAGAAGACACACACGTCAGGTTTTTTTGTTCGCACTGTTATATCTAAGAATTACACACTGTTATATCTAAGAATTACATGATGCATAGCTATGATTTATAGTTCTTTTTTGTTGAAAAGGACAAGTAGAGCATTAATAAATACTGAAACTTTAGCAGAAAAATTAGTAGTGGTAATGGTAAAAAAGAAACAGTAGCTTCAGCAACAAAAACATAAACCCTCAAATAGCAGTGAAGCCACAAAAGGTGCATTAGTAGCAGAGCATAAACAACACGCAATAAGGTTTCTTTTCTTTTTAATCTACTTGATCATGTTTTGTTTTGTATTCATAGGAGCATAACTATATATTAAGTCTATTTGATCCTTTCTGGAAATTCAAGTGGAAATTGTGTTGATACAAAGAGTTACAAGGGACATGAAAATAGTTACATATGGTTACCATCAAAGAGTTTGATAGAGTATGTTGGAAAAAATAGGCTTACAAATATATCTTCTTTTGTTAACACAAAAATATACAACTTGTTTATATAATTGTATGTACTAACATTAACATATGTGCACATATACATATATATATTCAATCAAATATATTCTCATCTATGATCTACAAAATAAGCTTCATCAAATGGCCAAGCTCCAATCGTCAAGATCCGAGTTCAAGTAGAAGCCGATGTCGAAGACTCCTACAAACAAACGTTTGAAGTTTATGAGCTTACAAAATAAATAATCAAATGAGTTTAAGTTTTTATAAAATAATTTTTATAAAAACTTTTATAAAAATTGAGACAATTTTTATAAAAATCACAAGCTTGGAAGTCAAAGAAAATAAATTCTCATTTTGGCAAATACTAAACACAATCTTACATTGAAACAAATCAAAACCATATTTAGCAAAAGGAATCTCCCAAAGAGGTAAACTTCCAACATGCTTTATGCATTTGGTTTCCAAACTACCATTTTCATGATTAAATTCAAACTTAAGAAGTATGGCATTAACCCAACTTTTCTTAAGCTTCTTTTCAGTGCATTTTTATGGTAAAAATGGGTTGTGTGTGGTTTTGGTAAAAGGCCAACGTCTATATTCACAAGTCTCAAAAAGTTCCAGCAGGCCGACGGTCGATGCCACGGTCGACCGTGGATCGACTGTGGACAGCCTGGACACTTTTTGAGCTTGCACCTTTTTCCTTATTTAAGGCAACTCAAGTCTTGTTTTTTTACCAAGCTCTTGCAATCCGAAAATCACAGAATACATACAAAATCTTGTGAGCTCATATTCTTTGATAAATATTCAATCTTTCAAGATCAAGAATGAAGCAAGAGTGAAAGCCTTCAAAGTTCAAACACTACATTACCTACTTATACATTTGTAATAGTGTGAGGATCATCTCTAGCCTTAGAATTAGAGAGAAGTGAGGATTATCTCTAGCCTATAGAATTAGAGAGAAGTGAGGATCAACTCTAGCCTTTCCAATTAGAGTGAAGTGAGGTTTATCTTAGCCTTGTTTGCAAGAGTGAAGTGTAATTCTTGTAAGCTAAAGAGAGAAGTTGTAAAAGGTTTATCTCTACCTTCAAAGAGAGAAGTTAGTGGAGCAACTCTTGGTGGGTGAGGCCAAGGAGTGGATGTAGAGCAAGGTTGTTAACCCTTGCTTGAACCACTATAAATCATTGTGTCCAAACTACTTCATTGGTGATATCTTTCTTCCTTAAACTCTTTAATTACTTGGAAATATTGTTAAAAACTTTAAAAAGTGGGCATATAACCTATTCACCCCCCCTCTAGGTTCTAACAGAGTATTTCTAAGGTAAAGACGAGGTTGATGGTTACCATCAAAGAGTTTGATAGAGTATTTCTACCACTATGTGAATAATTAGAAAAGTTGTCGCTTGATTTTGTTCACATCTTTTCCAAGAAGCCATTTGAACAACCTTTAATTTATTGCTTTTAATCACACCGGCAACATAATTGAAAAAGGAGTAAAACACAATTTTATGAGAAATATATTAGAACAACAAAATGGAATGCATATCAGATAAAACTTACTTCAAATGAATTATATATAGTTTCTTTATGTTTATCCTTTCAACCAAACCCAAACCCATGTATGTCCCTTTTATATCTAGAATGATTATCTTCAAAAGATTAATTACAACATATTATTAAAGTTTTAACGACAGCAATAAAATATTATATATTTAAAAACTACGTAATAGATTAAATTAATATAACTCTTCATAGTATTTAAAAGTAAAAGATTTTGTACGTTGTCTGTAGGGTTGGCCTAATCATTTTTTAAATCCGGAACATAAATTAAAAGAGAAGTAAGCTAGAATTACTAGCTTATGACCAGTAAATAAGTAACCTCACGATCAGACAAGTAAGTTGAGATAATCAAAGTGACAGATAACTAACTATCAAATAACATTTACTTATATCACTGTTAGATTACTAAAAGGAGTTAGGATTCGAAAAAGATTAAAAGGAACTTTACTCCTAATTCTGATAACTTTTCAAAAAACAAAATAAAAAACAAAAACACTTAATAATTAAACAAATTTCCCAAACACCTTCTTTGTGATAGTTTATTCATAAATGCTATAACTTTCACAGCAAAATATAATGCTTCAAAACAATTCATATAGATAATATTAAGAAAATATATACATGCTTGACATACTACATAAATATAGATGAAGTCATACCTCCTTTAAGTTTATCAATTGCGGATAGTAAGCCCTGCTGCACCAATCTCCTTAAACGCATAATTAAGAAATTAAAAGTGGGAAATTAAGGTAAAATAAAGCAACAACACATACATATATAAACCCCATAAAAATAGAACAACCAAGAACAATGATTAGAACCTACAACCCCCATACTCATTTACAAAAAAAGTTGAAAATTTTATATCCAGAACTTAAAATAATGCATAGACCCTAAGCTAATTTTAGGTGCTTCGTATGAGAGACCAGGCCTGCCTATCCATTCTATAGATTCATTCTCTTTCATTTCTAAAATGATTATCTTCAAAAGATTAATTACAACATATTATTAAAGTTTTAACGACAGCAATAAAATATTATATATTTAAAAACTACGTAATAGATTAAATTAATATAACTCTTCATAGTATTTAAAAGTAAAAGATTTTGTACGTTGTCTGTAGGGTTGGCCTAGTCATTTTTAAATCCGGAACATAAATTAAAAGAGAAGTAAGCTAGAATTACTAGCTTATGACCAGTAAATAAGTAACCTCACGATCAGACAAGTAAGTTGAGATAATCAAAGTGACAGATAACTAAACTATCAAATAACATTTACTTATATCACTGTTAGACTACTAAAAGGAGTTAGGATACGAAAAAGATTAAAAGGAACTTTACTCCTAATTCTGATAACTTCTCAAAAAACAAAATAAAAAGTAGAAACACTTAATAATTAAACAAATTTCCCAAACACCTTCTTTGTGATAGTTTATTCATAAATGCTAGAACTTTCACAGCAAAATATAATGCTTCAAAACAATTCATATAGATAATATTAAGAAAATATATACATGCTAGACATACTACATAAATATAGATGAAGTCATACCTCCTATAAATTTATCAATTACGGATAGTAAGCCCTGCTGCACCAATCTCCCTAAACGCATAATTAAGAAATTAAAAGTGAGAAATTAAGGTAAAATAAAGCAACAACACATACATATATAAACCCCATAAAAATAGAATTACCAAGAACAATGATTAGAACCTACAATCCCCATACTCATTTACAAAAAAAGTTGAAAATTTTATATCCACAACTTAAAATAATGCATAGACCCTAGGCTAATTTTAGGTGCTTCGTATGAGAGACCAGGCCTGCCTATCCATTCTATAGATTCATTCTCTTTCATTTCTAAAATGATTATCTTCAAAAGATTAATTACAACATATTATTAAAGTTTTAACGACAGCAATAAAATATTATATATTTAAAAACTACGTAATAGATTAAATTAATATAACTCTTCATAGTATTTAAAAGTAAAAGATTTTGTACGTTGTCTGTAGGGTTGGCCTAGTCATTTTTAAATCCGGAACATAAATTAAAAGAGAAGTAAGCTAGAATTACTAGCTTATGACCAGTAAATAAGTAACCTCACGATCAGACAAGTAAGTTGAGATAATCAAAGTGACAGATAACTAAACTATCAAATAACATTTACTTATATCACTGTTAGACTACTAAAAGGAGTTAGGATACGAAAAAGATTAAAAGGAACTTTACTCCTAATTCTGATAACTTCTCAAAAACAAAATAAAAAATAGAAACACTTAATAATTAAACAAATTTCCCAAACACCTTCTTTGTGACCGTTTATTCATAAATGCTAGAACTTTCACAGCAAAATATAATGCTTCAAAACAATTCATATAGATAATATTAAGAAAATATATACATGCTAGACATACTACATAAATATAGATGAAGTCATACCTCCTTTAAATTTATCAATTGCGGATAGTAAGCCCTGCTGCACCAATCTCCCTAAACGGATAATTAAGAAATTAAAAGTGGGAAATTAAGGTAAAATAAAGCAACAACACATACATATATAAACCCCATAAAAATAGAACAACCAAGAACAATGATTAGAACCTACAACCCCCATACTCATTTACAAAAAAAGTTGAAAATTTTATATCCAGAACTTAAAATAATGCATAGACCCTAAGCTAATTTTAGGTGCTTCGTATGAGAGACCAGGCCTGCATATCCATTCTATAGATTCATTCTCTTTCATTTCTAAAATGATTATCTTCAAAAGATTAATTACAACATATTATTAAAGTTTTAACGACAGCAATAAAATATTATATATTTAAAACCTACGTAATAGATTAAATTAATATAACTCTTCATAGTATTTAAAAGTAAAAGATTTTGTTCGTTGTCTGTAGGGTTGGCCTAGTCATTTTTAAATCCGGAACATAAATTAAAAGAGAAGTAAGCTAGAATTACTAGCTTATGACCAGTAAATAAGTAACCTCACGATCAGACAAGTAAGTTGAGATAATCAAAGTGACAGATAACTAAACTATCAAATAACATTTACTTATATCACTGTTAGACTACTAAAAGGAGTTAGGATTCGAAAAAGATTAAAAGGAACTTTACTCCTAATTCTAATAACTTCTCAAAAAACAAAATAAAAAACAGAAACACTTAATAATTAAACAAATTTCCCAAACACCTTCTTTGTGATAGTTTATTCATAAATGCTATAACTTTCACAGCAAAATATAATGCTTCAAAACAATTCATATAGATAATATTAAGAAAATATATACATGCTAGACATACTACATAAATATAGATGAAGTCATACCTCCTATAAATTTATCAATTACGGATAGTAAGCCCTGCTGCACCAATCTCCCTAAACGCATAATTAAGAAATTAAAAGTGAGAAATTAAGGTAAAATAAAGCAACAACACATACATATATAAACCCCATAAAAATAGAATTACCAAGAACAATGATTAGAACCTACAACCCCCATACTCATTTACAAAAAAAGTTGAAAATTTTATATCCAGAACTTAAAATAATGCATAGACCCTAGGCTAATTTTAGGTGCTTCGTATGAGAGACCTGCCTATCCATTCTATAGATTCATTCTCTTTCATTTCTAAAATGATTATCTTCAAAAAATTAATTACAACATATTATTAAAGTTTTAACGACAGCAATAAAATATTATATATTTAAAAACTACGTAATAGATTAAATTAATATAACTCTTCATAGTATTTAAAAGTAAAAAATTTTGTACGTTGTCTGTAGGGTTGGCCTAATCATTTTATAAATCCGGAACATAAATTAAAAGAGAAGTAAGCTAGAATTACTAGCTTATGACCGGTAAATAAGTAACCTCACGATCAGACAAGTAAGTTGAGATAATCAAAGTGACAGATAACTAAACTATCAAATAACATTTACTTATATCACTGTTAGACTACTAAAAGTAGTTAGGATTCGAAAAAGATTAAAAGGAACTTTACTCCTAATTCTGATAACTTCTCAAGAAACAAAATAAAAAACAGAAACACTTAATAATTAAACAAATTTCCCAAACACCTTCTTTGTGATAGTTTATTCATAAATGCTATAACTTTCACAGCAAAATATAATGCTTCAAAACAATTCATATAGATAATATTTAGAAAATATATACATGCTAGACATACTACATAAATATAGATGAAGTCATACCTCCTTTAAATTTATCAATTGCGGATAGTAAGCCCTGCTGCACCAATCTCCCTAAACGCATAATTAAGAAACTAAAAGTGGGAAATTAAGGTAAAATAAAGCAACAACACATACATATATAAACCCCATAAAAATAGAACAACCAAGAACAATGATTAGAACCTACAACCCCCATACTCATTTACAAAAAAAGTTGAAAATTTTATATCCAGAACTTAAAATAATGCATAGACCCTAGGCTGATTTTAGGTGCTTCTTATGAGAGACCAGGCCTGCCTATCCATTCTATAGATTCATCCACTCCATATGAATAATTTATGCCTTTCGGAAATCTTCTAATTGAATTCATACCCATGGAAGATTTTCATTCATAAATCATATTTTTTTCGTAGTTTTATACCCATGGTAATAGGGGTTAGCAACTGTAGTTGTGGCAGATTTGATCTTTATTTTTGTTTCTAAGATTTTAGGCAGGAGAATCATAGTATGTTGATTGAACTCAAAAGAAATCAAGTACATCATCAAGTTCATGTACACCAAACAAATCCACATAAACATGATTTCCTCTTTTTATAAACCCTACTATGAAATCCTCTGATCTCATTAATACCCATGGAAGATCTTCTTCATATAGAAAAAGGTTGAGTCCCTAATTGAAAATTGTGGTCACAGAGGTTTCAAGAAATCAAACACATTAACAAAAGCATAACGTAGTTTTAAAAATTAGGTCAAACTAGAGAATTTACCCAAAAGCTTTAAAAACACACATAAGTTCAGCCAGATAAAACAACTTGATAGCATTCACATGTGTTGATAACAAACAAAATCACCTCTAAATCCTAAATCTGTAAGAAAATACACTTGTATCTTAAATCTGCTACAAAAAAAATCATGCAAGAAAGTAAAGTAAGCAATACCACTTATGCAAGCTGGATCTGTGGAAATAAGCTACACTTTGGCAAAATAACCTCCGACTTAAAGGGAAATGGGCGGTGTGACCAGGGAGCAGAGGTCGTGTTGGTCGATGGTGATGGCAAGTGTTTAAAGATGCGATAGATGCGACAAGTACGAGATGCCCTGCGGTCGGCAGTGCGAGGTGAGATTAGTCGCTGGTGGCCGGCGATTTAAGATGCGACAAGTACGAGATGCCCTACCGTCGGCGGTGAGGGGAGGGAGCGAAGGTGCGACTCGCTGGTCGCCGCCCTTCGATGGTGCACTGGAGGTGGATATGGCCGACGGTGCCATATAGATGTGGGAGCATGTAGTGAGGGAGGGAGAGAGAGATGGAACGAGACGCACAAACCAAAATCTTCTTCCAGACGTTTGAAAGGTTGCGGCTAGGGTTTGTGAAAAGGGGAAGGGAAGAAAATAGATGAGATTATATATAAGCGGCTAGGGTTTCTAGGGGAAGAATGTGGGTTTATTACAAATTTTCCTCTAACAAATAATTTCCATTTTATCTTCTATTTTTATTTTTAAGGGGTTTTAATTAGTTAAATTTTATATTCATGTTTTACAAAAGTCTTCTAACTTTTTGAAAATATTAATAGTGAAAGACTACTATTAGATGATAGATATATTTTATTTTAGTACGTATTAAATCAAATTTTGTTAAAAGAATATTTTGAAAATTGGTTTATCAATAATTAGTAGCTACATGTAAGTTGGAGACCGAATACAATGTCATGAGATATTTTAATCTGGTGGTTATAAACTATTTCTGGAAGATGGAAAGTATATCAATACTCGTGTTATATTTTTTGTCATGTTTATTGTATATGAATGTGTTGTTATATACTTAATAGTTGTATAGATTTTATTATAATAAATGTTTTCTTTACTTATTAACTATACATCGCATATTAAGAGGGGTGACCTATTTAAGTTACTTGTGTATGATACCTTGCAATATGTTCGGTTAGATTTATTATCACAATAAGAAATAAATAAATAATACTTGCATTCCGAGTTTAATTTATTAATCGGAATTTAAGTAAGTTATAATTTGATTTATTTTCTATGTATGCCATAAGATACCCATTATTCACCGTCGCCGCATTGCGCGGGTACCCCGCTAGTGGTTTTTAAATAGCAAACTTTTTTTTCTTACATGTTCTTTACATACCATTTTTTTGGTGAGGACAAACTCTTTATTTTTTCATGCTCTTATGTACAAACTTATCTACTGCTAACATGTTTTATATATATTGTGATGACCAAATTTGTTTATTCTATTATTTATCTTTAATTGCAACTATTCATTTTTAACTATGAGTTTTCAAAAATATTATGATGACCAAATTTGTTTATTTTCTATTATTTACCTTTAATTGCAAGTATTCATTTTTAACTTCGAGTTTTCAAAAGTATTTGACAATTCGAAAACTTTGTATGTAATTTAAACAAATATATATTTTATGGATAGCGAGTAAGCGATGGATCAGCAGATTTTTTTTTGGAGGCTGTGTTTAACATATTAGGGTTTTTAATGATAAGTTTAGTCTAGGGTTTTAAATGATAGGTTGGGCTTGGGTTTTTTATGGGTTGGATGAGGTAAGGTAAAAGTTGAGTTTGGGTTAGTATTATTAAAGAATGATTTTAACAACAATATTAATAAAATAAGTTATTAAAATAGAAAAAATAAAAAAAAGATATAAGATATAAGGTATTCTAATTTGTGTCGATTTTTAACATTAATTTCCTATTTTTTCTTGAATTTCACTGCATCTACCTACTACAGTACATGAGTTCCTTTTTTCAGGTTCCCTCTAATGCATAGATTAGAAATTATGTCAATATATAAACTATTTTTATATATTCTTTGACTTCATTTACTTATTGTTCATGTCAGTAATATTGTCAATGTATCTATATTTTTCTAAACTGTTTCGGTTGTTTTGCATAATTTAATCTATTTCTTTGATGTTATTATCATATTATAGGTTTATCAGCTTTTATATCAGTTTCTGGAGTTAAATCTTGTGGGTTGCGATTAAAGGTTAGTCATTATAGTTTAATTGTTAAATACACTTTTATAGTTTAAGTTCTATAATAGTATATGAAATACTTTATGCACCGAATGATCTATATGACTACTGTTTGGGTTACCTCTTCACATGCCTATATATATTATGGACATAAACAACATTTAGAGGCTTATATTATTGACATGAACAATATTTACAAAATCATGCCATGTTTATTAATGAAACTGCTTATGAACAATTAATCAAAAACAACAAATCGAGTATCAAATTGATTTAATAAAAGCAACTAAACACATAAATTGGCTAGAAATTATGTTTAACTTTTTAATATGTTCAATAATAGTATTGACCTCAGTAATCTTTCACAAAGTCTCTTATTTTTTAATTAAGTTGACCCTAAATAATCGGAAAGTCAAAAATCTCATCTTTGTAACTAAAAAAAAGCAGTTCACGACAATAATCAATTCAAACTCAGGTCCAAAACAATCAATCAGATCCACAAAAGTAACAATCAACAAAGCTGTGGAGTACGATTTTTAAACAAATTATTAAAGGTACGTAACAGCAATAATCAATTCAAAACAACTACCTGACCGTTTTGTTGTATTTAATTGTGATAAATATTCATAAATATGACAACCCCTATTCATGTAAGTATCATACTGAAACACTTGGTGGAGTACTAGGCCATCTCTCTTATACAGGAGCACTCCTTTTTATCTTTCTATAAAAGATCATTATCAATTAGTTTGTGAATATAAAATTAAACCTACGTGGTAATATCCACCTAAAGTCCAACTCAAGCAACACAACAACACTATCCAAATTCTTACACTAAAAACAATGAAAATAAATTAAGTAGACTTCAAAATATTAACTTGAAATTATCAAAGTTAAATTGGAATTGGCCATAAACTTGAAATGTAGAGAAATAAATTATGTGAACAGACAAATGAAAAAGAAAATATAATTGAATCCTTTGATTATTTTGAAAATTTGAGTTCCGATTTATCACATACCATACCCAAATTTGCAAAAAAATTAACGAATACATACTACATAAGTTATAAATCAGCAACAAAAACCACAATATACCACAAAATAAGGACAGATATACCAGTTATGAGTAAAGATTTGCCAAATTTTGTAATATTTAACAAATTATATTTAGGTTTGTTAACCGGTTAATTAAACATCGTAGCTATATGTGTGCACCTATATTGGATTACTCATAGAATAGTTTTTCTTTATTAGTTATGTCAGGGGTTTCTCGATTTAAAGAAATTTCGTCTACTTCTACTAGAAATCCACACATTCTTGGTGATATTACTAATAACGATACTACTTATCGACAAAGCCAAAATACATTATCACGTAGCTCAAATTGCACGAGTTTAAATTTATCTCAATCACCTCAAGACACTAGATGACCGGGTCGACCCGTTTAAGCGCCCGACCTGTTAATGTGAACCCAAATGTTACACGAACTCAATCGCGTCGTCGGGGAAGGCCTTCCACTCGTGTAGATTCTCCGTCAAATTGTCGCAACGTTAGACGACTCATGGACCATTCAATTGATGCTGTTGGATGTACTAATAATCATTCAAACATGGAATCTAATACAAGCATGTCATCGGGTTAGTGGGACTATGTATGTACATCAACTGTTAAGATGACATCAATCGGTGTTCATTTTATTTGTTTAATATTCTAGGTTTGCCTTCGAATAATGTTCCTTCATACATATCAACTGTCTCCCATCCTCAAATGATTGTTTCCTCGACAACGGTTGTTGGTGTCGATGGTAACGTAATCCATTTGACTACAACAAGCAACACTACTACCCGAGGAGCAACATGTGCTACACATGTACATCAGCCTCCTTCGTCTGTTAGCGGACAAAACAACGGGACCCCGTATCCTGGTGTGTCCCGAAATGCACGACAAAATCGTAAGAGCCAAAATTTTTAAATACTTTTGGTTATCATATATAACATGCATTGATTAATGTGTGCGCTGTATTTTAATATTATGTCATGGCAGAACAAGTTTCAATGCACTGGGATTGTGGTGACGCGGACAAGACTTGCACACGTTGTCATGCAAAGCTATGGTATGCTGAAAGAACGATCAAAACATATCGCCCAACTAATCCAAAATTTTCCATATGTTGTGGTGAAGGAAAGGTGCAATTACCTTTTCTTCGTGATGCCCCAGAATTATTAAAGGAGATCATGGATTACAATGGTGGACGCCGTTCCAAAATCTTTAGAAAACATTTAAAGCTTTTAAATGCGATGTTTGCGTTTACTTCAACCGGAGGTAAGATACATAGGGATATAAACGATGGTAGTGGCCCTTACACATTTCGTTTGAATGGACATAACCATCACAGGATGGGCACTTTATTGCCCGCACATGTTGACGGTCGACCCAAGTTTGCTCAACTATACATATATCGGTTTTATGCATTAAATACACCAATTTCTTCGAGTAGTGATGCAAGCGAGCTTCGTACGTTGGTTCAAGATCTGACAACCATGCTTAATGAACACAATGTGTTAGTACAAGCATTTAGGAAGGCGAAAGAAAGGGTTAGTCAATCATCATTGCAACCTGTAAGACTAAGATTCATTGGTACAAGAAGAAGAGATGGAAGACAGTACAACTTACCAACTGCTTCCGAGGTTGCCGCGTTGATTCCTGGTGATGGTAATCCCACAGACTATCGCGACGTGATCATCGAAGAACGAGGCACCGGTAATGTGAAGCGCATATCTGAGCTACACCCAAGTTTTATGTCCTTGCAGTATCCATTGCTTTTCCCGTTTGGAGAAGACGGATTTCATTTGAACATACCTCTAAATGGTTCTCGCACGTCGAAAAGGAAAAATGTTAGTTTGCGAGAATACTATTGCTATTGTTTGCATCAAAGGGTTAACGATGGTTCACAATTGCATAAAGTTGGTCGTCTGTTTCATACATATATCGTAGATGCTTATTCGGCTGTTCTAGAGCATGATCTAGATTGGTACAAGAGAAATCAGAATGTAATTCGTTCTGACTTGTATAATGGATTGCAAGATCACATTGCTAACGGAGAAACAAACTTGCAATCGATTGGTCGTAGGGTTATTCTCCCTTCATCATTCGTTGGTGGGCCTCGACACATGGTTCAGCAGTATCAAGACGCAATGGCAATTTGTCGTTGGGCCGGAGTGCCCGATCTTTTTGTAACAATGACTTGTAACCGACGTTGGCCTGAGATCCTTCGTCATGTTGAAAGTCATGTACGTGGACAACCACCGAGCGATAGGCCTGAAATCATTACCAGGATGTTTAAGATCAAACTGGACGAACTTATGAACGACATAAGAAAAAGAAATTTTTTTGGTCGCGTTAAAGCTGGTACGTGTTTTCGTTAGTTCTTGTATAGTGTTTTAATTCATGGCATTTGTTTATGCCATAAACTTTATTGTATGTGTGTGCAGTTATTTATACAATTGAGTTCCAAAAACGAGGGTTGCCACATTGTCATGCTATCATCTTTTTGCACGAAGATGACAGGATTTTGTTGCTCGATGATATAGATTGCGTCATCTCTGCGGAGTTGCCAACCGATGTAAATGACACGATTGGGTATGAAGCTGTACGTTCTCATATGATGCACGGACCATGTGGTGAACTTAATACTCGAAGCCCGTGTATGTCTAGAAATGGTTGTCAGAAACGTTACCCCAAAGAATATTGTGAGGACACAATTATTAGGCGTGATGGGTGGCCCCGTTATAGGAGACGAAATAATGGAAGGAACGCAAGAGTTGGTCGGCAAGATATTATGCTTGATAACCGTTATGTTGTTCCATATAATAGAGATTGGCTTGTCAAATTCGATTATCATATAAATGTGGAATGGTGTAACCAAGGAACGTTGGTCAAGTACCTTTTTAGTTATCTTAACAAAGGTTCAGATCGTGCCACTGTAGCGATAGAGTCTCGAAACAACAGAACATCGTTCAATTCAATATTACAACATGAGAATGAAATTGAAGAATACCTTAACTGCCGGTACATTTAAGCTTCAGCAGCATGTTGGAAAATATTTGGATTTGATATGCATTATCGCTCTGTAGCCGTTGAAAGGCTTCCATTTCATGAAGAAGGGTGTAATCGTGTATACTTCAACGGAAATGAAAACGCTTCAAATGCTGCTGACAGGATTTCATCTGTGATGTCCAAGTTTACTGAATGGATGACCGCGAACACATTATACCCAGAAGGTCGAAATCTAACTTATGCCGAGTATCCTACAAGATTTACTAGGCATGAAAAGGAAAGACAATGGAGGCCACGTTAAAACGGGATGGCAATTGGTCGTATATATAATGTATGTCCTTCCATGGGTGAGAAATACTATCTTCGAATGTTACTTAATGTTGTACGAGGTGCCACGAGTTATAAAGATATTAAAACTGTTGATAATTTTGAGCACCTAACCTATATGTCTGCTTGTAAGGCCTGGAATTTGTTAGGAGATGACAATGAGTGGATCGAATCAATAAGAGAGGCATCTCAATGGCAGCTAGGGAATCAGCTTCGTGGGCTTTTTGTAACCATATTGTTATTTTGTACTGTTGCCGACCATGCACAATTTTTTAGAGATAGCCTTCCTTATTTGTCAGAAGACGTTGTTTATAATCAGCGTGGATGCCGTTGAATTTAGAGAGGAAGAGATTGAAAATTACACGCTTATAGAGATAGAGAGAATATTAAATGGTAACAATAGGTCCTTGGCTGATTTTCCTTCCCTCCCACAAATTAATTTCCGCTTGGTGAATGTTCACGGAAATAGACTAATTGCTACGGAAAGAACATATAATGTCAATGAAGAACGGGCTCGATTTAATGATCTGTTTATTGGACTAAATCCCCAACAAAGGGAGGTTTATGATAATATCATGCAATGTGTGCATGCAAAAGATGGTGGGGTTTTTTTATATATGGTAGTGGAGGCACGGGGAAAACTTACTTGTGGAAAACAATTATTTCTAGAATACGTTCACTTGGTAAACTTGTGTTATCGGTTGCCTCATCAGGCATTGCATCTTTGTTATTACCAGGTGGCCAAACTTCACATTCAAGGTTTCGTATCCCTATTGAACTCGATAATGACTCGTGTTGTGTGATTGATGTCAATTCAAATCTTGCCGAATTGATAAGAGAGTCTGAACTAATCATTTGGGACGAGGCTCCTTTACAACATCGGTGTGCCTTTGAAGCCGTTGATAGAACGTTACGAGATGTTTGTAGGTTGGAAAGACCTGAAGCTGAAGACAAGGTTTTTGGTGGAAAGGTTATAGTGCTTGGTGGAGACTTCAGGCAAATTCTACCCGTTGTTACAAATGCACGAAGAAGCGATGTTGTTGCTTCTGCTGTAAACAAGTCGGCCGCATTATGGAATGCATGTCGGGTTTTTGTTTTGACAATTAACATGCGCCTGCGTAACCCAACAATCGATGATGCATATGCAAACGAGGTAAGGTTGTTTAATAAATGGATACTAGACATGGGGGATGGTAAGCTTCCTACGGTAGCACTTGATAATGAAGACGAAGCAACATGGATAGCTATTCCTGACGACCTTTTAATTCCTATAGATGATAATCCAATCAATGCTATAGTGGCAAATACATTTCCGGATCTTTCAAACAGGTTGAGTGATATAGATTATTTAAGAGAACGATGCATCTTGTGTCCAACAAATGAGTCTGTTGATAATATTAATTCACATGTTCTTGACACCATGTCAAGTGATTTGTATGTGCTGCTTAGCGCCGATTCCATTTGTGAAACGACAAACAACATAGAGGAAATGCAAATCATGTATCCACCGGAGTTTCTAAACACGTTAAGCTTTTCTGGGATCCCAAACCATAAACTCGAATTGAAAGTTGGTGCCCCAATCGTATTGTTACGTAACATAAATTTACAGCGGGGCTTGTGTAATGGAACACGTTTGATCATAACTCAGGTTACCCGTTTGGTTATTGAGGCTTTATAATCACTGGGAGCCATATCGGTGAGAAGGCATTTATGGGCCGAATCGATATGACTCCAACCGATAACGCGTGGCCTTTTCGTTTCAAACGACGCCAGTTTCCCGTGAAGGTGTGTTTCGCCATGACTATCAACAAAAGCCAGGCTCAAACTTTTAATCATGTTTGTGCATACCTTACAAAACCAGTATTTACACATGGCCAGCTATATGTTGTTGCATCACGTGTCACTTCCCGTGCCGGTCTTCGATTTTATATTGATAACAATAGCCTTTGTGCTAATAATCTCACAAGAAATATTGTTTACAAAGAGGTTTATTACAATTTGCCTACAGGTAAAAGTACTTTTTCGTTCTTATTAACACACACAAAAAAACTCTATATGGATAACAAAATATTCGTGTTTGATGATCGCTTCTATTTTATTGTAGCAGGAACCGATCAAGAATGAGTCTTCCATATCGTTATATTAGTAATTTGTTTCCTAACATGACTGATAAGTGGAAAGTTAATGTCATGGTTTCACGGATATGGACTACATATAATCCTAACACCAATCGCATTTTATCTCTTGACATGATATTAGTGGATGAAAAGGTAAATAAATGATCATTATTGTTCATTGGTTCTTATTACCCGCTTCAAATTATAACCCAATCTAACTATGCTCATCACCTCCAGCGAGATTCAATTCATGCAAAGGTTCCGGTGTTTCTAATAGACAAGTTTGAAAGTTGTATCGAGGAGGGTCAAGTCTATCAAATTCATAGATTTAAGGTGCTTCAGTATGCCACCCAATATAGGCCTTTAAAGCGCGAGTTCTTTGTGCAATTTTTATACGGGACATCAATACAAGCTTCGTCTCTTCAAGCGGGGTTATTTCCAAGATACGTTTTTGAGTTTGTCCCATTTCACATGATCGAGTCTCGTGATTATATCGTTGATACATCCGGTTTAAAGTTACAAGAATTCTCATAAAATGATATTTTGAATGTTTTTTTATATAGATGTGATTGGCATTCTTCACAAATGGGGTCCTCTTGAAGAAAAAGTTGGAATGGTCCAGACTTGTAATCCACAAATCCGTAAAATTGCTATTATGGATATGAGGTATCTTATGTTTCATTGTAGTATATTCGGTTAGTAATGGTATTTTACAAAACATCACATTTTTAGTATTTAATACTACGTAGTGACGTGAAGATGGATATTACATTATGGGGGGAAACCACTTTGAAGTACACGGATGAGGTTATAAAATCTAAAGATCATACTAATATCGTCATTGTGTTGACGTGTTGTAGGGTACGGTCATTCGAAGGTTGGTGTTATTATTATTTTGGACATGGTGTTCAAGGTTTAGGCACATGCATGAGTTTATTTGATTAACGGTGTTTTGTATTGTCTAAGGTGTAACACATTTGACGACATTGTCGTCAACACAGTTTTTTATGGACCCTCCGATTACAGAGGCCGCCCCGTTTTATCAGAGGTATATTTGAGTTTATTAGTGTAAAATATACCAATGTATAATATTGACACAACTACTTATTAGTATGTGGTTATACTTCAATAGGCCAATGCATTCGGTCATCTTTTCATCTGTCATCCCAGAGCCCGAGGAATTAGGAGTAACAAGTGTTTCTGATATTTATACGTGTTTATCAGATGGTGTTGAGAAGGTATTTATTACCAATAATATGTATAGGTGATACATATTTTCTTGACGTTTGTGTTCTATAATTAACATTGTACTTACCAGGGGATGACATTTATTATCGATGGAATTGTGGTTGATGTTGACCTGTATAATGATTGGAAATATGTACAATGTACGAGATGCTTTAAGAGAGCAGTTCCACGCTCCTTTCATTATTTTTGTGACACGTGTCAACAGAACGTTATGAACCCTCGCCAAGCGTAAGTTACACATATTAAAAAATAACTATGCTATTTTCATATTTCATGTTGACGTTTGTTTGTTATAGATACAAGCTGGTGATACAAATAATGGACAATATGGAAGAGATTAGTTGTGTTTTTTTCAACTCTCACGCCATTAAGCTCATGGGTCTTACGGCTGCACAATTACTTAGCATGAGCATGCAAGAGGTGCATTAGTTAACACAATATATATTTAATGTGACACGTGTGTGTGGTGTCTTAGCTTAACTCGCATCCATTTTTCCCAGGGTGATGATGATCCCGATTGGATACGCAATTTCTTTCTTGATAACTTGTACGGGCAAAGGGTCATCCTCGCTATTAGAATTGATGAGCATAATCTTCCTCCAAAATGTGTGCGGCGTTTTACAGTCACCAAATACTATGGTGATAACCTTGAATACATGAAGCACAATGAGGACATACCCAAAAGCCCAGTGAGGGTGTCGACAATAGGTTCGGATTGTCCTATCAATGCCTACAATAATGATATCGATGACCACGAAGCATTGTCGGATGATTTCGAATACATGCAAAAGTTGATGGATGAGATAGAATGGGGTCCACGCGTCGGACTACAAACTGATGGAATTTTTGTTGACCTAAACAAGGGTTGTTCCGAAGCTTCTTCAAGTGTCGTTGATGGTAACAAAATGGATGCTAGGATGGAAGATACCAATGTAGACACGGTTCCTATAAATCCAGTTGAGGAAAATATCGCAAGTATACATGTAGAATTTCCAAATGAACCGACTGAGGCCGTGTCCGGTGTTGATGTTCGTGGTCAAGATATAGAGCCCACTATGAATCCCGTGAAAACTGAGGAACATCACGACGAGTTTGAATGTCCATAGTCGTTTCATTTGTGTTAAGAATATATTTTCCTATTTCAGCATGACTTAAGTAGGCTTATGTATCTGGATTACTGTGGTTTTGCATTGTTTTGTCATGTAAGCAATGTAACAAATTAATACCTTTTACTTTATATTTTCTCATTTACTTTTTTATAATTATGCATCTATTGGTATCATCTAGGAAATCTACGACGACATCATCATGGACAAAATTGTTTATACATATACACTATTCTCACACATAATCTAATAATTTTAATATCAGCTCTAAATGTTATTCATCTTGAAGAGGTTTCGTTTTATCAAAAAAATAAATAGACAACACATGAGCTAACTTCTATAAAAAAAGGCTAAAGTATGCTAATACTCCTACAAGAAGTATAAGATAAGACCTACTTATTATAAACAATACTTAAACATACACAAATTTCCATTAATAATGAATTACAATTACGATAATAAGTTGAAATAGTATTCCGACACGCATTGAAAAGAAATATTTAATTTTTGCAAATGGAATGATTAGGGGAAAAATGGACGGTCGTCTCTCGGCAAATGTGTTTTCAGACCTTCGAATACCGAATGTATGGTGGAAATTTGAAAAGGTCTTTGTGGAGTTCATTTGGAAGGATAAAAAAGCAAACAAGATCTACTTATTTTTACTCGATAAGAAGGTAAATTATCAAATAATTTAAATATGAAGATTTCTATGACATTATACATACTACCATTTATAATATTTTGATAAATATCATTTTGCACTTCAGAGAAACAAAATGGCAGCAATCATCCACCAGAAGTTGATTCCTTTGTATGAAAGTAGAGATTTGCTTGGAAAAGTATTTGTTTTGTGTCATTTTCAAGTGCAACCAACCTTCGTGATTATCCGAGGTATGAAGGTTATAGTTTTATCCGCAATCAGTGGGAAATAATCATCAGCACTAAGACAACACTTGAGGCGGCACCGGATAACAACTTTCCTACGTATCCACTGGTCTCTCCAACTATAACGTTAGTGCGTGATAAAACTATACGTAGAATGATGGTTGGTATGTATATGACATGTGATTACAGTGATAATATTCTAATACAAATACTATAATTATTACATCATATTTGCTCTTATGAATTATGCTTTTTAGATGTCGTGGGCAAGATTACGGGAGGCGGCCAGATACGTCACGGTGGTGGTTGTGAGCTATTTATGAAAGATGCAAAGTAAGTCAACACTTGTGTTATAATTTTTGTTATGTTTACTAAATATGAATTTTATTATTATATACCTGATAGTTGTATGAGTTTTATTATAAGGTTGTTTTCTTTACTTATAACTATACTTAATTTATTTATTTACAGGGGTGGTCTCATTAAGTTGGTTGTGTATGATACTCTAAAAATTCGCCCAGTTAGATTTGATGTCGCAATAAGAGATAAATCTATAATATATGCATCTCGGGTTAAAATTATTCATCTAAATTTAAGTAAGTGAGACTTTGATTTCTTTAATATGTCTTATACATTTGTAATGGCATAATATAATTCTTATAATCGTTTTATGATTTTTTTTTCAGTAAATATTTTGATTGCTACGGATTTATCAGAGATTATATTTGAACCAAGGATCCTAGAAGCGGCCAAAATTAAATATAGGATGTTACGTTAGTATTATATTTTTTAAATACATATTTTTTATTTAGCTTGCATGTTCTCTACATACCGTTTCTGGATATGCCAACTTTTTATTTTTTAAATGCTCTTGCTATAAATCTTATAGACCGATGACATACTTTATATTTATGTTGATGAGCAAACTTTATTTATTTTTTTGTTATTTATTTTTTAAGTCTAACTACTCTTTTTTAACCGTGAGTTTTCAAAAGTGTTTTTATAGTTCGAAAACTTTGTATGTTAATTTGTTTATATATATTACATTGCTTAACAACTCTTAATCTTGCCTATAGGTGGGCGGATGTGTTAGATCACTGTTTAATTTTTATATGGTAGTCTTTTCCGAGGGAAAAATGGTTGGGTAAGTTCTTAAAATAGCAGTTAAAAAGACGAATGTACTTGGAAAAGCTAATTTGAAAGTACTGTTTCGTCCTTTAGCGTGTGGAGTTTATTTACATAAAATCTTGAATTTGATTTGTTTTATTATTTTTATTTATTAATACTAATGGAATATAATAAAAAATAAAACCAATAATTTCATATCTTTGAAATGTTGATATTTTATGATGTTTTAAAAACTACTACAAAGGTATTTACTTAGTTAAAAAAGAGGGTGTATCTGGACATCGCCCAGGTATTACACTAGTTTTAATTGGCATAAGGGTCCTGTTTTTTTTAAAGAATTTATTTCTTCAAAATGTATTTAACTATACCCCAAATGTTAATGTGTGTATTCATCTTTTAAAAATGTTATTGTGTGTATTGAACTTTTAATTTGTTATTATTGTACGTATTTTGATTACATAAAAAACAAAAAAAACTATAAGTTTAATGCATACTATAGGAAGTTTAATACACACAATAACACACTTTTTGTAAGTTTAATACACACAATAACATTTTTAAAAGGTGGATACACATATTAATATTTTGGGTATACTTAAATACATTTTAAATAAGTAAACCCCTTTTTAAACGATGATATTTATGAATCATCTCCAAAGTGAAGATGAGTAAACAGAAAAGTCTCTAAACTTGAGACAAAAGATGATACATAAAAACCCTCAAAAAGAGTCATGTGACCATATGCATACATCCCACTTATTTTCATTGATACATCAGCATCACATTATTTTTTTCTCCTATCATCCTCCATCCACTTCTATCAATCTAACTCTCACATTTATGTAAGAATGACACAAGTCATAAATAGTTAAGAGATATTTTAGGTATTTTCTAATTCATTCTCTCACCTCCCATCAAATTTTACCTCAACAATCAAACACAAACACATATTTTTCCAAATTTCTCATTCCAATTAGATTTCTCTCACGGTGTTCCACATTTCGATCCTTTCACCGTCGATTAAACCATCCCACACTCCAGCGCTCCTACTTTAGTCATTAGTGAATGCCAACTGTATCACCATGGCTACAACTGTATCACCATGGCTACAACTGTCTTCACAATATCTGTTGTCTCTCTTTCTTCTACGGTTTAGATCTACAACTCTCTAGGCAAACTGTCTGCCATCACTCACCAACCACCGTTTAATCACAGTTTCTCCTGTTAATACGCATCGCTTTTTAAATCCGCCTCTACCCCACTCATCCACCATTGCCACCTTAGATCTGATCGAAAATATTAGTTTTTGAATCTATTTCTTAATCAATTTGTTCTTCAATATTTGAAATTGTTTTGAGAAGAGAAAAATCTGATTTTTGGAGAAGAAAGTGACTCAAGTTTCATCATTTTTTTCATTGATTTCTTTCTACGGTGTGTCGATCTGCATCATTTTGTTATTTATAATTTGTAATCATTTCTCAAAATTTTAATTATATTAAATGACGGTTGTTAGTTTATCAATTTCTACTAGATGAAACCTACATGCATATATATATATATATATATATATATATATATATATTAAATGATGGTTGTTATTCATCTTTTTTTATTTGATGAATTTGAGTTGTGCATCAAATTTAATTTATTAATCAGAGTTATGTTGGTAATTGATCGGCAAACGAGTGATAAATCAATTTTTTTATAAGTGGATTTGTTCAATTGAATTTTTCTTGTGTGCATCAATTGGTCTATGCATCAAGAAAGCTTGTGCATCACATTTTGGCAAGAATTATCCTTCAATTTTGATTAGATTTTATGCTTTTAAATTTCAGATTCTGAGTAAATTAAAAAGCATGATATCGTGAATTTAGAAGCGAACGTGGGACATTGATTAAAAGACAATTATGCACAATTAATTAATTTTTAGACAAAAGATATTTTAATAACGACCTAATCTAGTAAATTCAAAGGACAGATTTTCGTCTTACTCTTTTTACCAAAAAAATATTTTTACTTGATCCTTACCTATGTAAATATACAGAGACACACACACAAACAGTCAAAAAAATTCAACGTGAGTGAAAACCAGCATGGGGTAATAGGAGGTGAGGGTGATGGTGTACATGGGGCATCAAGCACCAACCAGCCACGTACCAGCTGGTTGGATACGCGCGCCTCGCCTTAGTCTAGTCTTAAGAGGTTTCTAACACTAAAAGTTGTGTGTTGTTTGTGTGTGTTTTGATTACGTACTCTTCATTATCTATTTTGGGGGATGATTTAAGTTTCATTTCGTACACCTGTACGTTTGTTTGCATCTGCATAGATTCGATCATATATGAGTGTGTATGAAAAGTTTTACCAAAGGAGGGTTTAATGTTGTGGTATGTATCCCATAAGGATGATTTAATCATTGACCGACGGTACATCGATATAATGGTTAATTACTAGACTTAAAGGTAAATACTCTTTTTAAAATAAATTTCGGTTTGTTGCATCACCGTCCTTTAGGAGGTTCAATTCGATCACATATTCACTTGCCAATTGCCGTTTGACAAAAACTAGGTTTTAATTTGCCCGCGCTACGCGTCGGGATTAAACTATATTTTTTTGTACAGTAAAATACACACATTATCCAATATATGATTTGAACCAAAAATATTTTCTTTCCTACCAAATCATTTCATTCTTATGAGGAAAAAAATTAAAGTAAAATAAGCCAAGTTTTTATCCTAATCCGTCCATTTCTTTCCTTAAATGAAACTTGAGAATACTTCTTTTTAATCATTTCCTTTTCCTCATACAAAAAGCTCGAGAATAGATTATTGGATAATTCTATATATCCCTCCTTGATTATCTATATAGTCCCCCTTGATTTAACATATATGAGTGAAAAAGTTACATTAAAAAGGTAACATTCTTGATTTAAAATATTATATAGAATTACCAAAATATATATAACATAAAAAGTAGTTTATATATACATGGATGCATAATTTTAAAATATCATGATAAAACCAAATTCTCATGAGTTTATATACAATTACCTATTTACCCTTGAAAATACCATGATAAATTGTCTTTTTACTTCTTGAATTGATAGATATGAGAATTGAAATATCCATTGGCATATTCCAAGTTTATTTATATATTATTGTTTTTCTAATAGTGTTATTATATATAATAACTAAGTTATGAATAGTAACTTTTCTGATAATTGTTATATATCTTTTATGCTGCACTTTTACAACTAAATGGGACTAGTGGGGTGGCAAAACAGGGGGAAGAAACTAGAGGTGTTTATGGATGGTTAACCGTGCATAAGGTTAACAGAGAACCAGTTAACCGAGTACCCGTTCGTAACATTCATGAACCTAAACCGGTGCACAGATAATCGGTTAACAAGTTTTTTCGGTTCGTTTTTCCATTAACCAATTAATCATTTTTAACTGCTAAATATATTTCTAAAACATAACGTTTCAAAATTTAATATTCATATATCAACTCGAAAGACGCAAATGAGAAATTTATAAAGGGTAAATTGCATTAAAATACAATGAACTTTGTCTTAGTTACCATTGTATACAACTAGCTTTAAATTTTTAAAAATAATACAATTAACTTTTATAATCCCCTCATTGTATATAAACAACTTTTTTATGTGTATGTTGTTTAATTACTATTGTATACAATAAACTTTCACATAACTTCCATAGTATACAACAAGTTGCATACAATGTGGGGATTATAAAAGTTTGTTGTATTATTTTTAAGAAAATAAAATTGATTGTATATAATGGTAACTAAGACAAAGTTCATTGTGTTTTAATACAATTTGCTCATTTATAAAACATTACGAACTGTGTTATTTATCTATCAACTAATTATGACATAAGAAAAACGTGATTAAGATAGAGTGAAACTAAGTAAATAGATAATAAATGATAAGATTTATAAATCTAGTTAACTCGTAAACTTAAATAATACATATATCTACTAATATCTATATTGAAAAATGAAATATAGATATTGACTTTGGGTAACAATTCTTTGTGAGTATATAATTATCGCATGTGAATATTGATTAATTTGTTAGTATTAAAAAACAAAAAAACTAAAATTTGAATTTTTTTTAAGTTTTCGGTTAACTGTCTGTCTCTAAATTCATGAATCGTAACCGAACCGAATAACCGAAATTTTTTTAGGTTCAATTAACCAAACCAAAAAAATTAAAATAAAGGGTTTGATTGACCTAGGTTTTGATATGATCTACCGGTTTTTAGATTTGATTTTTCGGTTTCGGATATTTAAGAAACATGGAGGCTGCGCATCAAGTCAAAGGTTTGAAACTTGAATGTCCTTTTTCTTCTTATTTTTTCAATACAAACAGGGAAAATTCGGTTTAACATTTTAAGATATATTATTATTTGTTTTTAAATTTTTATTTATATATTCAGATAATTATATTTATATGTTTTTGGTATTTCTCTTATAACTTTTAACCCATAAGTCTAATGTAAATATGAATACATAGTGATAGTCTAATTTTTATCTACATTTCAATATAAATTTGAGTGTAATACAACTTTTATTTTAAAAAAATGTATTTTTTAATATCGAGTACTAAAAAATACATTTCATCGATACTTATCATATTACATTATTATTTATCTCAAAATGTGGATAAAGTGAGTGAGTTACAAATATTTACACACACACACCAAACATGATACGTCAATACTTGTAAAGGAACACATTAGACGTGATACGAAAAATAATAGTTGAAAATCAGTTAAAATCTAAACAACGTAAATGTTTAATTTTTCACAAACTTAGAGAGAAAAATACATTTGACTTAATAGAATAACATGACATGATTTAATATGTGCTTCGTAAATGTTTAAATCTTCACGTTTTAATTTAAAATTTTATTTAGGATTGAATATTAGTTTATATAGATTATTCATACTAAAAACTTCGCCTCAACGCGCGAGAGGTTACAACTAATTACTTATAAAATTCAATTTGTTGACTATTATTGTAACCATTGCTTCAAGAGAAACAAACTTGAGTTAATAGTAAATTAACTATTACATCTCTACGGTATGTCTCTTATTACACCCTTGTTCTTATGATTCATTTATTACATACAATCTCTAATGTTTGAATTTCATAATGTCTTTCGTCCCTCGGTCTGTTAGAACTAATGAATGTAAGTTAGCTTCTTCTAAAATCCAAGTCTATCCTTTATGTTCTAATTAAAAACTTTTTTCCTAATTACCCTAAACACCCCCTCCGCTGGAATAATTGGCCCAAATTCTCTCATTCATTCTCTCCGGC
The DNA here is from genome assembly GCA_038502395.1 of Dittrichia graveolens. Lineage (NCBI taxonomy): Eukaryota > Viridiplantae > Streptophyta > Magnoliopsida > Asterales > Asteraceae > Dittrichia > Dittrichia graveolens. The sequence continues at coordinate 81,101,978 of JARJIL010000002.1, read as the reverse complement.
GATAACACCATCACTAACGAAGATATCACCACCAACCGGCGACAACACCATCACCGACGAATCCAACGATCCACCATATGAATCTGCTTCTCATTTTTTTGACCTACACCACCACTATGTACATATTCGCTCTCGTTTCTTATTTATACCATCACAACAATGCTTTTCTTTTGTCTCTCTATCTCTTTCTTGTGTTTTTTATCTAGATCTATGGTTGATTTTTGGTTTTCAACGGGTTTTTATCCAAATCTGTGTGGTTGTTCAAAGCTTGTTTTGTGTTTGAAATACTGCTTCTTGATATGAAAGATTGTTTTGTGTAAGTGACCAAAGCTTTTGTGTTTGAAATATCGATTGATTTTGGATTTTCAATGGTTATCTAGACCTATATTTCGTCTTTCTACCACTCTCTTGTTTTTTTATCAAGATCCATTGTCTCTTTCTTTTATGTGAGTTTTCCTAATGCTGTTTTTGAGTTGTTGGATTAGCCTAACTTGACTTGCTCTGTGAAAAGCATGATTTCTTTAGTTAAATTGTTTGGCTTTTGAGTTCTTACTCGAAATCCATGGTGTATTTGGTTGTTTTCCGGTCTAAGACGTTAGATATGATATCTTCTGAATCGAAATAAATGAATCACATATTGAGAAAACTCTACTATTTTGTATAAGGTTGAAACTAGAAGTAGTAATATTAGTTTTAGGCTTTTAGATCTAATCATTTGTTTGGATATGCTTATGGACTGGAATTTGATGAATGCATTACGAACACATATATGAGATCTAATTGTGACAAATTGAAAATTATGAGAGTATCAAATGGGTTTCCCGAAATTGTCATCAGAGTTGTGTCAGTTAACAGTTATGTAAAAACTGAGGTTGTCAAAACTCTTGTGTAAAGTATCTATTATAATAATAATGAGATTTTAAAGATTAATTGTTACTATTAACTTAATATTAATAATATCTTCAATTATTAAAGATGAATATTATATTAGTAAAGTATTTCTTATAATAATAATAAATGAAGTTTAGGGTATTTAATTAGCACATAAAGGGTAAACATGTCTTTTAGTATAATTTAACTGATATATATTAATTCTAACAGACTGATTCTAACAGACTGAGAGACGAAGGATGTTATAGAATTCCAACATTAGAAAGTATGAGTCTAAAAAATGAATAAGAACAAGGATATAATAAATAATAAACTTTTATAAACTAATGTATAGGGCCTTAGGGAATTTACTTCGACAAATCCGAATCGTCTAATTAAACAATCTCAATTGGAGTCTATCTTTCGAGCTTTGAGATTTTGGATTTAGACAAGATGAAAACAAAACATCCTTTATATTAAGAACCGAGCATTCCAAGATAATTATTAAAAGGGCAAAATGCATAAAAATACAAAAACTTTATAAATATTACCATTGTATGTAACTAATTTTATTTTGTATCTAAAAATACATACAACTTACAAATTTTGTTCATTGTATACAATTGATAACCTGATTACCAGGTTACCGGTTATCCATTGTACACAATGAACAAAATTTGAAAGTTTTTTGTATTTTTAGGTACCAAAATTCTTTTATTTTTTATAAGGTTATCGGTTATAATAGGTAACTTGCATACAATGAAGCAAATTTGTAAGTTGTTTGTATTTTTAGATAAAAAATAAAGTTGGTTATATACAATGACAATATTGACATAGTTTGTTGTATTTTCGTGTAATTTCCCCTTATTAAAATGGGTTTTATTTTTCATGTATACATCCTTTATAAATGATTAGTTTACTATCTATAATTTATATATATCTAAAATAATAATTAGTAAATAATGATATCGAGAAAGTTTCAAATAACAACTATTTTTTATAAGAGAACTGCAAGAATTTATCATTAATAAGTCATTAATGAGTCATTGATGTCTCGTTAACGAGGGTTATTTGGGGAAAATCAAGACTCATTAAATAATGACTTATCCACCCGAACGTAATTCACGGTTGGTAACTATATAAATGACCAAAAATACCCCTATTAATAGTGTTACAAACAGTTTTCGTACGAAAATATATCTTTTTAAACTTTTCCCTAGTAACATCCTCCTTATGATATCTAATAATGAGTAAATAAGTAATTCTACACATCAAACCAAATTGTAAAACCGATCGAACCAAATTGGTTCGGACCTTGAAGCTAGTAGCTAGATGGTTTGGATCCACGTTCTAGATATCAAAATCCTATTAGATTCATCTAGTTAGATTAAACCGATCCATCCAATCCAATATTCAAATGAAGAACACCCTTAATTACTAAATTTTAATATTTTCCCTTAATTATACAATAATTTCGTAGGAATGGTTTTGTAGATAAACAACGATACAATTTGAAAATGATATCTAGGAGATGGAGTATAATAATCCAAAAATGTGTGAATGAAGGATATGATGAGTAGACTTTGCTTGTAATTAAGGTCTTGTTATTGATATATATATATATATATTAGAATTAATTTTTACACATCTCCTTCAACGACACTGATGAAATAGGACGTTGGTTTGTTGGTATATGCATGATTCAAAGCTCATGGAGTTGTCATATGCTCTCAGTCAATGCCGGCAGAACATATGGATGATTGGATGCTAATAACTTTCGTCATCACCGTGATGGAGTACTGAAGGAGTATCAGGGCTGGCGGCCCACGGTTGCCTAACAATTTTTTTTAATTCATAAAGATGTTTATATTTGTTAAAGTAAGATAACTTAACCCAATTGCATAAATGGCTAATGGCTTACTCAGAAGTTACGACTTGTTAGTGTTTTATTATATCTCTTATACTCTATAAATTGTTATCAATATAATACATAATACGTATACATTATCCTATACTAAAATCTTAATATGTATTATCTTTAGTAGTTGTCAAAATAACCATTTTGTCATTTTATAATATTACAAACTCGGTCCATGTGGTTTTCAAATAGTTTCATATTTAGTTCTTTAACCTTTTTTAATAAATGTTAAAGGACTAAACGAAACTATTTGAAAACCATAGGGACTGAGTTTGTGCTGTTATAAAATGGTCATTTTGAAATTTGTAATACCAACGCCGTTACTTTTAATGACTAAAGAACTAAGATTGTAACAAAGTGTCAATTTAAGAGACCATCTCAGTAATTTTTTAATTTATAGGACTAAATCAGTCATTTTTAATAAATCATAAGTACCAAATCAGTAATTCACTGCTCCTAATAGCTTAAAGTTTGATTATTGTTAATGGAGGTGACATGGGATTCAAAACCCATCCGATTCAAAACCATCTTTGGATGCATATGTATTCGAGCACGTATACAGTTTCTGCGTCTTAGTCTCCAACTATAAATGGGAGGAAATCTTACACTATATTATCCTTACTTGCACATCATGCATCAAAGTTTATACATTTTGTGGAAATTAAGTGGTTGGTCTTCTAATAACACATTAGTCAGACTTAAGATCTTTGTCATCAAATCCTAATATGTATTTTTTTTATAGAATAATTATTTTATATATGAGATTTCTATTATTTCTATTATATTAAATGGACGTTAAAAAATCATAACATTATATTATAACTACTCTAAAACGTTGACTTAGTACGAGCACACCTTCCATATTCACTTAAAGACAACCATAGAAACACCTCATTTCCAATTCATCTTCCTAGTATGGAACTTGCTTAATGCATATAATTATTTAGAACAAGAAAGAAAAAACAAAACATGTTTATAATTAGAAGAATGAAGCATTTTTATTAAAGCAAAATTCATTTTCCACCTTAGCCCTCACTCGACACTATGCAAAGGCATGACATGAAAATATGGTCACGTTTCTTACATATCATATTTTACCATAAACATTTTTATTTTAAAATTTAGAAAGGTGGAAAAGATCTTTAAATTTCTTGATAGTATAGATGTAACGTCTTACCAGCTTTTCAAAAAAATTTATTTGAATAATAATTAATTGATAATGATCAATAGTATTAAAAATTTATACTCCTCATATCACTATATCACATCGATCTTGGGTTATTTCCTGTTGGGCTTAAACAACAAACTAACCCAGAGTTTAAAATTCTAATTATCCCTTATAATCAATTTCCCCACTAAATTCCCAATTCATTTCACTTTTCAATTTTAACCCTTAGTTTTTTTTCACAATATACCCATAACTTTATATAACTTACATTTGATCCATAAAATTACTTACTATTAATACAAATTAAATGATTTTTGGTCTAGCGGTATCAAAGTGTATTAAGGTATCTCTCACACTTTAAGCTTAAGGGTTAAATTTCAGTTATACATCGTTTCTTATTTTCAATTTAACCCTTAATAAATATTCACTTTTTACCCTTCAGTTTGTATAAGTTACATTTGATCTTCTAACATTACTAGGTAATGTAGCCATTTGTACATAATGTAATCACCAAATATAGTAGATACATTTTAATCTAAATATTGTTTACCTAACTTTGAATAACCATCTTATATATTATATTACATGTAAATTAAATTACTAAGAATATGATTATTTGAATATCACCCGACACAAAGCGAGCTTAATATACCTTGTTTAGCTCAATAACTAAAATTGAGCTTGTAAATCATTTTGTGGGGTTGTAGTGAAAAATTAAAGAGGTTAGTACAATTTTTACTCGTAGTTAACACTTACATAAAATGAAAAAAATCGACAAAAAATAACGATATGTGCTAGAAGTTGAGATATTGCCCAAGCTACCCCTTGGACCCATCCCTCGTAAGGTGTTATTTCTTCTTTTAAGATTGAGTGTTAAGTCTCACTCGAAACTAGGTGCAGAATTGAGGTTGTATTTGAGAAGATGATGATGATAATGATGATGATGCTTTTAATTATTATTATTAGAGTTAATTTCATAAATGTTCCTTTAACTATTCCTATATTGCAAGTTTAGTCTTTTTTTAAAAAAAGTTGCAAACTCTATTCTTAAACTACCATTTTGTTGCATAGATAGTCATAGTCCTTTCTAACATTTTTCGTTTGTCAGGTTCGTTAAGTCAAGGGTTTTTAGGTTTTTTACCATTTTTTAAAAGTTTTGTTTGGTTTTAAATATTTAATTCTTTTTTTAAAATAAATTTCACCCTCCACTCTCTCATTCTCCATCTATGATCTATCACACTCCTCTCTCTCTCTCTCTCTTCCTGCACCTCTATCACCTTCGCCGCTGCCATCACCTCCACCGCTCAATCCACTACCACCTACCTCTAATCACCACCACCACCAATAAACTCTAATAACACAGATCTCTCTCACTTTCCAAAAACCATTAAAATGTCTCTTCCACACTTCCTATCCCTTTCTACCTCTGACGAACTTCGCCAACCCACCACCACCACCAACAAGAAACAGAATGTGGATAAATTGCACACACCACCCCAAAACCCTAGATCTAAGGGGGATAAATCGCACACACACCACCCCAATACCCTAGATCTGAGGAGGATAAATTGCATACACATACGCCGACACTAGCTAAATCACCACCACTAAGAACACACACCTACAGGCTAGCTATGAGGGAGAGAGATAGATAGATAGAGAGAGAGAGAGAAGTGACGCTGACACTTGGTGTAGAGATATATGGTGAGGGGCAGCGGTGACGGTTTAGAGATGGCGACAAATGTGGTGGTGCACGATCTTGGAGGCGATGGTGGCGCTGAATAGATTCTAGATCCACATATGTGGTAGTGTGTGATGGTGGAGGCGATGGTGCAAGGCTGGTGGTGGTGATGCGGCGGTAGGGAGTTGGTGTCATCTTCGGCTAGGGTAGAGAGAGTCTGAGGGAGTGAAGGGTCGTAGGTGATAGTGATGCAGTGATAGGTGAATGGTGGGTGGCGGTGGTGGTAGTGGCCTTCTCCGGCTAGGGGGAGTAAGTGACGCAATGGTAGGGTTAAGAGTGTAAAAAGGAGAGGAGAGAAAGAAAAAGGGATGTGGGTTTGGCTGACAGAGATTAAAGGGTGGGGTTGGTTTTTAAAGTATATTATTATTATTGTTGTTGTTGTTGTTGTTATACAATTATTAAGAAAATAAAAAAATAAGAATAAGGGTTGAATAGTCAATTTACAAAAATTAACAAACCTAGTTAACAAAAAACGTTAAAAATGACTACCCATGCAACAAATGGTAGTTTAAGGATAGAGTTTGTAGCTTTTTGAAAAGAAAAAAAAAAGATTAAACTTGCAATATGTGGTTAGTTAAAGGACCATTTATGAAATTAACTCTTATTATTGTTGTTGTATTGTTTATCAAAACTGATAAAACAATTTCGATCAAAGTAGGTTCAAGAAGACAGATGGTGGCAAAATCACACAGAAGATTGAGGCTTTAAGATAAAGAGATTACGAGTAATTCTGAATCAAAGAATCTTACAATCTAATGGGAGCAACCTGGTACATGGTGATGAGACGAGATGGTCGAGGCTGGTTCCTTCAAAAGTTTGTGTGTTTATGTGGAGAGCATTAAATGGGCGAATCCCAGTTCGAGTGCTACTTGAATGAAGAGGTATAGATATCCCATCCATTCTATATCCATTTTGTGAAGAATCTTTAGAAAACATTGACCTTGTGTTAGTTAGATGTAGAGTCTCCTATAAATTATTGTTCAAAGTGTGTTTTCTTGGTGGGGTTTGGAAGATTTTAATTGCATAGATTTGGAACAGCTGGAGAACTTCAAAGGTAAAAGATTTTGAAAAAAAAAGGACTAAAAATATTTGGGAAGCTATTATTTGGTCCTTTTTATTATTATGGAAGCACCAAAATGAAATAGTGTTTAGAAGAAACAACCTTGGTCTTGTGGGTATGATTTTTGAAAGATGATATTTTCACTTATAAGTTGATTCATATAAGAAAATATATATTTCATTAACTTGTAATATAGCTTTAATGATATTGTATAATTATATAAATAAATCAATTTTATAAGTAAATTTATCACCCCCTTTCTGAAATAGTGCTTATGACTTATGTGGTGTGTGAATCCGTCAATAAGAGATTAGAAAAGTTTGGTTCTTAATTGTGATAGTTGTTCCCGGTCAACTGATTGTAATTCTACTATTTAGCCTAGCTTCTACTACTCGCACAAAGTTGGTGTAATTGATATTGTTTTATAATATCTTGACTTTCAAAAAAAATATATATATTCAATCACGAAGAAAATTAATAACAGAAATATCTCCTACTATACAAAATCCGAACAATTTTATTAGTTTTCTTATAACTTTTGGTCTGAGTGTTTTACAGAAATTAATAATTAAGTTATTAACTTAATTTCTATACTAATAATATAAAAAAAATCATTGTTTTTTAAAAAAATAGAAAAACTAATATCGCTTGTAATAAATAAGTTTCATGAAAGAAAAACAACTATTAAATATATTTTATAAGACATTTAAGTATAATTTAATTTAGTTTTTATCGTTCGTAGTTTAAAAAAACTTATCAGTAATTTACTTAATGAAAAAATGCGACGATCCGTAAATGTTCTATCACAACCTAGAATTAAAGAAGGGCAAATTGTAGAAGAAAATATAGTAAACTTTGTCTAAGTAACAATTACATACAACAAACTTTGTTTTTCTAAAACATTACAGTGAACTTTTAAAATTTTATCATTGTATGCAAATGACTTTTATTCACAGGTCACCTATCCGGTCATCTTTCAGTTTTTTTCCCTTTTCTTTTGAGTAAAATATATGAATTTTCAAGAACATATCCCGATCGCCTTAAAAACAAACACAAACATGTTCTTGTTCTTGATCAAATCTATAACAGGTCCCAGCAAAGCTACATCAGTAAACAAGAATCATCGGCAAACACCTCCTTCAAATCCATAACCTGCACTTGGATTGTTTTGCTCAAACTACCGTTGTCACCTTCATATTCACTACCTCCTTCAGATCTTTCTTCATAGGAGGAGGGGTGTTTCAGATTTGCCACCACCATCACCTTCATAAGCAATTTAGGGTTCCGGATTAGCAACCGTCGTCGCCTTCATAGGCGACCACTGTTGTCTCCTTCATGGGCCGACCACTAATCCGAGTTGGTGAGTTCTTCAATTCTCAGATTTGTGTTTGGATGAAATTGATTTCATCTTTTTCAAGGATTCAGGTTTGGTGTTGTTTGTAAGGAATAGACATAAATGAAACTTAACTTATACTTAGATGGCCTCTAATTGAATTTTAATAAATGTCAATAAGGGTGAGTATGGTTCGGTTTTGGCTTAAAACAAAAGGCAAACAAAAAAATCAGCTTTTGAAAAACCAAAACCTTCTGTTTGAATGGTACAATTTTAGTCTTTGATCAGTTTTCGGTTTGGTTTTGAAGCTTTTTAGTTTTTGGTTTGGTTCTTAAGATGTCAACACACACATGTGTGGTTTCTCGTTTAGGTTCAGTTTCGATTTTTATGGTTTGGTCCTATAACACAAACCAACACCAACCGAAAAATCAATTTTTGAAATTTTAAAAACAAAAAACATTGGTTCCTATAATAGTTAGGTCTTACAGTTTTTTGTTTGGTTTCAAATTTTCATACTCACCTTAATTAATAGTGGCCTTAATTAAAAAAATTCTAGTACTTACATAGCCTATATATACATTATCCCTAGTTTAAATACCTAAAATTAGAGTTAATTACACGGATGGTGTAACATCCTCAACTTGGGCCTAGTTGTAAATGGTACGTACGTATATGTGATTAATGTAATAGGAAAGTATTTGTTTGTATGTACTTGTTGAGTCTAAATGAATATATGTATGTTTGTATATATTGTGTGTTTAAGTATGTATGTTAGGTGTGTGTGTGTGTGTGTGTATATATATATATATATATATGTAATTAATTAGTTAATTGAGAAAGAAAGAAAAGAAAAGAATAAAGAATGGAAAAAGAAAATATAGATATTTGTCCAGAGGCGGTTTGCCTCTGGATAAGATTGTATATGTTAGTGCAAGTGTGTTATTTGACTCACAAAAGTCAAATATTGCAAAAGCTTTAAGAACACACACTTACACACACTAATACTCTCGTTCGTGAGGTTCTTGAAAGAGGCAGTTGGAGATTTGAAGCTATAAACTTGAATCTAAGGTTAGTAAGATGTTTGTTGTAGAGATTACACATATATTAGGCTAGATTTATGTGTGTTGTATGGCTGGAAGTTGAGTTGGAGTGAAGAACTCCATGGATGAACATGAGAACTTACCTAACAAGTGGGTTTCTCATGTTTGTTGTTTTTAAAAGGTGTTAATGTGTTCATGAGGTTCATATAGGTGATATATGAAGCTCTAAAGTATTTTAGAAGTGAAAATAACATGTTTGAAAATCTGGGTTTTTGAAATGGATAATAAGTGTCACATGGAAGTTGCATGAAAAAGATGATGAATCTGAGAAATGCATGATCGCAGCGCGACCCCGTCAAAAGTACCTTATGCGACTTATTTGATCCGACCTACGCATGAACCGTCCGACCTTTTGGTCCGACAGTCGGATGACCCGTCCGACTTGTTGGTCCGACTGTCGGATAGTTCAAATGAACCTTTTGGTCCAACTTTCGCATGAACCAGTCACGTTTGATCCGACTTTCACGCGTCGCGGCGCAACACTTGAGGTGGTCGCGACGCGACGGGGCCTTTTCAGCAAGAATGTGTTGTTTTGTACATGTTCTTGTTGATTAGGTTATGTAATGTTTGAAGTAAGTTTAATGAGTGGTTCATGACTATTAGTTGGCACTTATAAGTGTTCTAGTAATGGAACTTGATGTATGAAAACGCTTAACGTGATTGCCGATGTTTTAGGTGAACGTGTCAGCTGAACCAGAATTAAGTGAACGAACGTTGTAAGCTAATCAGGTGAGTGCCTACTTTCATGAGACTCAGTAGAGTAAGTCTTGCATGCTAGATGATTATGTGAATGTGTATGAACGTGTATGTATGTATGTCTAACCTGTTTATGCAAGTATGCTTAAGAAGATAAGTGTAAGTTTCGGAATGATGTTATGATTACTTGTAAGATGTGTAATAGGTGCATGCCAGTGGGTCTAGATTGGAACCGTTTAGTTAATATCTGATGATATGCATGAATGATGAACTATGTGATGATGCATCTGAAAGTATGAATGAATGATTCTATGAAGGATCCCTATGGGATCAAATGTACGATATATGATGATGATGGATCCCTGTGGGATCAAATGTACGTTTATGTGTATGTGCACGGTCTGCAGACCATCTAACATCTGACATCTGACGCATGGTTAAGGTCGGCCGGTTAGCTGGATCCTAACAAGACTTCGGTCATTTCTGGATTTAACGGTGATTCGGGGTGCATCCCGGATCGAGGTTCTGCAGAACCGCCGTGCCTTAACGTGAGACTGTAATCAGCCAGGATCTGGCCGGGATTACTAGGGAACCTTGGGTTCCGTAAATGATGCTCGGTGGACTGCTTTATGCTCCCCCACCAGCGCGGATGGTTGTGACTGATTCCCCGGTCTGAGTTGTTGAGCAGGACAGACTCCCCTACAAGACATGACTCTTACTGATCTTGTCAGCACACCGCTATGTGTTAAGCTAGCAATGTGTGCTTATGTACGATGTGTATGATGCATGAATTACATTATTGATGCTTATGCTAAGTAAGTACTCACTAGCTAAGTGTTAGCTAATGGTGCTATGATTTCCCTTTTCAGGTAAAGACTAGATGGCCTGGTAAGGCGGGTGACTTTTTGATGTAAATGCCCCTTTTGGGTTGGTGATGTGCATTTTACGTACTAGTTTTAAATTTATATTTTACCGAATTATTTACTAAAAACTGCACGAATAGGCAAGTGTACCTAATCGTTTCGTATTATAGTTAGTAAGTCGGGTGTCGAACTCTTGGGGAACGGGAGCTAAACTGATTTTATCAAATTAACTAACACAAACTAATTAAACCAAATAAACACAGTTAAACTCAATAAATGCAATAAAATACTAAACTAAAGCAATTAAACTATATTAAGGGGAATTTGTCATCAAGATTAAAACTTTATTATTCTAAGTGACTACTAACACTACTAAATTACCAAAAACAACTAATTAAGCAAAAAGCAAGCAACTTTTATGGATTAAACTATCAAATTAAAAGGCTTCCCTCCCTAGATTCAATTCCACCCTTTTCAAGTTGGTTTTATAAATCAAAATCAATGCATTGGACAATTAATAACACTATACCGATTCATATATTGTTAGACTCTTGATCCGAGTATCCAACTTATTTAATCATGCAATTAACTAATCAATTGGTCATTAAATCAATTAACTACACAATTAAGCATATTTAAGTTCGTATCTATCAAGATCTGATCTTTAATGATTGATTAAGTTACCAAATCATTTAATTAACACATGAAAGTCATCATATATCAATTCTAACACATTAAAGCTCCTATCTTGATTGTTTAACCCTAGGTTTTGATCAAACACTAGTCAACACTAATTATTGGTCCTAATTAGCATTGATTAAAGTCTTATAAATGGATTGGTCCTCCAATTTACATCAACTCAGATTCTAAACAAATCAAAAACAGAATTAAAACATGCTAGGATCATTGATTAGACTTGAAAGATAAATATAATGTCATTAAAGTCAAAAAGATTCAAAATTAACCAACTTGATAGAGTTTCATCTCCTCTAGGGAGGAAAACAGAAAACTTAGCCTATTACAAGCATAATCAACTTTTGGAAATCAAGATTAAACATTAAAAACAGAAGGGAAGTAGAAAAACCATAAAAAGCAAGAATTCCAAGCCTTTAATCTTCAAAGTTATGCTCCAAATCTTCAAATCCGAGCTCAAGCTTTCTGGGATGTGTTAAGGGATGTATTTAGCAGAGGAATGGTGGAAGAAATCGGGTGGTTAACCCTGTTTCAGATCTGGAAGTTCGTTTAAATAGATTTATGAAAACAGGGGTGTCGCGCCGCGACGAGAAAGTGTCGCACCGCGACGAGGCATTTTAACCCGATCCCAACTCTTTTAAAATTCAAAGCTGGCGTCATCCTATCGCGTCGCGCCGCGACGGACAATTGGGTCGCGCCGCTACACCACGTGGCAAGAAAGTGGACCTTATCCGGATACTTCGTCGCGCCGCTACGGAAGATGTCGTCGCACCGCGATGACCTCTTTTGGCGCCGGTGGACTCTTTTCCTTTGTTTAGGCTTTGGGCCTTGGGCTTCCTTTTGGGCTTATTCTTCTTTCTTTCTTTTTATTTCTTTCTTCTTTTATTTGGGCCCATTTATTTCTTCCTTGATTTCTTTCTTACTTTCTCGACTCCTCGGACTTTATTTATTTTTCTCGATTATTTAAATATTTCGCCTTTTTAGCCTGCAAAACATAAAAGAAACGGTAAACGTATCTTTTTACAATTAAATAAATATTTTTCGGCTAAAACCAACCCAATATCGCATAATATTTATATATATTTAGCGCGATATCAGTTGGAACACTTTATATTTGTATGTTGTAATGTAATATGAAATTATGGTCGGTTCCTGTATGTTAGGTAACACCAATGAATGTTTTGGAAACAAAGATGATATGATTAACCGTTTGTTAAATAAGAAAAATTTACGCTGCTAAACCTGAGTTATCACTAAAGTAACTGTTTTGAGAAGCGGTGTTACAGATGGTCCTTTAAAATAAATCCAAATTACACTCTTAGTCTTTTATTTGAAAATCTTGCAAAATCATTGCTTAATTTTTAAAAATCGAAGATGGAGGTCCTTTGACCTTTAACAAATGTTAAACTTTTTAAAATGACTATCTTACCCTTTACACAATTGGTCCTTATCCAATTTATTTAATTTTAAATTATTTAAAAATTGATTTTATTATTAATATTGTAGATAATAAAATAATATTAAAAACTCCATCACCACTACGGGTGAGCATGGTACCGGAACCGGTACCGATTTTACCGAATACCAAATTTGGTTTAAAGACTGTACTGAATACCGTACCGAGTATTCATATACTGTATCGGTACCGGTACCTATTTTACCTAGTTTTTTCAGTACTAGTCACGAATACAGAATCCCAAATACTGATTTAGCAATATTTCAAGTACCGAGTACCGGACCAAAAACTCTAACTTGGTACCGGTATAGGTTCCGGTACGGTTCGGTATTTTCGGTACCCATACTCACTCCTAATCACCACCATCTCTCTCTAGAACTTCACCACCACCATAAACCCAAAAAATACTCTAACTCCTAGTCTCCCCCATCACCACCATCTCTCTAGAACATCCCCACCACCATTAACCCTAAAAAATACTTTGTCTCCTAATCTCTCTCCCAAAACCATCTACATGATCTCTCTCTCTTCTATTACCATCATGAACCCCACCCCGACCACCATACTTCTGGCGGCTCATAAACCCCACCTCGAGCCTCAAACATCCGGTGGCAAGCGATTAGGTCTGGTGTGGCGAGGTTTGAAATTCTTTTAGCTTTGTTTGGGTTTGGTGGAAAGTGAGTTTGATTTAAATTTTTAATTTTTAATATGGATGTTTGTTTGGTGATGATGATGAAGATGGCGACTAGGGTGATCTCTAATGAGATCTGCAAGAGAGGGGAGAGGAGGAGTCGGGAGAAGGGGAGGTTGGTGGTCTTGGGTGATGACTTTTGGTGGTGGCCGATGGTGGTGGCTAGACTAAGAGAGGAAGAGGGTCTAAGAGTGAGAGTGATGAATATAGATAATAGATCCTAAAATTAAGAAGATAATCTTTAAATCAAAAATGAAATTTTTTATTTTTTTTATTTTTTAAGTTAAGGACCATCATGCAATATTGAAAAAGGTAAAACGTCAGCTCTATTAAAGTTAACAGCCAAAGATCTATTCGTATTCAACTTTTGAAAACTAAGAACTGATTTTGTAAAAATTTTAAATAAAAAACTAAAAGTGTGATTTTCGCATATCTTAAAAGATCATCCATGTAATTAACTCTTACAATTATGCAAACCTTTTGTTGTTTATATATTTCATAAAGAGTTGGTAATTTTATATCTCGTCACATGCTTCAAATACACGGTCTTAACAAAACCATGTCACAACCCATAACCACTTGACCCAGAAGGCCATTGGAGTGTCAAGGGTGTATGAGTATTAAGCTATGAATAACAAGAGATGAAACCAGCAAAGGCTAAATGATTTATAACATTAAATGATCTTAAAATTAAATCAAGTTAGCCTTTTATACTAAAACAGATTTACTTGAATCAATCCTCATCATCTCAACTAGATTAACTTGTCAAGCATGGACAAGTGCTTGTCCGTGATTGATGAACGTGTTTTTTTGTGAAGAACGGTGTAGGTAACTAACTAGGTGAGGACTGTAATTTTCAAAATGAACCTGAACACAACATGAACCACGCAGATTGATATGAATCTAACATGAAACTAAATTGGGTATAAAATAGGTTAACATGAAAAATAATGTATGAAAAGAGATGGGAAGACTTTGTGGATGTTTGAGTTTGACTGCACACTATAGTCCATATAGATAGTAATTAGGTGTTGTAAAATAAAAATTTTTGAAATTTTCACACTTTAATTCCTCCTCCACATAATTACATAAATTGACAAGAACACTATTTTGGTTATTAGTTGGGAAAGAGAGATAAATTTATTTTCTATCACTTTAGATTGCTTCCACAAGTGAAATGGGATGAAATCATTCATAACATTAATTATGGTCTTGTCTTGTAGCAATGAAGAAACAAATTAATTTTTGACCGTTGAAGTTATAAAATAGATGTGATGTAATAAATTAATGACGAGATAAATTATTATTAAAAGAAATAATTTAAATTTAATATTTGTGTTTTAAACTTTCGATTGTTGCTTATCGTATTTTCTCATCGAATTGTGATACAGGGTTATTTATAATGATAATGAAGTAGTATATAACTTATATTCTTCCTAGAGTATTCGTTATCTTTAAAGATTGTGGTGAGAGTAGTTTTATATAAGCTTATGCAAATTATTTTTCGGGAAAATAAGTTTGCCCCGAAAAAAACACAACCTGATTTTCCCGAAAAAAGTAGTCCACACAAAACACGACAAGAATCGAACACAAAACAAATTGAAAACATGATTGAATTGTGTTGAAAAAACGTTAACACTAAAAAAAGACATGACCTATTAACCCGAACATGACAGGAATGAATTTCTACGTTGGGTGTAGGAATGAATCAATTAAATATGAAAAAAGGTATAAATTAAGTTGTAATTTATCTTTAAGAATTCATATGAGTGAAACTAATATACTTGGCAATAAAATGAAAAAATGAAGTCGTACATTTTGATTCAGTCAAAATAAATTTAAAAAAATAAAATCTTCTAAGAATTCAGACAAGTGAAATTTAATTGCTTAACAACAAAATGAAATAAAAAGGTTTGAAGGAGTCAAAATACATATGCATGTAGATTAAATGACAAAATCTGATAATATTTAAATATATCATGTTTTTATAATTAATTTATTAAAATATCCTCTAAACTCTCACGATAAAATACCTTTTCATGTTTTAATTTTTAGTAAAACTGCAGGTTCACATTTGTTAATTAACATTTATATCTAAATCTATAAGTTAGGTGGTATATAATGTTAATTTTTTATTAATATTAGAAATATTATATTATTATTAGTATATTTTTACGTTGAAAACTTAACGTGTTACTTTCCCGTTTTTCTTTTATTTATTTTAGGGCAAAATGCATGAAAATACAATTAACATTGTCTTAATTATCATTGTATACCATCAACTTTAAATTCTTAAAAATAATACAACCAACTTTCATAATTCACTCATTGTATGCAAACAACTTTTTTCTGTATCTAGTATTTAGCTACCATTGTATACAATGAACTTTTCTATACTTGCATACAATCGGAGGATTATAAAAGTTAATTGTATTATTTTTAAAAAAATAAAGTTGATTATATACAATGATAATTAAGATAAAGTTTATTATATTTTCATACAATTTACCCTTTATTTTATTATTCCACTTTCAAAACATTATGAGTTTAGTTCCCAGATTTTCTAATTTGTTTTGCTAGCAAATGATAATTAATCTTTCTCGTAAACATAAGTATGTCATGAACAGTTTTTACATAACCATTAGTTATATTATATAATCTTTAACTTAATTAAGAATTAAGTTAAGAGAAATAAATATTATTTCATATATTAATGCTATTTTTTGCATTTAACTGCCATCTGTTTACCTCCTATATTATTTCATATCAGAAAACTGAATTTGAATTAGTTATTGGTTTAAAGTAATAATTCAGTTTAAATTTTAACCAAATAAATGGCCAGAATTGCTCCAATGAAAAATGATGTTAATTTAAACTAAAGGAAAGATCAGGGTTTTCTATATAAATTGAGAAATATAATCTTTTATTGATATTACTAGATTAAATGTTTGTCTGATATACGTATTAGTTTAAAAAAAATATTAATTATAAAATGCATAAGGAATGAGAGTTTAACAAAATTGTGACAAACAGCGTCAACATCAAGATAAACGGTGAAAGTGTCAATTGTCAACGCAAGTGGGAGGACAGACGTGATGATAGAAAGATGATATTATGATACGGGACGTGATTGTATTTTTTGTATAAGTTATCAATCATTATTCTTACAGAAACAAACTGATGTTCTTTTTTTAACTAATTGCGTTGGGTAATCTTTGGGGACACGATTTATGGCACACATGGTACGCATCGATCCCCCTAGTTGGGTCATGCATAGGATGGGTCTTTTTTCTGAGCAGGGTACCTGCTTTTTTGATTGCCATGTGGATAAGAATGGAAACCAGGATTTCTATAAGTCTAGTGTGCTCTGAGTTTTAATTTTTGAATTTATCTACGGGTTGAGTTTATGGTTTGGGCAAAGAAAAAAGGTGTTTTGGTAGAGGCCTGGTGTTAGGTGGGGGCCGCTTAGGATGGGTGGGTATAAGTCCATCAGTAAAGCATAACCCGAAGTTTTCGGGTTCCTCGGGTTCCTTCGGAAATACCCCTACGCCCCTTATTCGGGTCCGGGCTTCAGGTTTGGGAAACCGATTCAAATCAAGGCTTTTCTTTTCTTCTTCGAGGTTAACGTCTACTTTAAAAAAAAATTACCTTCAACAAATATATATCCGTTGTATATATATATAGGAGAATTAAAATATATATATATTTTTTAATTCTCCTATAAATACCAAACACTTCTATCTCATCCTTTCATTTAAAAAAATTTCAAACTTCTATCTTTTAATCCAACTCTTCTATAAAAAAATTACACTCTTCTCCTATAAATACATATGATAGTGTTATGAATATCTAAAAATATATATGATAGTGTTAGTAAAAAAAACTATAAATATTAAATTAATTATTAAATTCCATTCCATTCTATGATGAAATGAGAAAAAAACCACCCTTTCCTCGTAAAATGAAATAGAATAAATCACATTTCTTATGTAATGGTTCATTCTATTCCTGCATGATTAAAAAACATGTTTTTTTCATTACGACGGAATGGCCTATTTCATTCTTTCTCTCATTCATCCGTACCAAACATTGCCTTAACCTCTGTAACCTTTTGTGACACAGATCCATTTCTTTAGATGTGCTTGTCGGAGGTAACACGTGTGTGCAGTGCTAGCTGTACATTCTTTGTAACTGAGTGATGGGAAGGGTTCACATAATTATCCTTGTTTTGTGATAGGATACCCTTTCGAGCTTCAGATTCTTTCGGTCAGACGGTGCTTATGGAAGCAAAGATGCTTATGGATCCTTATAAATTTGTATGCACAGAAAATGGCTCTGCAACGTACTCTTTTAAGTAACTGGGTCTCCAATGTGAAGTGAAGAAGTGAAGTGGACTTGCTATACTGTGAAAGTGGTTCCAGACTTCTAGATAAGTTGTGTGTGACCTTCGTAAGTTCTTAAATAAGGGTGTGTGCTTGAACAATTGTAGATTGTGCTTCATGAGTTGTACGTTTAGCAAATGGGGCTTATGTATGAGATACTATTTGTGACAACTCTTTTAATCTTAATTAATGAATTTTGAGTTGTTAAAAAAACAATTAAAAACAAAAATATCAAGTATTTTTCGGCTATAATTTTAAAAGAATTTAAACTTCTTATTATGTATTTTAAAATAATAAACTAAGAATTTAATTAAATATAATATTTTTATATGTTATAAAGTATATATATAATATTTATAAATTAGGATTGTTAAATATAAAGATTTAAGAATTACATATATAAGATTATATCTAATACTTTAATTCAAATTAAAGAACATTTACTCTTAAAAGTTAAAATTAAATTGTTTTAATTCAAATAAATGATTAATAATTAATTTCATTAAAATAAACGAAAATGATAATCTCAAAAATATAATTTAAGTTAGTATTTTATTTATACTTAGAATTAGAATATAATCTTTAACACCACGAGATGCTAATCAAGAAGCTGCAATCTGTTTAAATTAGTGTACTTGTGTTCATTAATTTCAAGTGCACCTAAGTTTAAAAAGGTTTATATAAAAATGATATTTTAAAGAACCATATATTTTAAAATTTTAAATGAGTTTTGTTATTTTTGAATGTTGATTAAGATATCTTGGGATTATTGACTAGAAAAAAATTAAATTTTAAGTTTTATTAAAATAAATCGTTCAGATTTGATAATTAAATTTTTTTTAATTGTTTAAGTTGATCTTTTATCTTTTATTTTTATTACAAGATTTATGTATAAAAAAAAGATTCTTGAGTAATTTATGAAAGTATATAGTAATTATTTACAGGGTAGTATTTTTTAAAATGTAAAGTTGACCAAACGCTCTAATATTAGTTTTATTTAAAGATGAGCCATGTTTTATATTTGTAACACAACAAATTATTTGATATTTGTATTTTGTGATCGGTTGTAAATAATTGTGTTTTATGTTATCTTTCGAGTTAAGCTTCTGCAGTGTGATTTTTAAAAAAATGGCTTAAATTTTGCGGTGTTATAAAACCTTTTATAAAATATGGTTTAAAATAAAAAGTATCATTAAAAGATGATATTTTATATATTTAAAAATCTAAATTCAGAAATGTAAAGCTAGTTGTTTTTGATGATCCTAAAACTATTTTATTAGTGTAGGTGGTTAGCCAAAGGTAACACTAAAATAGAAGTATTAATTTTTTATATCATTATTTTTTTTCTTTTATTCGGCTTTAAAAGTCGATATACAATGGAAGAAATGTTCAATATAGTCCTAATTTAATTTATAGTCCTGAGGGACAATTTATAGTCATTAGATTTTAAAATTCAATGGTCCAGATTCAATCTTAGATTATAATCAAAAAAAATTGATATATTTGTATAAAAAAGGGCATTTATGACTTTTTAATTATTGGTCCCCACATTCTCTCTCCTCTAATTTATTTAAAATTAATTATCTTACAAACCTTTAATCGTTAGACGAAACGAATTATACCGTTGCGATCCTCGTGTTCCCCTCTTTTATTAGAGAGGTCACTTGATATGCTTTCGACAAAAAAAACTTCTCATTTTGTTAGATTGAATTTAAATTTTATTAAAGTATAATCACATGTGATTCACAGATGTGTGATCAATATAGTCTTTATAAAATTATAGTTTGGTGTTTGATAATCCGGCGAAGTTCTATGGTTTAGTAACAAAAAAATCAACAATTGAAAGTGATTCTAAGTTATTAGTTGTTTTATAACATATGTGATTATCTATCTCTTATACATGCACATAATTACAGGTGATTTGATTAAATGTAGCATTTTTATGTCACATATTTGACAGAATCAATCACATGTGATTGCGTATTCAATCACATGTGATTGCGTACAGAATCACTTGTGATTGAATACCAAAAACATAAGATTTGGTATTCAACCACATATGATTGCATATTTAATCACATGTGATTTTGTACATAATCACATGTGATTTTGTACAGAATCACATGAGAGTTTGTACAGATTCACCTGTGATTGAATGCCAAAAAACATGTGATTGAATACCAAAAAACATGAGATTTGGTATTCAATCATATATGATTGCATAGAGGATTGTTCAAACGAGAACAATTCTTATTACGAGAACCAATATAAAAGACATCGAATTCGAAGGAGAACACATCTGGACATTTGATAGAGGAGATATGGTGTTGCTAGTACACAATATATGCATTCATGGGTAGATAATGCAATTGGATTGGGTGAAATTGAATATGTACATACATGTATAAACGGTTTTAAGCAAACGTTGATTTTTTAAGTAAACATTCAAAATTAATAAACGTTAAATGATATACAATTTAAGAAGATAAAAAATTTAGTAAACAACACATGTAATATTGTTATGAATCACATGTGATTATACATTAATAAAATTTAAGTCCAACCTAACAAAATAAAGAAAAAAAAGTTTGTCAAAAGTATATCAAGTGCCTCTCTAATAAAAGAGGGGAACACGAGGATCGCAACGGTATAATTGGTTTCGTCTAACGATTACCGGTTTGTGAGATAATTAGTTTTAAATAAATTAAAGGAAAGAGAAAGTGGGGACTAATATGCAAAAAGTTGAAATTGTCCTTCCTTAAATCAATTTAATTATTATTTAAGATTAAATCTAGACCATTGATTTTGAAATCTAATGGCTAAAAATTGTCCCACATGACGATGCTTTTATTAAGAAGGCTTGTTCATCTTAAAACCCGTAGCAATGCGCGGGTAAAAACTAACTCGTTTAAGATTAAATTACAAAACGATATGTTTGTAGATGGGTTGGGCTCTCATTCTATAATTTTATGGGCCTTTAGTCCAATATCGATTGAACTATATTACTATTTCTTTCTGCTAGCCCTAAAATACTTTGGAAATTATAACAGCATCCTGCGATATTCACTCACACTTAACTAATTTAAAATATTCAAATGGTCAAAATATTTTTCTTATTTAAATGAAATGTGATTATAACATCTTTCATATGTATTGTTAACTGTATCTATCATTTTCTCATAGCTATTTCTTGATAAATTTTTTTGATTAAAATCATTTTATAAGTCATCTAAGTATTTGTTTTGTTACTATCAGATTATCCTCTTATATGAAAGATGTAAATAACGCAATTTTTGTCAAAATCTGTTAATTTATTAAGTGATATAGCTTTGTGATCCTATACATGTTTAGTAATTTTTATATTTTTTTGAAAATTTTCGTTTATTTCAGATAAAGAAGGAACGACGTAGTGTTAACTAAAGCATCCTTAGTTAAGGTAATCCCACAATGTCATTTAGCTCAGCGGTATCAAATATTTAAGAGGATCTATCATGTCTTTGGTTCAAATCTTATAGTAAACAAAGTCTAGTTTAAAAGTATGTTTAGTGGGTGTGTGACTTCTAAGCCATGGGCCTTAGTCCAATATAGATGAGCTTTATTTGTATTTCTCAATTCTCATCTTCTTGTTGCAGGCCCAAGTATCCGAAAATAGTTATTTTTCAATAAAAAAAATATAAAATGATTTAATAAACCTGCGTAACTTAAATCTATGAAAGTTATTATACTAAAAATAAGATTCAAGATTCATTTTATTTTTAATATATACAGTTAAACAAAATAATATGAACGAATGCCAGTAAATGTATTAACACAGAAGACAAAAGTTCAAACGAGAACTATTTTTCGTACGAGAACCGCGAGAACCAATCTTAGCCGTCCAATTCCCCCTCCTTCAATTGGATTGTCCACCCATGAATTCCTTACATGCACTCTGTCACACCCAATCCCCCCACGCTCTTCATCCATGAATTCCATTATCCAAAATGAGCGGCCAAGATTGGTTCTCGCAGTTCTCGTACGAAAAACAGTTCTCGTTTGAACCCTCCCCTAACACGGAATATATGTTCACAATATATTCTACCGACCATATTAACAAAAAATATAACCTTTATTAACAACATAAAAGCATTCTTAACTATAGAAAAGTGTATGAAAATACGATAAACTTGTCAAAAGCATTGATCAATGCAAGCAACTATTTATCGAGAATACTACAACCAACCTTCTCAAACAATTTATCGATCGTATGCAAAAGTATTTACAATGCGATTAAATGTTCAAAGATTTTTGTTTCCATAAAAGGGTTTAGGATTTATTTTATTTTTTAATTATTATTTATTTTATTTTTTGTTTCTGTTTACTCTTATGCGGTTTAGGGCTTTTTATTTTTTGATTCTGTTCACAAAAGTGTTTGAAGATTCTTGGTTAGTGTTTATGTTTCTAGATTTATGTTTTTACATCGTTTTAGGTTTTAACTTTTCTTGTGTTTTGGTAATTGATTCAAGATCAATTTAGGGTCCAAGTTTGTGAATTGGAGATTTTGGTTCAAAAATACATGACCTAGAGGTTGCATAAGAAGGTTCCAATAGCATATACATAATAGTTTTTAAAAGATTTGTTTTATTATTTGAGACAAAATTAACTTGGTTATATTTACTAGTATTTTAGCTCGTCGTATTTTCGTACGTTTTTCCCCGTTTATGTATGTCTAAGGTCATTTATTAGGGTATTGGATTAGATAAGTGACTCTTGTACTATACGGGCGAGTACAAATAACAAATGTAAATAGTAAAATAACTTATGTAAAAAACGAGATATAAGAACTATCAATCCCTTCTTACTGGTGACACGAGATATAACAACATATAACTGGTCATGAGAAAAAATATCTTCTAAGGAACAGTCAAACTTCAGAGAATGATTGTCTTTGACTTTTATTGATGGTCCTTGCGAAATAGACTAAAAACGGAAACTAAAGCCATTGAAATTGAGAGGAATTTGTTTGTCTGAAGGAATAATTTTCATTCTAGGAATGTAGTTACGGAACCAACATTCTTTCTAGAAATAAATTTAGCTTCAATAACGCGATCACAAAGTCTAAGAACCTATAACTTTATGTCATTACATAAACCATTTGTTTGGTCGATATTTGTCAGCAACATGACATGTACTTTGAATGAGTTAAGAATCTTAGTTGAGTATAATGATTCGTCAAAGCTATCTATTAACTAATGTGTTTGAAAAGTGTTGATTAAAGTGTATTATTAAAAGAATATGATAATATACAATAAATAATGCATTTAACAATACCATTGAACTTTCCAAATTGGGCAAATTGAATAACGATGACAAGAGAAGATTTGCAGTTAATATTCCCTTTGAGATATTTCTGCAATTTTATAGCATAGGAATCCCATAACGAACATGCTATAAATTGATTCCTATATATAATTAAACAATTATAGAAAAGTAATAATAATATGAATGTTTGGAAAAGATAAAGTTATGTAAATCATAATATATGTGAAAATATTATAAAAGTATTAATATTACGAATGTTCGGAAAAAAAAAGTTATGTAAAACATAATATATGTGAAAATATTAGTCTTTTGTATGGATTAAGAAAATGTATGTATTTGCATTTTGTAACTGAAAGTTTAGAACATTGCGTTCATGATTTTACAGTTTTTATTGTCATTTGACCACCGGATACAACATGATCAATGACGTTTGTAAAACATAATCTGTATAATTCTCATACATGTAGAGATAAAAATTATTTTATATAAATTGAAACAAAATATGAAATTACTTACCAGATCCGACTTTAGGGTTAAGGTTTTTATTGATAACATGTTCACTTTTAATAAACTTAAAACCATAATGCTCACAATCAACGTCTTCTGCAATTTAACGGTGGTTCTATTGTTGAAGTTGATCTTCTATTTATGATCAACTTGACGAAACTTTCCTTTGTTTAGCAATAGATTAAACTTGGATAAAGCAATATATCTGTCCTCCTCAAGTAAATCTTCATATATATTTCTTAGTGACTTTCTAATAGTTACAAGTATTAGGTAACCCTAAAATAAATTAAATAATATGATTTAGAGCATTGATTTTGATTCATAAATAAAGATGATACAACTTGTTATAAGAGTCGTGCCTCCTCGTCCATTAGTATATTTTATCATCAATGCTTGCAAGATTTGGCATATTATTGATGTGGTAATATGATTTTCAAAGCAATATAATTTTAACTTTGAGAACCAAGTTCTGATATTCTCCATCAATTTCAACGAGAGAATTGAATTTAGTGGATTGTGCCATGATCATGAAGAGAACACACATAGATTAGAATAGATTAAAAGAAATAAGAGAAGTAAAATACTTTTCCATTATTGCTAATGGGTTTATATATTCAACAGTAATGATTTCGATAAGCATAATTAAATGAATGTTATAGTTATCTCCTAGCCTATGAAAAATTATCCAATTGAAGATGTTTATCTAATAAAGTAACTGCTGCTTATTTGTAGGTGATAACGGCAAAGGATTAGAATGATTATTGGAAGATAAATGTTTCATAACAATTATACGATGTACGTACACATTAGTAAATATTCAATGTACGTACACGTTAATAAATAATAACAATTATCCGATTGAAGTAATGAATATATTAGTAAATATTCAATGTATGTACACATTATTAAATATAAGTTTGACCCTAAAAAGGTCAAAATTGATTTCTTAAAACTAAAAAAATGAATTGCTAAGATTAAATAGTTTGTTAAATAAAGGGTGTTGATCGTTCAATAATATTTTCCTAATTAGTCATTTATTTATATTAGAAACTTAAGGGGAATATTAGTTAAATTAAATAACAGTGTAACTATTTTTGCCTCCTTTCAATTTATGCAACATTGTTTTTAATTTCTCTATTCAAATTTAAGAACTACGTATTTTTGTTCAATAAATGCGACCAGTTACCTGTGACCCGATGAACCGATGACATTTTCAATTTTGTGTAAAGTTCTTTTCGACTTATTTTGCAATTTCACTAACATTTATTTCTTATTAATATTGATATTATTATTAATAAATAATACTAGTAGTAGTAATAATATTAATGATTATTATAATTAAACCAAGTTGAAAAAGGGATAGACGTAGTTGCATCTATGAGAACATAAAGGAATTGGATGACTTAATGATGCAGTAGATGCACACTAGAGAAAATGTAGATGCTAAGATGCACGAAGACATTTAAATCAATCTAGATGCGGTATATACAAAAATAAAAGATTTATTCAAACCACAGCTGCATTTTAAGCTTGTTGCATTGAATCAACAGCTTCCTGCACCAACTGTTGGTGCATCTAGATGAGCCATCATGTTCGTCTTCCTACAAAACTTTAAAAAATGGTACATCTAAACCCACAACATCAAAGGTTTTCTGTCGAGTGAAGAATATAGGAGGCTTTTTGCATCAAAGGCTTCCAACATCGATGGAGAACGGAAACTTCTACAAACAAAACTTCAAATTGGATAGGAAGGTAGGAGGCAGGTGTTGATGAATTGAAAGTTGGAGCTAGGTGTCGACGATGTTAAGGTAGGAGTGATGTCGGCGGGTGAAGGTAGGAGGCGATGCCAGCGACGTGAAGGTGTGATGTAGGTTTCTTATGGTTCAAAGATTAGGCAATTCTAGACACCGAACCGAAACTTTTGGATCGGACTATTTGGTTCGGATATTTCGGATTTTTGGATTGGATTGGATCAAAACTGAATAATTATTATGGATTTCGGTTTGGTTATGGTTACTATTATCTAAACTGAATAAACCGAATAAGAATATATATATATATAATATATATATATATATAAAACACTATTTGAACAAAGTAATTCATATGTGTCATGTCTATGTTTATTTATAACTTATTATTTTTTATTAATATTTATGCCAAAGCTATTAGTCCCACTAGTTATTGTAAGTTGGACAACTATATTTTAATCGTTAATAGTATATATATCAAATCTAGTTTTTAAAATATCTCGACTCTTTAAACATGTATTTATGTAAAAATACAAACCGAATTGTAAAAACCGATCCAACCAAATTGTAATTTGGATGGTTTGATTCGGATCTTAAGATTGTTTGGATGGATTGGATCTCACTTTTTAAAACCGAAATTCAATTGGATTTACTCAATCGGATCGGATTAAACCGATCCTTCCGAACGTACACCCCTACTTACAAATGATCTAAATCATCAGTTCTCACTGTTTTTATTATTAAGAATGTGAGCACCAAAAAAGTTTAAATAGGGTAAATTGCTGAAAAATATAGCATAACTATCAATAAATGTAATATCCAATTTCTTAGGCCAAGAAACAAGTCTGAATTTCAATTTCTAACATTAAAGATAACGAGTTACCGTTATAGAAAATAACAGGTTAAATTGATGATGTGCCTAATTTTATATTACTCAAATTGATGAAAAAAGTAACATATATGTCAAATTTTGTTAATAAAGCTAATGTTTATTTTTTCTAAACCAATAAATGATAATGAATTTCAATTTGTAACAAAACAAGGTATCATGTTTAGATCTAGGTTCGTATTCTTGTGTGTTCTCTCTTTTTTTTATATAACAATAAAAGATTTAAAATTAAAATAATATTACATCATTTTGATATATGATATTGAAAGGTATTATTTTGATACTTTGATATTTAACTACTTACAGTTGATACTTTAATATCTTATATCGACTTTGTAACTGTATTAGATGAAATAAACAAAATTTGAAGTTCAGAATTCGAGTCAAATTGAAACGAACACCAAATTTGAAGTTAAAATCAAATCAAAATGACCATTAATTCTAAAGTTTGAATCAAAACAAAAATCATATTCGAACTTCGTATTTAAAAAAAAAGAATATGAGTACTGGAAAATTGAAAAAAGACTTGCCGAACACATTTGATTGAAATAGGTTGACCTGAAACATGACATATAAATAAATGGTCAAAAATGGCTCGACATGTAATTTACACGAACACGGTAACAAGAACTCGTCCCAAATTGTTAGCGTTAGTCATCATACCCTTTTTTTATTACAAATTGAAATTTATCATTCTTATTTTACTTAAAGAATATGACATTACCTTTATTGGTAAATTTGTAGACTCTTCACCTGCTGACTAAACGTTCAGCCGGTCATTTAAGTCACAGTTTCCTTTTTTGTTAGAAATTTAAATTTAGAATCTTTTCTTGTACCGAAAAAGTAGACATTACCTTTATTAGTAAATTTGAGAACTCTTAACCTGTTGACTAAAGGTCACTGTACTCTTTTTTGTTAGAAATTAAAATTTAGAATCCTTTCTTGATCAAAAAAAATTAAACATTAATAAATTTTAATATTTATATTATCTTTCTTGACAATTTGTACTTTTAAATATCCAAAATTGAGATCATTTTAATCCGATAACATTGGATTTATATATTAATTTCACAAGTTTTATCGGAATGTCTTACGTACTGCGTAAACAAAGGGATATGATGTGCTCAAACTAAAAGTAGTTAATTTTTTTTATTAAAAAAATAGATAAGATCAAGTTGTTGAAAGTATAGAATCAAAGAATTAGTAAAAAACCAAAATATTCATAGCCCAGTAATATCTGATATTATTAGTGTCTTATAAGGTTGTGAGTTTAAATCCTATAATTGATTAAATTATGTAGAATTAGATTTACATTTAGAAAATGTGTATGTATTTAGCCGATCAAAAAGAATTCATAAAAGAGATAGAACCATAATGAAAAGGTAAAAAATATTGGAGTTTATTACTGTACACTCAACGGTTAATTACTCGTACATCTTATAACTAACTGCAAGTAAAAAGTTGAAAAACAAATTTAATAAAATACAAAAAGTAATAATCTAATTTAAATTCTACAAAATTTATTAAACTAATACAGATAATAATAGTTACTTATTTTGAGTTGGATTGGGGCCGCTACGTGGTTTCTTCCTCAAACTATGGTTGTAACGATCGGAATTACCAACACCGCTGACCAGCTTTTGCAACGAATTTTGATCTTTAGCGACTGAATTCACAAGCAATCTTCTTGAATATGTCTTGATATCTTCATATGGTGGTAGTGTACTACTTTTGATGCTCATGGTACTCCTATTACTGCGTTGGAGAAGACAGATTCGAAAGAGAAGTAAACAAGCCAAGATTGCCAAAACTCTGATTTGAATCTTCATAATTGTTGAGGATACTTTTTGGAAGTGAAATGGATCTCAAATTGGGAAAATATAATAAGAGTAGATATGCCTTTAAATAGTGAGAAGGTAGCATCCCATGCATGTGCCTCATGATAATAATAAAGGTAAATATATAACAATATATTGAAGTTAAATCTAGTATAATGAAGCTATATATGAACTTTAAAATGTTTGAATTGAAAGTATACATACATACTTTACATGACATTAGTCGTAGTTTTGGGTATTTTGTGCAAAAAACATGGATGTGCAAATACAAGTTTATAAACCCTAAATTATTAAGCAATTCAATATTTTGAAATACATTTATGTGTTTTAGACCCTATACTCTCTGTTACGCATACATTCATACGATCAAGTTCGTTATATCATTGTTTGATTGCTTCATTTATGTTTAATACTTAATATCAAGTATCATACAATTCTCTTTTATTATGTAGGATGACGGGGATGACATCGTTTGCCTCCATTGTCATTAGCTAGTCATGAAGAGGTTTAGTCATGAAGGTGATATGGGTTATAATTTTTTCACTATTTTGTCTTACAAGTAAATAATAGTACTTCTCATATTCAATATTATGACTAAGGGTTTTAGTCATGCTAATATGATAGTAATGTTAGTTATTCAATTATGACTAATAAGTGCTCTGGTATGATTGTTATTATAAAGTTTTGAAATTTTATTTTCGCTTTTGCAATAATTAATTAGAAAACAAACATTCAAACAACGTTAAAGTTCATTTTAGTAAGATGAAAAAGTATCGATGAATCAAGTAAAATTCTATATGACCAAATGACTAAGAAGGTCTAGAGATATAGCTTAATTTGGTATGTTTTTTAGTCGTAAATTACGTGATTTTGAATCCAACGTATGTTTCTTTTTTTATTGTATCCAACGTATAGCTAGGTAAGGTGTATATATGTTGTAGTTTGATGTTAAAAATAATTTTGGAACAAAAACAAAAGGTAAGATATGTCATTTTGAATAGTAGAAGGATACTTTTGGGGCAAGTTATAAACCTAAAGGGGTAAAGTGAAACTAATTCTAAATCAGTCATTTGTTTAATGAAAAGGACGTTGGGATTTGCAAGGTCAGGTGATCATGTGCCGTTTATTTGACTAATACAACTCACTAAATAATGACTGCTCTTTTGTTTGATATTTCTTACTTAATCATTGAAACGTACAACAGTTGATGCCTGTGGTACAACTATCAGATGCGTCCATCAAATCAAGTTCATGAAGTTTTTACTTAACCAAATTTTATTTTGATTAATTTGTCTTCAAATAACTAGACTAATTTTTAAAAAATAATGTAAAAAAAATTACTATAAAAGATTAATGTTACAATTATTGAAATTCTACCAAGGTTAGTGATTTTTGTTACTAACTAATTTATAAAAAAAATATGTATAGTGGTGATTTAGTGTATGACAGACGGATCCAATTGTATTAATATGTTAAGGTTTATTAATCTTAAAACGGATTAATGAAAACTTCGTAAATATTTTTATTATAGAATACAAATTATACAAAGAATTAATACCTTTATTGACACTAGCAATCTATATAATTTGGTCGCTCTATCTTACGCTAAACCTTGATCGTTTAATTTAAATGTTCTTAAAATTCTATCATTGATAACTCTACCTTTTACAAATTTATCATTTTTGTATATATGAATTAATTTCTTGTATACATAATAAATGCTCTTGCAATACTGTAAAAAAAATTGCATGGGTCTTAATTAATTAAGAGATAAAAGGAAAATTATATATATATATGTGGGTATGTAAGTATTTTTCTTCCTTGATTAAGGAAGAGTGGTGAACTTATATATATAACATAAAGAAACATAAAATAATATAATATAATATAGCATGTGACATAGTCACGTGATTCATCTTTGTGGGTAACAATAACAAACCACCATCAACATGGAAAGACTTGGATAGATTCAAAGATGGTGATGGAGTACACAAATTGGCAGAAATCTCTTACACACTTAGCTGGATTTGATTCAATCCTTTCTTTTGTACGTATATATGTTATGTATAATTGTTATTTATATATAAATAATTAATTAATGATAAATAAATCTTATAAACTTACGTACGTTTATGTCACGTTTCAAGCCGGGTATCATTGTGCATATTAGGAGTTGAGTCATACACCTAATATGAAAGAGGGTATATATGTTTTGTAGAGTTGTGTTTAATAAAGTTAATATAAAAAACATAGTTCTAAAATTTTAATATTTAATTACATGTGAATTACGAAAATACCACTTCACTCAAAATTTTAAAATGCAATCTGGACCATTGATATCATTGATCCAAAGGATAAAACTAGTCCCTTCAGACTATGAATTAAATATTAACTATATTGAACATTCTTGTGTTTTGTATAAGTTGGTGACTCTAAAGCTAAAGATTATATTTATAAAAAAGTGCTTAGAGAATAGTCAAAGTGGGAGCTAAAAGTTATAAAAGAAAATAAAAGAATACAAGTATAACAACGCAAATAATTAATTAAAGGTTGTGTTGGTGATTTTATTAATTATAATCTCAACCTTTTTGTAACTTATTTTAATATTATTTTTAGAAAATTATGTGGTATTATACTTTTAATAATATTTTAAAGATTTTGACATACAAAACAAGTTTAAAGAGCTTAAAATTATAAAATAAAATAAAATCTCAAGTTTGATCATATATAATGAGAGCGTCAAGCATATATATTGTAAATGTAGAAAATAGTAAATGTGTATTTTAGCAAGTCGCCTTTATACATATATGCATAATTTATTTATCTTTTAGAGGCTAGGCAATAGTATTTAAATTAATTTAAGCAAACAGGAGTACAACCTCAAAAAACAGTAGGCTACGTAGAAGCATCCGAGAAGAAGGCCTAACCAAGAAACTATATATAATGTACAATAAATTCATAAGATGACCTGAATCGACATTAATTGGGTTTGCAATCCAATCCGTCCAAGCAATATCCCGCACCGATTTTCAATCCAAAACAAAGATATTTAATTTTATGGAATTTGTGAATTGCTGTACGTCTAAAGAATGAAGATTTGATCGTTTAATTAAGAATAAATTACACAGGAAAATAACAAGGCAACATACTTATAACACCGTTAATGCCTTAATTATCATTTGTTTTGTCTACTAGTAAGATCGAATTTTGTCATAGTCAAAATTTTATTAATCAAAATCCTAGATATTTTTAATAGACTGGATATATGTCGGTCTTCAATTTTATTAATCAAAATCCTAGATATTTTTAATAGACTGGATATATGTCGGTCTTCAATTATATATACAACAAAGTCTCGAGATAATATATATATATATATAGCTAAAAGTTCAAACGAGAACTGTTTTTCGTATTATTAAATCAATTTCACTTATCTTTCTTTATAATCAATATCTCCATATTATTAAAACAACGCATCTGCTGCAGCTTCAAAAGTATGGATTAGATCATTCCTCTAAAAATCTTCAATTGTCACACGATGTAAGCCATTCTTTCAATTTCATAGCATAGTATCCTTTATATCAATCCAACTAATGCAATATCTCAATAAATCAATCTTCCCAAGTTCAATAATTGATATCAAAGATTTTCTTCAATCATTAGCTTTGTCAATAACTCGTAATCTCCGTTATTCATTTATCAACAACATTTCTCGATCGTCACAAAGCCTTCTAAACTTCATTAACTCATTCGCTTACTTTCTTCTTTATACGAACACAATTATACATATACACATATATAAGCTCAAAAGGCAAGACATCTCTTGCAACACATAACTTAGCATGCAATTATACAAATTTGAAAACATCTTTCTAGGGTACTTCATACCCTAATTCACATTATATCATGTATCTCATCGTTTACTGTCACATTACTTACTATCATATGCATCAGATAGTTTCACATTCAAACATTTCTACTTTCTAAGGAATCATACTCTTTAGAAACAATCAAACACACTTAACACGCATAGGCATCATACAATCATAATTTAACTCTGAAGTTAATAAACATACGTATAAACATAAAGGTTATCAAAACGTACCCGTCATATCTTCATTGATATCAACATCGTCATTATTCATCATATCAAAATTTCTACCCTCTGACACAGAAGGGTTCTTTCTCTTTTGTCCAACTGCTGACGAGGATCCCCCACCTGCATTCACTCCTGACCCCGACGCCAATTTCCTTTCCTCTGTACAATCATTCGTATGATGCCCCTCTTTCTGACAATTCCAACACACACCCCGAGGGAAATCACATTTCTTAATTTCATGTCCGAACAATCCACATCAAATGCAACGTAAGGTCTGGGGTGTGCATAACCCCGTATGAATAAATCTGCACCGGCGGCACCATTGCGAACTTTGTGTAGACCCACCTGTCATAGGTCTTTTGCGTTGCTTTTCTTGTTTCTGGACAACTGCCGATGAGGGTTCCCCAATACTTGGTCTAGATTCGAGTTCTCTTTTAGTTCTACAGTCCCTCTCTCTATGATCTTTCCCAAAACAAGTCCAACATACCTTCTGGGAGAAATAACAATCTTTCATCTCATGACCAAACTGTCCGCAGGTAAGACATCGCATAGTTTGATAAGTACAAGGTCATGTGTGGTGTGACTTACACTTTCCGCACCGTGGTGCTCGTTGATTGATTCCACTAAGCATAGGTTCACGATTAAAGTTCCCTTGTCCCTGACCACCTTGCTCTTTTTGCTTTTGTAAATACTATTGTTCAATCCTGGATCCAGGTTCAGAAACTTGCTCTCGGGTCATGTTGTTTTTGGATTCCACATTTCTCCTTTCCAATTCAGCTAAGCCAAAAGCTCGAGAAGAAGTACTATCCCTCCTAGTAACGCTTGAGTAATCCGGAAGCATAGCTCCCTGAAATGGGACTGAATATAAGTATGGTGGTTGTGTTACTTGTACCATAGGGTGATATTGAACCGGAACTAGAAACGTTGTAGCCTGTGTAATGGCAGCTGGATAAGTCTGAGTTTGAACATTTTGAGTTATCCTCTCTCGTTCCATTCGGTGCACAGTATCTCGAAGTTCTTGTATTTCATCTTTCAGTTTATCAATACACTTACTCTGCTCATCCCTCGGTTCACATCTCAATGTACCAGTTTGATATGTCATATCCATCACATTCACTGTTGAAGTTCCAGGTACTTCTTGGGTCACAGGAGTGTCAGTAGGGGTATCTTTATCTGCCATATCTGTACAATCACATCACCTCATAGTCTTATTAGCATAAACCGTTAGTATCCAAAATACTAACTACAACCGACAACTCTAACTCACTCTAATTCCCCCGAAGAAAAGCTTGACCCGTCACGAGCTTTGGGAATGCAACACTCTAGCCGTGCATGCATCGCCAAACCTAGGCTCTTATACCAAACTGTAACACCGGAAAATCACAAGCCATTTTTTTAAAATAAATACGCTGCGGAAGCTTTTAAACAAACAAACCATTTACATACAAACCAATATTAACAACTGTACAAACATTGTTCACAAAATAAGTATCATTGTTGTGTTACAAAAGCTACTGGCTCGTTTCATTCAAAAAATAATATCAGAGTCAGGTCATCTCTTTCCTTCTGCCAAACTCACAAACACGAACCTGCAAAAGCAACAACTGAGGGGAATTAGCACAAAGCTAAGTGAGTAGAGGCTAAACACCAAAGGCAAACATTCACGATCAATATCAAAGCATGTAATCACGTATCCCGAGAAGACCGGCGGTTCGGCGCAGAACCTACAATCAATGCCGGCCAAAGCAAAGGTTTACCGATAGCCCTCCACTGAATTGGCACAATGCACTCCCCCTCTGGTGCAACATATGCACCAGTAAGGCTAACACTGTTCAACCAATCAGTGAACGAGCCCAGCCCAATTCTACGTATAGCTGACTTCCCAACGCAACTCGAATTCATACTAAGAGTGTGTATTGACCAAATAATCATGCAGCAGATATCAATCATCAATAATCACAATCAACAGTTCAATCAATCCAATCCATTCTCAATCACAATCATGCATCACACCAATAACATTAACCGAAATCTTTACCATCTGCGATTAACACCCACTCACCTCAAAACCAGCACGGGCTCAGAAATCTAATTTTACTGAGTCTTTTGATTGCCTGAAACACAGCAACAATCAAATCAGTCTCGAAATATACAAATATATTTCCCACATATTTTCATACTTCAATTCATATAACAAGTCCATAAAACATATACACATAAAACACAATCAAAATATATAGCAAACAAAGTTCACAATTCTGAAAATCGCCGGACGCGTCGCGTCCAAGAATCCGACGTGTCGCGTCGCTACAGGGTATCGGATTTCACATATTATCGGATTTCCGGATCGGATTTCAACTCTCGGATTTCAGTTAGTCGGATTCAAGACTCGGATTTTTGGACTTCGGATTTGAACTATCGGATTTGGCTTCGGATTTTCCAAGAATTCGATTAAAATCAAGAACGCGTCGCGTCCAAGCAATAAATGCGTCGCGTCGCGATGAACTCTGCATCATCTTCTTCATTTTTCCAGCCGACTCAAACTTTCAAACTCCATTTTAACCTCTGATTTTTTATTCAAAACACTTCCAAACATATATATAAACATAATATAACATGTATACAACTATCATAAACATCCTAGAACTCATTAAATCATCATTTCATGCAAAAACCCATTACTAGTTTGAGCTTGAAGCTCCAACAATGGTGTAACATCACATACTCATGTTTTTCAACAGACTCAAGCATCAAAACGACTTCTAACATGTTACAAACATATACTTACCTTCTTTTTGAATTAAAACTCACAAGATCTTGATCTTAGGATTTCAAGTTTGAAGCTTTCTTCACCTATGGTTTTGCTCTCAAAATACACACACTTACACCTTTCTCACTTTCAAGAAATGAACAGATGTTACACCACGTATACATACACAATTTGTTTAAAGTAAGCAGGAGGTGGCAAACTTGAAATCCTATTCTTTTTAATCTAACTCATGCATACATACTTTATGACTTTCTTTTCTTTTAATTCACCAGTAACATATATATATAATTTCATATTAATCAATTTCATTTAACACTAATTAAACACATAATCAATAAAGCAAACCAATCACGTATCGTCAACCCACTAATCTTCTAGCCCAGGGTTGCGGGTGTTACACTTTAACCATTCAAATCTCTCTCCTAATTTACTTTAACTTTTTAATCAATTAAAATATACTCTCACACAAACATAAATATACACCCATAACAACACAATTTCTAATATCTTATTAACTTCTATATCCTTATTTCACAAATATGATTTTTTCCTTATTTTAATGTCTTTTAGATTTTATGTTTAAAATTAATAAAATAGTTTATGCAAATAAAAGAAAAATTGAAAAAAATGTGACATGTTGCTAAAGAAATTTTTTTGTGACATTGAATTTTGAGAATAACATATCATTACATTTTTAAAAGCGACATATTACAAAACAAAAACTATTCGGCTTCGCAGCATTGCGCGGGTACGATGCTAGTTATATAATAATACAAACAAACATCTAACGTTAAAATTGAAGAAAGAAAGACTTTAAACAATGAAAAGTGAACAAATCTTGGAACAGATGGAGTGTTCCCTTGCGGTCTTCAAATAGGCAAATACATATGATCATATTTCCATGTATTTGTTGGTTTTCACTTTAATTAATTAAGCCAATCATCCATTGACACATATATATCCAAGTATAATGATGTACTGTGCCTCTCCAATAAGTCATAAAGACTACCTGATATTAAAAACAGTCATCCTACTTACAAAGTTATATAAGTATTGTTACTTTGATCAACACTTAATGATTAATTTACATACAAATAAAATAAATAAATAAAAAGAGTAGTCTATATATCATTGTAAAGGGAGGCATGCATGCATACAAATATGATTATCAATATAAGTCCAGGTTTAAGGGTCTCTCTTGCTAAAATTAATTAAAGAAATATACATAGAAAATGAGTCGTCACAATCTCTCATACATCTTGATCTTCATTTTCTGGTTTTCGCCTCCATTGATGATCATATTTTCATCTTATTATCTCTTCCGGCGAACGCCACTTTTGGTTCTTATATATACGTCGTCACTCATTGACATGTGTTCCAAATTGAGTTTTGGTGTCCTTAATGTTGACCCGAAATATGGGGTTTTGACTTGTGATCTGAATGTACACATACACACACCACACACATCCACATCCACACATCCATAGTCACAATCATCCATCCTATGTTAACACATAGCACAGAAAAATCTAAATAAGAGTGACAATATTCGTACCAAGAAAACCTAAATCGCAAAGGAAAAGAGAGGAGAAGAAGGGTACAGAGAGAGGCGGTGTCAGAGGTGGGCGGTTATTGTAGGGGTGGTTCAAAGTTCACTAGAGGTCGGCAACCATATGATTGTAGACATCTCTAGATGCTTCAAAGGTAAGTTACAACAAGAGTAAAATGATTAAGACACCTTCATATGCGTTGCATATGGGTAACTTAATTATTGTTTTAGAAGACATTTGTTTAGAGTACAGTAAACAAAACAAATTTTTTTTAAAAAAAACAACACTATAATTAATGAAGTTAAGGATGTAACAAATCAAAAAACGTTATAGTTAACTACTACTTTACTCCGTGTTTGCTCATTGATAAAAATCTAAAATATAATTTAGCAAAAAAAACAATTAAAGAATAGTGTATGGACTAAAATGAAATGGACATATATATCCCCCGAGCCCCACCAACAATTTTGTTGTCTTATTTTTATATAGAGTTAATAATAAAATCAATATACTTATCCTTTTTTGAAAGGAGATTTTCTTAGTTAAAGCTCTTTTTAAGTACGTCAAATTATTAATCAGATGTACGCAGTCTAGCTGGTTTTATATGTAATTGATCTGTTCTGAAGCATTCCTTCGACTAACCCTAACTAATGACTTCGTGGGGCTCGATCAACAACGTTGTCACTTTCTGTTTATTTGACGTACTCTACATTTAGCTGAATTTGTAAATTTTATATATTCCTTTAGAATAAAATATACTTACTACAAATAGAACAGTTTTTAAATAAAGTGGATTAAACTAAATTGTCACGTCTGTTATTTCATTTAATAATTATTCATGTTCATGAATAGACATTACAAGTTTGGGTAACGCCCATAAAGGGGTTTGTTGAATGGACGGATAATCATTAAAACTAACAAGAAAATTACAGCATAAACAAGTAATTTACAGGATTAAAATCACATTGATAATCAATGAAGTTAAATAGGAAAAACAAAATATGTTCCACTTTCTTTAAATAAAACTTGATATGTAAACCAATAAATTTTGAGTTAATTTCATAAATGCTCATTAATTATCTTTTTTTTTAAGATGCAAACATCGTTCTTTATTTGTCATTTTATTACATGAATAGTCTTTTGTCATAATTTTTGTTAAAAGATTTCATTAACCTTGTCAAAACGAATTTTCACCCTTTTTATTGCAACTAAAAGACTAAAATACCATCATCATATTACAATATTTAAAAAACCTAAAACTAACCTTATTATATACGAGTTGTGTTTAATAAAGTCCATATAAAAAACATAGTCTTAATTTTAATATTAAATCACAGATGATTAATATACAATCACATGTGATTTGTAAAAAAATCACATGTAAATTACGAAAATGTCACTTTGTCCAAATTTTTAAAATGCAATCTGTACCATTGATGTCATTGATCCAACAGTTAAAATTAGTCTTTTAGGACTATAGATTAATTATAGACTATATTGAACATTCTTCTATTATATACATATAAAACCGTAATTTCTTTTTTTTTTTAATAAAACTTGTCAAACACATACAACTTTGCTTTGACTTCTTTCACCAGAATCAATTAGATCAATATACGTAATATGATTATTAAAAATCCCAAAAGAAGCTTATTTTTCATAAAGTTAAAAAGAAAGATAACCTTTTTTATTCTGATGTGTATAATCACATCTTGGTTTGTGTTACGTAATATCATTATGTACTTGACACGAAATAAAGATAAAAGCTTCCTCATTGATTATAGATTTCGGTTCAGGTTACAACTGGTATTTGATAATAAATTGGTTTTTGCGAGTTTCAGGTTTTCGAGTTTTGATTATGGATTTTTTTCAGTTTCAAATCAAACGTGTCGACAGTTTTTGGATTTCCAGGTTTT
Organism: Dittrichia graveolens; assembly: GCA_038502395.1. Taxonomy (NCBI): domain Eukaryota; kingdom Viridiplantae; phylum Streptophyta; class Magnoliopsida; order Asterales; family Asteraceae; genus Dittrichia; species Dittrichia graveolens. Next base: position 81,063,386 of record JARJIL010000002.1, on the reverse strand, counting down.
TGCAAACACTGTTAGTACCAGTTCCGTGTCGGTCTAGCATCGTCTTAAAACCTGTTTAAGCCCATACAAGGTCGTGAACCATAGTTTAACGAAAAATATCTTATTTAGACCTAACAAGATCAAAATCTAATCAAACGAGTATGAAGAGTAAAGAAGTTATTTCTAACTATGCATCAAAAATCGAATGATATCGATCCGTTCCAATGTTGATCGAGTTGTTTTGGTTATTTAAACTGAATGTGACTGTTGGATTTTGCCTTTCTCCTGCTCCTTCCAAACAATTCATTCACATATCAGACCTAACAATTTATTAAATATCTATTTTTCGTCATAAAAAACAGATACACTATTTCTTTCACTAGATTCTTTACCTTAAAAAAACGAACAAGCCTTACTGATTGTCTATAGGTTCAAGAATTATTCGAGTCAAAGCACAACATTAAGTAGCATGACATAATACGATTTCATATACATCAACTAGGGTCATCGGTTGTTTTGAACACAAATCGGTCACACTACTGGTTGTTTGAAACGCTACTTAGTGTAAGTGAGGTTTAAGATCACATCTTTGGAATAAAATCCAGTTGCCGGCCGGCCGATAGGTGAAAGAGAATAAACAAGCATAGAAACCGAAAAACCAAAGCAAATTCATTAAAACCGACAAAACCGAATCGATAAAACCAAAACCATTTCAAGACTGATGGTATGGTTTTAAATTTTTTTAAAACCGATGGGTTCGGTTTCGGTTTTAACTAGAAACCAACCCACTAATATTTCATATATTGTATAAATTTTTAAATTTTATAGTTATTAAATAGAAGCCAACGAAGCCCGTTGAGTATTTCAATGTTCAGTTACTATAGTCAATAACTTTTCATTCCCTTTGTCGTTTACTCATTTTTAGATCGACGTTTATATTATGATTATATGATACAAAATACGTTTATAGTTTGAATTTTTGGGCTGAAAGTAGTATTTAGTGCTAATATGTGTTATTAGACGTTGAATTTAATGCTGGAAATTAGATATTGTTATTGAAATTTGTATATAATGCTAGAAAAATGAAGGTTAATGCAGGAAATTATATATTAATGATGAAAACCAGGTGGTTTGAAAGAGAACAATTAATGACTAGAACCCGTCAAACCGAAACAGATAGAAACCAAAATCATAGGGTTTGAAAATTTTAAAACCAAATTTAGCGGGTTAGGATTGGTTTGAGCTTACAACCGCTCCTTGCACCATCCTAAGATCAACACAACCAACAAAACAAATAAACAATCATACGAAATCCATCACCCCGAAACGTTTGATTAACTAGCATTTTAATTCACATGTTATATTTGAACCTCTTAACCTAACCCGACTAAGTCACCAAACGCATTCGAATCATCTGATATACGACAAATATTGACCCATTCTAGTCTCTAGAAATGGTACATATCTATCTAGTTTATTTTAACCCGTTACTAACTTTAGCTATTCTTTCAGACTTTCCGTGTATCTGAACCGTACACTTTGCCACATACAAGTCGTTTCTTTTTTATCGTGTGCCCTTATGTATAAGAATATGGGGAGAGGGTGGTTTCGACCTGGTTGGGCATGACCACAGCATGATCGAGATTGAGTACCACACCACGATAGCGTGTTGGTGGCTCTACATGGAGGGGACGACACATAAGGGAAGTCAGTGGTGGGTGAGTGACATTCTTTTTTTACTTCTTTTTTTCTATATTTTTGATTGGTATGTAGTGTAGTACGTAGGCCTCAGAATTTGATGCGATAAAGAGTGACCACACCAAGGCTTAGTAATGGGCTAAAATGGTAAGAGAAAAATGTTCACGTAGCAATGTGCTAGAGTGGCAAGTAGTAACCACCCCACATACTCGAAAACACCAATGATAAACCAGAAGACGTTTATAGAGCATTGAAATGTCGTCACAGCCGGTAACTTTCATATTATTATCGAACATTAAGCTAAATTTTACTATCAAACCAAATACCATGATTTGTGACTCAAAAGGAGTACTCCATTATCATTTATCTTGACAAGTCATTCATCACTTACCCAAAAAGGGTACAAATTTAGAAAACAGAAGTTGCTAATTTTCTTAAATATCAGCTACCAAAACAAGCAACATGTCAAATGTAACACAGTAAAGAAAAAAAAATAAACCAGCGGGGTTAGACTAAGTTCTGGATCATACCTGAAAACATGTACTAATCACTACATCACCATCACCATCACCTCTTTGATCTTTTTTTGGTCTGTTTCGAACTCAGCGTCTCCGAATCCGCCGATTCCCGGTTCCGTTTGCCTAAAACTGCCGACATCGGAGGTGGTGCAGCTGCCCTCTTTGGTGGCCGCCCGACGCTCCTCTTCGCTGGACTACCTTGTTCTTTAACTTGGCGTCCACCAGAGCTCTTCTTAGACCCTTGATCTTTCCTCCCCTCACCACCATTACCACTGCCACCCCCGCCCTTACTGCCGCCACTTTTCTTCTGCTCTCCTCCTCCTCCTCCTCCTTTGCTATCATTCTCAGAACCACCACCGGATGTGCTTTTCAATGAGTTTAGCAGTGGTTCGTTATTGGACCGTTTCATTCGGTTCAAAAACTTAGCTGCGCTTTGTTTCTTCTCTTCTGCTTCGGTTAGCTTCTTCTTCTTGTCTGAAGTCTCGTTCACCGGTGTTTTCCCTTTTTTCTTCACACCCATAGGAAATGAATCTCTTGATTTCTTCGTGTTTTCCTCGATTAATTTCTCAGGAATTTTCAAATCTGTTTGTTCTTTTTTCTTTTCAGCCCCGGAAGCCGATCCTGCTGCTTTAGCTGTTATTGAGCTTCTTTTTCTACAAACAACAATCGGGCCATTTAATTTGGGTTTGAGAAGTAACGAATCGGGTGGCTCAGCAGCCCGTTTTGGAGGTAGGTTGGTGAGTTTTGAAGAGGTTTGTTTGTCTGTAAATTTTGCTTCGTTTTTTTGTTTTTTCTTAGAGATCATTTCCTTCAGAATAAGCTGGCGAAGATCAATGGCAGCAGCGGATTCTGGGGATTCTTTGGGGTAAAATATGCGAGTGTTATTGACGAACAGGAGAAGATCTCGGAAGAATTTTTCGTTGCCATCAGAATACCAGCCTTCTTTGAGTCTGGTTTGTAGTGTCTCGTAATCAATGTGTTGCCTAATTAAGTTCTTGTACCTTAGTTTTTCCTGCAAAGTTTATGATGTGGGTAAAAGAAGATCAATTTTCTTAACGGTAAATTACTAAATTGCGTAGCGTATTAAAAAAAATTATACGCATTTTTATTTTGTTACCATTTATAATAATATACTTTCATATCTTTTAGCAATAATAGCAGCGTAATATATAGGTCATGGTTGCTATAATTGGTAAAAGTAAATAAAAGTATGTTGATATTTCTAATAACTTCCTATGTCATGGTTACAGTAAAATTAAGAAGGTAAAAAGAAAAGTCGTTCTGAGTACATGTTTGATGTGCTAAGCATTTCTGCGTTCAAACTTCAAATCATTTACGCAATATATTTTAACTAAAAACACAAAAGAAAAAGACGTTTTGTAAGGTAAAATTTTTAAACCAAACTATTTGTAATATGCAAATCCGCTTTTGATCCCAGTTGTCATATTCTTTAAGAGAGTTGATCCGTACATAACAATTTTTAGCCATACATAACAAGGTACAAACAGTTAATACACATGGTATAAGTCAATAATACATAAAGTTGTTGTATGTTACCATTTTTGTTTTGTAACCCCAGGAGATATAAAAACAAACAAGTATTTCTGTAAGTAGAAATTTCTATTTTGATATTTAGGTACCAAATTGTTGTCCAGCTTTACAATGGAAAAAACTGGTTTATTTATCTAGAAACATTTTCATGTTTTTAGTAGATCTAATATTATAGTTAGCTATATATTTTTAAATAAAATTAAAAAGTAAAAAAGACAGACATTAAAACCTAAATATCAAATATACCATGGGAGATAGATAGGCCCGTACCCCTAAAACTTGAAAAATGGTCGATTTTTGTTGAACCAAAGAACAGAAAAAATAGAATAAAATAAAATATTCCTTTTTTTTTGTTTATAGAGCCATCGGTTTAGCATAGGCCCACATCACAGCCGTATTATTTTAACAATATAATAATAAAAAAAATTTACGAAAACAAATATAACAAGGGTGTTTCCCTCTTCACGTTTTATATTTTATTTAAATAAGTAAATAAAGAATCACTAATATAACATTATAACCCTAGTTTTAAAGGCACCTAAACAAATTATTATTGGCGCAAGGCAATTTTAAAAGCATATGTCAACCTGCTTTTTAAAACACAATTTCTCAAATGCAGAGTATACGGAGCACTAGATGGTGGGGTGAGGTGGTGAGAGAAGTAGTGCCACACTATCACGGCGTGATGGGAGGCGTAGTATTGATTCTGTTTTTTATTTTACGTGATGTGAGACATGATTTTCTTTCTTTAAAATTTTGAATGGTGCGATTAAGAGAAATCGGAATTTGCACACCGGTAATAAATTATGTGATAAAAGTGTGATAATGACGTATTTTTAACAAAGCTTCACTTATTTGAACATAGTTTTTCAGATCTTAAAATAAACATGATTATCTAGATTTTATGAGGGTGTGGGGCTTGGGAGATCAAATGCTCTTTAGAACAGGTAATAGATCATTTTTTATTGATATTTTAAATTTGTTGTATTTATTGTAGTAAAAAATAATCATTATACGTTGTAGCAAATCAACATGAAGACATCGATTCCGATTATCGTTTTTTAAATTTATATTCAAGTGATCTTTAAAAAAAATTTAAAAATTAATATTTCACCTGTCGATCGAGCCGGCGCTCGAAGACCAGCGAGCCGAGCTTATGAAGCTTCTGCAAGAAATCAACTAACGGTAGGGATCTAACGGGAATACTATCTGTGGATTGATCGTCGGTCTCACGTTCTTCCGCTTTGGTGGACCCGCGCCGCACCCTATCACTTCTCTCCTTCCTTGACTTACTCGCCGAGCTTTGCACATCTGAATTCTTTCCCTCACTTTTCGACTCGGATATTGACTCGGTCCTTTCCCCATCCGGTTCCGGTTTAACCGGTTCTTTACCTTCCGGTCTGCGGTTACACGAGTCCTCCTCACGAACCGGTGAAAGGGCTGTCGATTCAGGCTTCTCGTCGCCGGTCTCGACCGGACTCGCATCGTTTTCGTTTTCGTTTTCGTTTTCCGATTTCTCGACTCCGGTTTCTAGGTTTCCGTTCGATCCGTTCACCGATTGGTTGTCCCGTTCGGAATCCTCGTCGCCGGAAACCACCGGCCCCGGCGTTTCATTCTTCCCTTCCTCCGCCTTCTCTAATTCAATCTCTTCGCTTCTGTGCCCTAAATCTGAGTTTTTCTTCGCATCTCCCCCGTGTTTTTCACTCTCTTCCGTTAATTTCTTCACCTTCGATTGCAAAGACCTGGTACGAAAAAATCACATCGGAAAATCATCAAACAGTAGATTTATTTTAGATCTGTATGTAGTCTTAGATTTGATTATTACGAGATGTATAGATCGTAATTCTGGAGTTCTCGCTGCAGTTCCAGGACTCGTAGTTTTCTCAATTCCTCAAGCCAAGGAATAGCAGTTGTGGCGGTGGTTGTGTTGGTGTTGGTGGTGTCACTGCCGTCGTCCATATCGACGTCGTTGTCGTCAGATTGGTTGAACCGGCGTTTGAGTTCACCGTATTTCTGTTCACAATGATGAGGAGTGAGATGGATCGGAGCGGAGCTCCGTTTTCGTAACTCGGAGGATATAGAGTCCCAACTCTTGGTGCCGTAGCGGTTGACGGCGTATGCTAGGAGGAGCTCCTCCCATGTACCCCACGCCGCCGCCGCCGGCGGTGAGTCTTTTGTGTTGTCCGGCTCTCTCTCCTGCTCCGATTTGGCCATCTCTCTGTTGATTTCCTCCACAGCCATCGGCTCGGCTTAGATTATATAACAAGGCACCAGTTTTATGAAAATCGTAACCTGCTTTGTTAACCTGACTCTTTATTACTATTTTACCCTCTTCACTTTTCGAATTTTCCATCACTGCCATCCTCATGTTTGCTGAATGCAATAGAAACATATTGTAATTACGATATTACCCTCTTCATTATTACATCTGTGTTATCGAGTTATTTAAAAGAAAATACATATATATTTAAAATAAAAAAAAAGGCAAACAGCGTGTTCTTGAGTTTTATTTTAAAAATAAATAAAAGGAGGTTTCAGATTTCTTAAGAAGGATGGACGACACAATACATGGTGGGTATCCAGTGAAATCGAAACTTTTTAATCCTAGATATTTTAAACAAACCGGACCACGTAATAAGTGGTAACTATGGTTCGGGTTAACAATTTCCTTGAACTTAAATGTACATTAAAATACCAAGTGGAAAAAAAATGAACATTATCATGTAACAAGATTATAAACACAAAACAAAACTATAATATAAAAACATTTAAAAAAAAGATTAAAACACGACAAACAAACCAAAGTTTCATAGCTCATGATTCAAACCCAACAGACATATCGATGAGTTTGGAATCACCAATCGTTTGATGGCTTTGGGGTATGGAGTTGTCGATGACTTCATGAGCTAGAAGAATGGAGGATTTAAGTATCCGATTTGCTATGAGTATGGAAGATGGGAATTGTAGATCGATATGACTCCACAACGTTGAGTCACAAAATGCAGAAATTGCATAAGGGTTTCTTAAATTTGTAATTTTTTAAACATTATATATATATATATATATATATATATATATATTTCTAAGCAAAATTATATGCAGGCCGGTTCAAGTATACATAGATAGTATTTTTATATACTGCTTGCTCAGTTATATTTTTTCAGCTTTGAATCATACATATCAATTTAGTTTTTCTTTTTTCTTAACACTCATACCATTACTTCTCATGCACATGTGTAAAATCAAGTTTTAGATTTTAAGTACAAGAAATACTCAAGTTCTACTGCACACTATCAGCAAATATTAGTGGATCGCGTATAATATAGCAAATATAAGTCGGGTCGAATCCTCAAGGAACGATAAAGTTTGAATAACCAAATCACTACCAACTAACTTATCAAAAGATTTAAAAGAGTGAATTTACTTTAATTATAATAAAGACTAATAAATGAACAAGCAAACAAATAAAGATAAAAGATGACAAAGGAAACCGATTATGTACTATAATGAAAATTTATTCACTAATAAACTTTAAAACAAACTATGATTTACAAGTCAAACTATATATGGATCGTTAATAAAACGTAAAATAACCTCTATTTCTTTCACATTTTTTCGTAACTACACACTTTCTACCTATAAAAATAAAGAAAAAGGTTTTTTTTAATTATTCTTAAAATTTTGTTTTGAAGATAAAAAAAAGAGCTGATGAATGAAAAGAGAAATAAATGAAACATGTTATTACTTATTAGATAGAAACTATTCACCGAATATTAAACCCAGTTCTATAAAACGCCATATTTTTAGGAAGAAACTATTTGTCGCCGCCTTATTATGCAGGTACTATGTTAATACACAGGGAAGAGAAATAATTATTAAGAGGTCAGTATTGTTCTTCACATGAAATAAATACTTCATCTATACTGGATACTATATCTGCAAAAACTGTTACAGAAACTAATCGAAATCACTTCTACCAACCAAAGTACCAAACTATAATCAAGAGGGCTGTTTAAAATAACCAAACTATAATTCCTTTGAGGCCTCCTCTTCGGTGGACTCCTTATCCGCCAATAATACACAATTTTGGGCTTTACTTTTTCTCGGCCCATATGGCTTGGTGTTTAGGCCCAAAGTAAAAAAGATAAACTCGAATACCTTACTTTCTTCTAACTTGTCGCATATGCAGCCGAAAAGTTCCAAGCGAAAATTCAGCCTATTATGAACTGGGCTTGAGATATGGGCCGAGAAATAAGTAACCACTATGGAAATTCAGCCCATTAAAATTACACCTTTTTTTCTTCCCTGCTGCGTGCGATAACCACACCGAGTGTGTGGAAGTGGGTTTGCGATTGCCACTAAGAAATGGGACTATGTATGTGTGCGATAACCATCGACCCTTGGCAGTTGGTACTAGTTTTGAGTTAGCGACACCCACATGGGGTGAATAGTTTGTTTTTTTTTTATTTTTTATTTTTAAAGAACAAATATTTTATTACCAACCAAATTATACAGATAAAGGCAGTGTGAATGAATTTGCAAATCACAAAAGCCAAAGCAACTCCTAAGACCACTAGTAGTAGGTTCGTCATGGGGCTATGACGAGCTCCACATCCTCCGCCTCCTACTCGTTATACACTATGGCTCGTCGTTGTTTGGCTCCTCATTCCAATGACTCACTGAGCAACCATTTCTTTCTTTTTTTCAATTTTTGTCGACCACTAAAATTAATTTAAATCAACATTGTGTGGGTCAATTAATGGTAGTGATGTAAAGGTTAGTCATTACAGTTATGAGTTATGAATAGAACTATTTAGTCATGGGATAATCATATGTTGAAAAAGTTAACGTGACAGTGAGTAACGGCAGTCATACATATCTTGACAACAAGTGATTTAAGTAACTTGATGCATGGGGTGGTTTGGGCGGTTTTAAGCTCAAACCAAACCCAATACGCTAATTTCAGTTTTAAGATTTTCAAACCCGGGTGTTTCGGTTTTGGCAGGTTCTGGTCATTAACGGTTCGGTTTTAAAACTAACAATGCTGGATCGACGATCAAGAACAGATACCCTCTACCTAGGATCGACGATTTATTCGATCAACTGCAAGGTGCAGCCTGGTTTTCAAAGATCAGCCTGCGCTCCGGGTATCATCAATTAAAGGTGAAGGAAGGAGATATCGAGAAAACGGTATTTAGGACGAGATACGGTCATTTCGAGTTTGTAGTGATGCCCTTCGGATTAACAAACGCACCAGCTGCGTTTATGGATTTGATGAACAGGATCTGCCGACCAATGCTGGATAAATCGGTAATTGTATTCATAGACGACATCTTGATCTACTCCAAGACAGAGAAAGAGCACGAAGATCACCTGCGGATGATGCTACAGACTTTGAAACGGGAAAGGCTTTATGCCAAGTTCTCCAAGTGCAAGTTTTGGTTGCGGGAAGTACAGTTTCTAGGGCATGTAGTGAACCAAGAAGGTATTAAGGTGGACCCCGCTAAGATCGAAGCAGTGATGAAGTGGGAGGTGCCGAGGAGCCCTACCGAAATTCGAAGTTTCTTGGGATTGGCCGGGTATTATCGTAGATTGATACAGGACTTCCCTAAGATTGCAGTACCTCTGACAAAGATGACTAAGAAGTGTGTGCGATTTGTATGGGGTGAAGAGCAACAACGAGCGTTTGAGATTCTACGAGGGAAGTTATGCGAGGCACCAATCTTAACCCTGCCGGAGGGAGTGGACGATATGGTGGTCTACTGCGACGCGTCACATGTGGGACTGGGATGCGTATTAATGCAACGAGGTAAAGTAATTGCGTATGCTTCGCGACAGCTGAAACCGCATGAGTGTAACTATCCGACCCACGACCTGGAATTAGCTGCAGTTGTTTTTGCGCTAAAGATATGGAGGCACTACTGATACGGGGTCAAATGCACGATCTACACCGACCACAAAAGCCTGAAATACTTCGTCGACCAGAAGAATCTGAACATGAGGCAGAGGAGGTGGATCGACTTAGTCAAGGATTACGACTGCGAGATTCTCTATCACCCAGGAAAAGCCAATGTCGTGGCCGATGCCTTGAGTAGGAAGGCCAGTATTGTACTACTACCAGCACTGTGTATGAGATTGACAGTGACAACGACATTGTTAGACTCTATCCGAGTCGCTCAGCATGAGGCACTGAAGGACGAGAACCATAGGTCAGAACGGATTAAGGGGCAGAAAGCACTATTCTCCGAGGATAGTCGAAGGTTGATGACACGTTTCGGACGTATCTGGGTACCGAAGATCACTGACACGCGTGCTACACTGCTCGATGAGGCTCATAAATCCAAGTTTTCCATCCATCCAGGTTCGATTAAAATGTACCGAGACCTTAAGACAGATTATTGGTGGCCGGGAATGAAGCGAGACGTAATGAAATACGTGGAGAAGTGTCTAACTTGCCTTCGAGTTAAGGCTGAGCACCAAAGGCCTCACGGAAAGCTGCAACCGTTAGAAATCCCGGTTTGGAAATGGGAACACATCACTATGGATTTGATCACTAAGTTACCGAAGACTCCGAGAAACTTTGATGCGATTTGGGTGATCGTCGACCGACTAACTAAGAGCGCTCACTTTATCCCGATCAAGGAGGCCTTTTCAGCAGAGAAAATGGCAGACGTGTACGTCAAGGAGGTAATATCGCGACACGGAGTGCCAGTGACCATAGTATCGAATAGGGATGTACGCTTTACTTCGAGGTTTTGGCAGAAGTTTCACGAGGATTTGGGGACTCGGGTGAACCTTAGCACTGCTTATCACCCGCAGACTGATGGCCAAAGCGAGAGAATAATACAAACCTTAGAGGATATGCTACGAGCATGTGTGATTGACTTCGGGGGAAGTTGGGACTCTTACTTACCATTGGCGGAATTCTCCTACAACAACAGCTATCACGCGAGTATCGGCATGCCTCCGTACAAGATGTTGTACGGAAGAAGGTGTAGAACCCCCATCAGCTGGGGAGAAGTAGGTCAGCGGGAGCTCGGAAACACGGAAATTGTGCAGAAAACGTCAGAATACGTCCAGCAGGTACGAGAAAGGTTGAAAGCCGCGCAAAGCCGACAGAAAAGTTATGCTGATAAGAGACGGTCTCCGCTAGAATTCCAGGTTGGAGATTTCGTACTGTTAAAAGTATCTTCGTGGAAGGGCGTGATCCGATTTCGGAAGCGAGAAAAACTGAACCCGAGATACATAGGACCTTTCAAAGTGATTGCCAGGGTTGGGAAGGTAGCCTATCGGTTAGAGCTACCAGACGAATTGTCTAGGATTCACAACACGTTTCATGTGTCCCATCTTCGGAAATGTTTAGCGGACGAGTCCACATTCGTGCCATTGGAGGACATCAAAGTGGACGAGAGACTGGATTATGTTGAGAGACCAGTAGCCATATTGGAACGAAAAGTTAAACAGCTACGCAACAAACAGATAGCAACGGTCAAGGTCCAGTGGGAGCACCGTAAAGGATCTTAGTGGACTTGGGAACCAGAGGACGAGATGAAGCAGAACTACCCCAGATTGTTCGAGTAGAGATTTCGAGGACGAAATCGTATTTAAGTGGGGGAGGGTTGTAACACCCTGTTTCCGTTTATTAAATAAATGAATATTTTATTGGATAATGCGATTTTATATATTTTGAAGTTGCTTATTGTCTATGGAATTTAAGTTATATGTGGATTGGTGTATTATGTAGTCTATTGAATGAGCAAGTAATTGGGCTACTTTATAGTTGGGCTTATTAATTAAGGAAATGGTATATATAGTGTGAAAGAATAAGCCTCGTGGGCCTAGGAATTTTACAATCTTGGGCCCAAAGCCTTGTGATGGGTGAGTATATAAAGAGGATTAGGGTGCAGCCTCCAAGGTTTCACTGTTGCATTGAGAGTTCTTGTGTGTGTAAACCCACGAGAAAGGCAAGAAGAAGGAACCTAGAATCATTTGAAAACTCAAGGAATTGGCAAAGGAATCATCAGGTAATGTTTCTTATATCTCTATGATGTTGTAGGCATCGATTTTACCTTGTTTGAATGATTATTAGGCTAGATAAGATCTGGGTTTTTGGGTTTTGGGTTTATGAAGAACAATGGTAAAGAATCTAAGCTAGAAACTTGAATACTTGTTGTGTTGTGTTTAAATTTGGAAAGAAGTGCTTAAATGAATGGAGAAAGGTTTTAAGACAAAAATAAAGTGATCAGGTTAAGTTTTGAGAAGGTTGTGATTTTGAAAAATGGAGTTTCAAGTTCTGGGTTTTTCTCAAAAAGATGAACTGGCAGGGAAGATGAAGGCCCATGCGACTTTCAGAAGGCCTCATGCGACCTTCAGAGGGTCCATGCGACCTTCAGAGGGTCCATGCGACCTTCAGCTTATTTGACTGTTCATGCGACTTTTGGTGTAAGTTCATGCGACCTTCGGATGGGGAGAGTGGAAGTCCATGCGACTTTCAGTTGAGAAACTAGGGTCATGCGACCTTCGGATAGAGAGAGTGAAGGCCCATGCGACTTTCAGTTGAGAAACTAGTGTCATGCGACTTTCAGATGGGTGGGTATGTCCATGCGACTTTCAGCTGGAGTAAGGCCCCATGCGACTTTCGGATGAACGGGATATATATGCCCATGCGACTTTCAGTGAGAGTCCATGCGACTTTCAGCTGGGACTTGGTGTCATGCGACTTTCAGTGTTAGGTCCGGCCTAGTGTGGTCCGACTTAGGGTCTGTAGTATACCCAGGAGCTAATCAGTAGAGATATTTGTATTGTAGGTCCTTGCGACTGGAATTGTTGACTTGCAGCTTGTGAAATATGTTGCGTTTGTCTGTGCTGCAGATCAGGTGAGTTACCCTAACTTATACATGATATTAGTGTGAAATGTATATGTTATATCTTATGTGATGTGTTAACTAATGTGATATATGTGAAGTGAAGGGTTACGTTATATTGTGGTGAAAACGTAACTCGGGCACAGTCAGACATAGTGTGAAATCCTTGGTACGGCTTGGATAGTCAACTGTGACCCAAAGTGTGAAATCGTCATCAGTGCACTGCGTCGGTAGTATGTGTTATGATATGTGATCATGTATTTGTGTATGACGTGACATGTACATGCCTAGTGTGGTGTGTAAGTTAGAGTGCTCGCTAAGCTTTATGCTTACTGTTGTTGAATTTATTCTTTTCATGACCAGATCGTGGGGAGGCTCCAGCTATGTGAAGATGGCTCGTCCTTTATTTAACCGTTTTCGCTGTTTTAATTACTTAAACATCTTGTTGGAACAATGTCTGTAGTATTACTTAAATATATTTAACTACGGGCAATTCCAGGTGCGGGACCTCGTAGGACCTTTGTTGAATGCATTTATATTTTCTACATTTATGGAAAAAAAATTGGGACGTTACAGAAGGACTCTATTTTGGGCTTCCACTTAACTAGCCAACAATAATTGAGGAGGTCTTATTGGACTAAGATAGTTGGTCCTGGGCCGGGAAATGAGATATAAGTACCTAAATTAGGGCACAAATTCCCACATAGTGTTACTGTAGCTTTGAGGTGTGTGTGTGTGCTTGTGGTTTAGCTGTCGAGAGGAAAAGCCTAGCGAGGAGATCAAGATTTGGACTCAAGTCATCAAGGGAACCTCATGTTAGCATCTATAATCCTCATCGAGCTTGTAGTAGTTGATTGATAGGGATTTAGTTGTGTCCAGTAGAATTTAATTGGGTCTTTTTCTTCCCTCCCTGTCAAGTCACTCGACCCAGACCAAGAACAAATGGAACTAGAACTTGATCATCTTTTAACATAAATGGAATTAAACATTTTAGTAATGATTATAAACTAGTGTTGTATGAACCATTTAGAATTAGAATACGTGGCTTTGAGCCGAGTTGGTGAGTTGTGGTTGTCTGTTTATGGCTTTCGAACCAAATGAAGAAACAGGGAAAAAAATGGGGTTTAATCCACTAATTCTCCGTGAAACTCAAATTAACTTAGTAGTATAGAACCAAATCTTAGTTGCGAGTCGATAACAATCATAGTTGCTTTTTTATTGTTGTGTTCGTATATTATGACTGTAGTTGATTTTAAACCAATCGTAATTGTTAATGAAACCATTAAGGAATTCCAAATTTGGCTCCAACACCAATCATAGTTATGGAATCGCAATTGAGGGAGAATCATAGTAGCAAATGGCTGGATCGTAGTTGTTGCCGTGTTCTAATCGTAGTTGAGGGACAATCAGAGTTCGCTAATTACACTCTAACAATTGCATATGGGCCTTGCTAGGAAACGGATACCCAGACATGATTGGGCCATAATAGGAACCTAACTATAATTTGGATTCTTAGACCAAGGACATGAATTGTAGTTGTATGTGGGGCTTATAGTAATTCATTTTTTAAGGAAGTGATCTTAATTCAAATTGAAGGACTCGATGGTAATTTCTTATGATCTATCAATTGCAATTTAGGAATAAGAATTATAAATAAAAAAATTGCAAACTACAATTTAGAGTTTAATTATGAAATGAGAACAGAGTGTGACTCAAAATTTTATCGTTGACTAATTATATAGCAACCGTATTGTAGGTGGTTGTCGGTATTTGAGTAACATTCAGACACTCATTGGTTTGATATTTTGTATCCTATGAGTTACCCTAACTTACTTTTACTTCCCGTGATGTGGCATGAATGTTATTAGTATATGTGTTTGATGTATTTAATCGTGATAAGTTGTTATATGTTAGACGTTGTTTTGTGTTAGTAACCAACCGGGCCTGTGTGACCGGTCAGTGCAGATGACATCATCTAAAGGTGGGACCATTGATGAGTCATTGCGGGCAAGGCCCGAGTTAGGCATCAAGCGGGTGGGACCCGAGATGCGAAGTGGGCGAGGTCCAATATAGTATGTGTGGTGGCAGTATGTGTGGTGGCAGTATGTGATTTCTTGTAAAGGGTAAAGATAGTGGTAATTCACTAAGATTTGTGCTTACCCATTACTATTTATGTTTCAAGTTTCTCGGAAATTAATAAGGGCAAAGCTTCAGCATGACAGCGGCGGCAGTAGCGTTCAAAGACTTTAATTAAGTTACCTATTTCAAACAGTGACATGTTTAACCACTTTCGTTGATTTAGACGTTTAGTATTTTAGTACAGCGTCTGCAATTAAAGATTTTGTGATGATTGGTAGATACTTATATATATATATATATATATATATATATATATATATATATATATATAATAGTGGTTAATTATAAACAAATTGGGTCGTTACACATGCTAAGAGAGTATTCACACCTTTATAATGTATGTTTCGTTTCAATCTCCAAACGATATGAGACGGATGTTACATTATTGATAACCGTTGTAAGTTCCATCAGCACCTTTTTTCGTATTAGGATTTTTAAGTTACATTGCCCCAAACTTTCTGTCTTGCAAAGTTGTTCTACCATGTTGAAGGAGCTATCACCCTCTAGTTCTTGAGCGACACAGTGTCTTACGAATGCCATTATATCCTCCTCCACCTACCAATCTCTGATTCCCACCACCTTCTTGTTTTCTTCTTTCAAAATTTTCATTATCTCATATTTCTTTGTGATTTATGTTTTTTGCTCGATTCCCCGTTTTGCCACTTTGCTGTAGATCTTACCGACCTTTGTTCAAAACTTACATTCCTACGGCCTCTGGTTTTTTTTTTTCTGTTTTGATGGAGTAACTCCTTTCTTCCTTCGGTTCTTCATACCTGTTGCTTCCAATTAACTGTTGTTGATTTTAGTGTCATCAAAACCATTTAGTATAATCGGGATTGACTCTGAGACTAGCCGATTCTAGACTTGATTATAATTTGAGTTTGGAGGTGCGAAGCGCACGCTCGAATAAATTAAGTTAGAATCGGGACACGGTACGGGTGTCCGGGGGCTGGCCATTTGTTCAAACACACAAAAACCGAGAGTCGAAATTCTGACAAGGCGGAATACGGAAATCGCGGAATGTATACATACGATATACGTACGAAATAATACGATTTACAAGTCATTATTCTGACGAAATAGTCTCAAAATAAACGAGAGATAAAGCAAAGCTGTGACATCCGTCACCAAAAACAGGTTAATTGAGTTTAACTTGTTATACGACCTAAATCTATGTGCTTGTGTGATACCTAAGGTCTAGTAAATACTAGAATTAGGTGTTATATATGTCTAAATTCTTCAAATAAGGTGGTAGAACATTTAACCGATTCCTAGTGTACAAGGTTATCGAGCAAATGTCTCTAGAGCGAGTATGGGTGAATGAATCCCTCAACTAAATGTATAACACTAATACTAATAATATGTGGATAATAGTTGATACTAGATGACAAGTTTAAATATCACTCAAAGTGGTAACCCTAATAAGTCAATATAATACATAAATAGCTAAACACACCTACAAGAAATAAATATATACAACACTAGGAACTTATAATAAGTAAGTCGCTTAAGGCTAAAAAAAGATAAAATTTAAAAGAGAATAATAATAATAATAATAATAATAATAATAATAATGAAAACAATAAATTAAAAATATATATATACATATATATCTACGGCCAAGGTTTTTTTTTTTAAAAAAAAAAGAAGATAAAACCAAAAGAGAGAGTTTTGGGGGAGGATAGCAACTAAAACTCAAATTTGAATTCATATATACATATCTAAACACATCTAAACATCCTAAACACCCTACATTCATTTCATCGAAAATTTGCAGCCCATTCCTTCTCTCCTCTTGATTTCTTTCAAGCATACACATCTTCATAATTGTTGTTCTTCAATCCTCAAGGAAAGCTTGTGCCTTTGATCTTCATTTGAGAAGTTTAGGTATGTACAGGTCCCTCTATAATCTTTAATTTCTTCTCCTTGTTTCTTTGCATGTAAAACGTGGTTGATGGATTAAACACATCCTAATCACACATAAAGTTATGATTTTGATGTGTTTTGTTGAATATCAAACCCCAAGGATTGGTCTATTTGATTTAAAACTTAAAGAACAAGAACCTATAATCTGGGCAGAATATGTACTAACTTTAATAGGCCATATCTCGGCCAAAACAGAATGAAAAAAATCGATTCTTGACACTAAAGATAAGTTCTTTGAGTCTCCTTTCATCTCCAACTGGTTTCATACAAAACTAAGTTGATTTGGTCACCCAAATAATCAAAATCGTTTAGATGCGCAGATCTGTGATTTCTAACAGTTTTAACCTACTAAGTTTGTTATTTCAAAAACTTATTCTAAACATCACGAAAATTCTTCAAAATAAATCTGGAGCATATTCCATGAGATTTCGAAGTCCTGTAAAAATTTCAGAATTTATAAAGTTGGTTTTCTATTTTAATTAGTTAAAAACATTGTTGTTGTTGAATCTGGAAATCCTAGGGGGTTTCGATAACAGAGTTTCAAACATCACAACTTATCCAAGACTACGAATTAAAGCCTAAAACTTAATATGGATAAACTTTAGAGTGTTTATAATCACTGTAGAAAATATTAGAATTTATTGTATTTATTTTCTATTTTAATTGGACAAGAACTTTTTGTTTGTCAAATCTGGGAGTTTAGGGAATTTCTTTAACCAGAGTTTAAAATATTGTAAAACATTTAAATATCCGAATTGGTGGACAAAAATTTATATTAAAGAATTTTTATGTGTTTTTAAGTTACTGTAAAATTTTTAGATTTTATTAAGGTTGTTTAGTATTTTAAAGAAATAAAAACTTTGTGACGCGCAAACTGAAGGTATTTTCTGACCAACATTAATTAAAGTATTTCTTAAAAATAATTAACATATTATTTAACCCTAGGAAAATTTATATAAAATAATAGAGACATTAATACCTCTGCCCTAAAAGTTTAGGAAAATAATTAGGACGTTTAAATTATTTTAAAAATACATAAATCTTACCCAAAATTTCAGGATTTAACACACACATTTGAAAAGGAAAATAACCAAGGTTTGAAACCTCAAATATGTATATTGGGGTTAGGCCCAAGGAATGGATGCCCTCATGTAACCTACAGTAAAACTTAATCGCGAAACCTAATTAAATTTAAGGTTAGTACAAAAGAGAACTTCTACGCGTGAATAGAATATAACTTAGATTATACGATTGTTTGTAGATTTCCGAGCACGTTAAGATTCAAGTGACAACCCACAACTAAGGTGAGTACTCGTGGCCCCTTTTTACTATATTTCTCGGGGGAGAATGACACTCAAACTCTCTTTTAAACTTTTTATGCCGTGATGACTCTTTCTTATTTATTTTGGACAACTTATGTGACGTATATGCAAAGACTACTTGTTGTTGGTTGATGACTATTGATTCCTATATTCCTATGAGCCAACGGTTTATGCTCCAGCTGGGTATGCTATAATAACTGCTTGGAAGACAATGATTCGATTTCTATTGATTCCTATTGAACCTGGTGGTTCGGATGTTGGTACAACATCTACACGCTTAACATGCTATACGTGCACATATGTCCTACTTAAACAATTTACACGGCAACTATGCTTTTACTTTAAACCTGCGAGCTCACCAACTTTATGTTGACATTTTCGAGTGTTCATTTTCAGGTAATGCTAATAACCATGCCTAAGGAGCTTAGGTGACCCTAGATAGCCTTAGCATGACATGGGCAGTTGACTAAGGACTCTTTCATTTTACTATCCTATTATGAACTTGGATTTTATCATAAATCTAGGGCTTGTAGCCCCGTATACTTGTCCCGGGTTGTGGGAACAACTATTTCGTGTGTTCTTGTTTTTAAATTGTTGACTATGGTTGTCGTGAAGTGACTTACCACGGCACAAGTCTCCTCTTGTGTCGGGGAACGTCGTGACACGTTGGTGTGAACTCATTTAGTAAAATTTTCTATTCATATATCAATGTGTTATGACGATCCTCTCCGTCGCACCTCGTGTTTCCGCCAAGGCGGGGTGTGACAAAAGCATTCTGTGTTTGGATTTGAATATAAGCCTGTAATTCAAATCGAGTTTCTTGGATTATTCTACATCTGAATTCGTGATACCCCAGGCAATAGGGTCGAATTACAGATTACGGAAAATGTATTCTACACGATCCACAAAATTATCCAAGTTATATTGTTATTCTTACTTTCTACAAACTCATTCCTCCAACATTAACATCTTCCACATGCACTTTTAACTTATAACTTTTGATCTACACGATCTTCAATTTGTTCTCCGTCTCCCATGCGTTGGTCGATCACCCTTGCAAATAGAGCCGGCAAAGATAACCCATTCACTTAAATATGGGTCATAGTGGGCCACTAAATGAAATAAACGGATCCCTCTGGGTTGGACATTAAATTTCAATGGGTTGAAAATAAAGAGGCTTGACAATTTGAACGGGTCATAACGGGCCAATTAAAATTGGGCAATGGGTGCATCTGGGTAAAGCAATATCACTCCTCCGCTCATATTCTTCCTTCGCCTCTTAGAGACTTTGACTATCGCCCTTTCTTATCTCAAACTTATGCCTTCGAGAATTAGTGTTGCCACTGCATGACGGGATTGACGACTATTTTGGTCTCCTGTCACCGGTAATTTCCAGCGTTTCTCTCTCCCGACTCGACTCCCACCGCCACCATAGCCCGACGGCAGATTAGCCTGATAGTTAGATTGGATAGCTTCAAAACCGACTAGAAGAAATCGAGACCCTTTTCAAAGTCATACGACAACATCCGTTCAAGTTCGATCAAATAATTAGTTCGCGAATCCAATAGGCGAACATTAGTTAATCTCGTTTGAAGCAGTGACTAATTGGTAACTTGTATTTTGTTTTCTATTCTTTTGAAGATATGTGAATTTTATGTAATATGCTTAATTTTTGGATTAATTTCAGAAATTTGCTTTCAAAATTTTGTTTCATATGAGTTTCGTGTTGCTCTTCAATAACTTGAAAGACCAAAATTGTTCAGTTGATTTGATTTCAATCAGGTATGATTTAAGACTTTAAGTTCATAAGGGTTATGAAGGTTTCTACACATAAATAGTACACGATGAATTCATTAGTAGTTGTTCAGATGAAAATATAGATTCTTTATCATGATAATTTTTTGTTGTAGTTTATGTTTAGTAAACAAAATTTACTGTTTTGATAATGTAACATAAATTGGAGCCATGGTTGCAGTTTTTTTGAAGCGGTCCGTTTGAACCCGAACCCGTTGTGACCTGAAGCCATTTTGACCCGGGCCCGTTGTAACCCGAATCCGTTCTGACCCGGACCCGTTGTGACCCGAATCCGTTTTGACCCGCTACCCGATCCGAACCAACCTGCCCGTTTTGCCAGTACTACTTGCAAACCTCATGAAATATAACTTTTTGTCGCATTTGAGCCTCCTTCTTCCGATATACATTTTCACCGAATCTCTCCATAAGAGTTCAACCTCCTAACTATCTAAAAAGTTAAAGAAGAAAAAGGATTTGACATCCCTTATGAAACCCGCCCTTTTGTCTCTCCATAAGAGTTCAACCTCCTAACTATCTTCCGACCCACTCCCACCACGCTCTTCATTTATGAATTCTATTATCCAAAATGAATAACTAAAATTGGTTCTCGCAATAAAAACGGTTCTCAAATGAACCTTCCTGTATCTATATTATATTATAAAACATTTAGGTCTTTTGCTTAATCTCTTAGATTTTAAGTGTTTTGGAATTACTAAATTACCCCTCATATGAACTAAATTGAGTAAATATTAGATATAATTAATAAGATTTTTATATTCCATTTTATTAACTAAACTTTACATATTTAAAAAATCAAAGTCAATACAATTTTTTTTGAAAGTCAAAGCCAATTCAAATTAACTTAATTATTAAAAAATATTTTTATAACTTTTTTTTTCAATTATGAAGAACAAAAAAGTAAATGAAATGGGAAAAAGATAAAAAAATAGACATTTCATTAAACTAAAATTATTCACTGTCACCGAATTACATGAATATCATACTCTTTATGTATTGAAAATGAACATTTAACGATTAGAAATTATTCGATACCGTTGCATTACGCGAGTGTCATGCTAGTATATATACACACAACATAGTTTACTTTTATTCGTGCACATTGCTATCATAAAAATAAATCTAAGTTTTAATTTCAATCATAAGTTTTTTATACGTAACCCGTACTTGAAATTTGAAATTCAACCAAAAAAAGATTCAAATAGTTTAAATTTTGAATTAAACTCATCCTTCCAAATTTGGACTTTCATTTATTAATTATTAAATTAAATTAAATTAAATTAAAACCAGACAAAAAAATTGCCCAATTTCAAAATTTTGATACATCAAGTTTTCAAAGTTTATGAAAATTTAAAATTTAAAAGTTTAATTTGCCACCTCAACCCCAATTACGATTATACCCCCAAAATGACATGAATATTTTCCTAACAATCCAAAACTATACCAAACACAAGGGGTTTATGGACAATGCACATGTAGAATAATGACAAATTATATTTTCTCCTCTTTATATTGAGCATAACCCTCGTCGGGAAACCTACCGCCCCACATCTTCCCTTTTTTTTTTGGTAAACCATCGCCGCCGGCAAAACACACAGAGAGCAGCCATGAAAGCTTCAATGAAGTTCAGAGAGGAACAAAAGCCTCTGTTTCGAGCGAAAGTGCCTATCAATATCCTTGGATTTCCGTTTCAATCGGGTATTGTAGCCGGTGAATCGAAAGAGCTCTCTTTGAATCTGAGCACCTTCTTCGAATCAGGGCCGTCGTTGAAGATCGCTTATCGTCCGAATGATCCGCTTAATCCGTTTAGTCTCGTCTTCAAGACAGGAATCGGCCATTTTGGTTCTCCGATTTCAAGCGCATTGAACATGAGTGCCGAATTTAATTTTATTGGAGGCGGTCAAAACCCTAGTTTTTTTGTTCACTTCAAGCCCCAATTCGGCGATTTCACCATAAAAAAAACTCAATCGTCGGTGTTTAAGAAGCAATTAAACGGCGGCGGCAGTGTCGCGGTCGAAGAAGCACCGGTGATTGTTGATTTGTTCGAAAACGGCAAGAATTCTTCCAACTCGGCTTTGGATTATCCGGCCGCCGGCTTGGTGAATGGCGTCTTGTCCGACGTCGAATTGACCGCCACGACGGGCATCCCGCTGAGGAAAAACGCTAGGTTGAATTTTCGGTGGGGAGTGGGACTTCCGGCGACGGAGGATACAGCGATGGTGCTGATGAAGAAGAACAACAAATCAACGACTGGAATTTTGTTTAAACAGTTGCCTATTTTGCTGATTAACAAGATCGGGATCGAACACGTGGCGCGTGGCGATTGTAGGGCTTCCAGCAGAGTGGGTCCCCTGCCAGGTGACGTGGCGGACTCCTTTTTGGGCGTTAAGAAACAGCTCGAGATCATACAAGCTGAAAACGGGGCGTTAAGGAAAGCCATGGATAACCTAAAGAGCGAGTTTTCTGCCGTCAAGTCTGGGACAAATACCGTTAGATTTAACGGTAGTGAAAAGGGTAATAAGGAGTTGAATTCTCATTTTGGCGGGAAGGCTATGGAGGGTGAGCGAGTGAATAATATTGATGAATAGAGCATGAAAGGATTGAATGGTATTTATAATGTTTAATTAAATTGATCAATATATATATTGCAGGTTTTGCTTAAAGAAAAATTAAAAAATTTAAATTATGAGGTTGTTTGTAAGAGAAATAAGTTAGATTCTCGTTCATTGAAGATTATGTTTTTCTTCTAACAACGAAGTTATTCTAGTAGGTTGGGTTTGCAGTGATATCTGTATATGGTAATAGGCGAGCCCTAAGTTACAAGCCATGAAGCAATAAACCCTCCACTATTTCTGAAAACCCCCCCACAATAAGGCTCGAATTTAATATCTTATAGTGGGGTAAAATTCACCGTATCACTAAGACAAGTTCTAGTTAGTATTGAACTATTGAAGATCATATATGATGTACAAATTATTTGGTTGATAAGTTTATGTCAAGTTGTTGAAAAAGATGTGTTTTTGCCGAAGTTAATTCATGCGAATGCAATCATGTTGAATGTTAAAAAAACATACTCGAGAGTCTTGTATAAATGTTAAAATCTATAAATTACTAAAAATGCAATTTTCGTAATTCATTATAAAAATTGCTTTATTAAAGTAACATGTGGGATTTGTATTATGATTAATCTATGATCTCTGTCTCTAAATAAATATAAAAGACTAACTTGAGACTATCTTTATTGAATAATCATGTTAATTGCTTTTGGTAAAATTAAATCTTAACTTTCTGTTTAAATTGAAAATTTAATTTGATTTTTTATTTAAATAGTCTAATTTTTTTAATTAAAATTATTATTAGAGATCATTTTATATATACCCCTTTTTTAAACCTTAAACTATTAAATTTGTCCATCTTAATTTAAAAATATTACATTTATCTTTTAACATTTTAAAACATCATGTTTAACTAAATTATTAGCTTACCATTTTAAAATATTTTATAACAAGTTTAATTTTTTTTTAGTTATGATCAATAAATACATAATCTTATTGATTCCAATTGTAACAATAATGATCGATATCTTCTACAAAAATACAATCATTTTTTTCGTATCATAATATGTTTCTGTCATCACGTCTGCCCTCCCCCTCACGTCAACACTTCCACCGTTGGTTAGGGTATCGACATCATCTGTCACCATTTTTTTAAACTCTTATTTATTTCGTTAATATTTTTTATTAATGTTTAATATTATCATTTTTCAAACCAAATCATGTATCACACGGACATTTAATATAGTTAAATTGTATACCCTTAAAGAATTAATTACTTGTATTTACTAATTTGTGGTGTTATTTTGTATTTACTAATCCACTCAAGCTTCGTATTTAGTTTCGTATAGTTTTACCAAATGTACCCAAACATGGAATAGGATGGTTTCTTTTGGCGACTTTGACACATTTCGTATTTTGTTGCAATAACGGTGGCGACGAATTGTGAGTTTGATATAATGTCTCCTATGGGTGATTGTTATATTTTTTGCGTGAGTTCATCTCCGATTTCATCTTTCATCACGTTTTCTTCTGACCCCCTCGAGGTTAAATTTGTGTTTGAGATTTTGGAACCATTGAAGTGATTTGTGAGTTTGATTATTTGGTCGATTTCTGGTTTTGTTTAGATTGAATGAGGTGAATAACGATTTTCAGGTTTGAATGTTTGTTCTAAGCACTGGTATGATAAATACACAATTTTGGAGCTATTTCGTTTCCATGTTTCTTTAAGTGACTGTTATAAGTATTAGTTCCTTCACACTAGTTCCTTCACTACAGAGTTATTTTCATTTTTGTGTCCTTTAGATGATTTTTATAAGCACTCATGTCTTCATCTTTGTGTTCTTGACGTGGATCTTCAAATTTGATTGTTTGTTCTAAGCAAAAGTTTGATCGAGTGCCATGGTTTCTTTATAGTTCTTCATAAGAGAAGGTGTGGTGGGGGTGGGGGGGCACATATTAGGGTGAATCTCAATGTGTTTATTTTTTGAGATAGAGTTTTCTCATTTTTTCATTTTCACCACGTCCTTCCTCATAAGAACACCGCCAAATGTATGGAGACACAGATCTACGGGACATGTATGAATTATGATAGAGTGGCGACCTTAGCATTCATTGAATAAGTGAGGTGGCTAGCAGTGGGTGGTGGTGCGTCGTTGTGCAATGTGTAGTGATTGTGCGTCGACTGCCGATCAGTGTTCTTGACTACAAGAAAATATAGAGCTAAGAAGTTGCATAGTTTAGTAGGTGAGACGATAAAGACTAGAGAGGGATAGAGGCACTCTAAGTGAAATAGTAGATAAATGGGGGAGAGAGAGACGGTAGGTGAGATGATATCTCTTTTTCAATAAAAAAAATTGAATATTTATTTTATATCATTAAATCAATTTATAAATTTTAAAATGAATTGGAAAAATGTATAAAAAAATAAGGTCGGATATATTTTTATCTTTTTAGGTTAACAAAAGGATGAAAACTATAACAGGTTTAGTCATTTTTTTGACTAAACTTGTATGAAAAGTTAGAAACTATAACTGTAAAATAACTAAACTTATATATTAAGCGAGCATTTAATCTACTTATATAGTTTTATACATCTGTAAAATAACATACAATTTTTGGAACGGCAAATTGTCGAGAAAGGTAACATAAATATTGAAATTTGCCAATAAGGATAATGTCAATTTTTTTGGGCCAAGAAAGGATTCTAAATTTCAATTTCTAACATTAATGGTAACCGGTTACCGTCGTAGCAGGTAACAGGTTAAATTGATGACGTGGCTAATTTTTATATTATACAAATTGACAAAAAAGGTAACATAAATATAAAAATTTATCAATAAAGGTAATGTTCATTTTTTCTAGACCAATAAAGGATGATGAATTCTAATTTGAAACAAAACATCATGTTTGGATCTAGGTTTGTGTTCGTGTTCTTGTATGTGTTTTCTCTTTCCTTTATATAATAATAAAATATTTAAAATTAAAATAATATTACATCATTTTCGTATATGATCTTTGGAATACATTATGTTGGTACTTTGACATTTAACTACTTGTAATTGATATTTTGGTACTTTAATATCTTATATTGGCTTTATAATTGTATTAAATGAACGTAAACAAAATTTGAAGTTCAAAATTCGATTCAAATTGAAACAAACACCAAATTTGAAGTTCGAATCAAATCAAAATGAGTATTGAATTCTAAAGTTTGAATCGAAAAATATCAGATTTGAAGTTCGTATCAAAACAAAGAATTAATACCAGTATTGGAAAATCGAAAAAATACTCGTCGAATACATTTGGCCAAAATGAGTTGACCCAAAACATGACCGATAATATAAATGGTCAAAATGGGTTGACATGTAATTGACACGAACACAGTAACAAGAACTCGTCGTAAATTGTCAGTATTAGTTAGCATACCCTTTTTTACTACAGATTGAAATTTATTATTCTTTTTTTGACTTAAAAAATTAGACATTACTTTTATTGGCAAATTTGGACAATCTTAACCTGCTGACCAAGCGCTCAGCAGGTCATTCAGGTCACCATACCATTTTTTGTTAGAAATTAAAATTTAGAATCCTTTGTTGGCCCAAAAAATTTAACATTATTTTTATTGACAAGTTTTAATATTTATGTTACTTTTCTTGGCAATTTGGTCTTTTTGGAAATATATTATTTTATACGTAAATAAATTTTGTATTACCTCTTTACACATGTGTTTTGAAACTTCATATTAGAGTATTCGTCTATAAATAAATATTTCGTTTCTTATTAATGGATTGTAAATTGGAATCCTAATAATTTATCATAGTATCATTTATCGAATTCATATTACTCACTAAAGAAATGTAGTTATGAAGATTATGAATAGCAAAAGATATAAATCAATCCTAACCTGATTTTAAATATAGAAAACTTTAGCCATTTTATGTTTTTAAGGAGAAAAATAGAAAGAAAAAAAACAACCTTACAAACTTACTTGAAGATTTCACATATATCAACAAATGTTTTCTAAAATACTAGTATCACTTTCTATAACATTATGAAATGGAACTGGTTGTACTATATGTTTGTAGAGTTGTATTCTTGTGAACTAGATAAGAATTTCAATTTAAAAGGATAAAGATATGTTATTGTTATCAAATGAGGCGTTGAGTAGGAGTTGATGAAAATAAATAAAAGCCATAAATTATTTTAGTTTTAAAATAATGATTCTGAATATATCTTCATTTGGATTTATAAATGTCGTTTGGTTAAGTTGTAAGCCGGTCAGGAGAGTGAAATACCCGCTTTTAGGATTAAATCTTCCAAAGTTGGTTGGGACTCACTTTTTCCATCTCTCATACAATCACACACACACATGTCTTCCTTTTGCTTGGAAAACTATTGTTCTTGTTTGGCTGGGAATTCCTTCAAGGAGAAGACACAAGAAACATAATTAGTTACCTAAATCATCATCTTCAGGCTCTATAATCTGCCCCAACTCCAAAGTTTAAGATTTGTAAGTGTTCTTTGTAACATCTTTAAAATGGGCCTAAACGTATGCGAACGTGGTACGTCGAATATTTAAATAAAATAATATATATATATATTTTAGAAAGTGATATAAAATATGAAAAATAATAAAGAAATGGGGTTATTAAAATAATAATAAAAATAGATAAAGATTATAAAATATCGAACGGTTTCAAACGAGGATTCCAAAAATATCCTCGTTAGTTGAAACGGGTAAACGAGAAACGAGTTGTATGTTGAAAAATAAGAACAAAATACTCACTTGTGGAAAATATTACCCACAAGTCGGTTTTGACTCATCTGCTTCATACACACTCATGTAAACACACACACACACTCACTTGTTTTCTTTGTCCTTGCAAAGTGAAGAAGATTATCAAGAGGTGAAAACAAGCTATGATTCCAGCATCAAAATCAACTAGAAATCAGTCCAAGATCATCATCATCTCTATCACTTGTAAGCTTCCTCCTCCTTGTGTTCGTCATGTTTTTGATTTTGGGTTTTTGAAATAAAGCTCATTAAGCTTTGTTCCAGCAGTGAATTGAGCTTCATATTAGCCCTACAAGTTGTTCTTCATCATCATTTGATCATTGTAAGCTCAGATTCCTTCTTGTTCATCTTGGTGTTCTTCAATTCTTGAATTTCTAGGTTTTAAGTGGGTTCTTTGATTTAGCAATCAAGAACTGAAATTTATGACTCAAATAAGTTCCTATATCATTTCTAAGTACATAGGAATCTATTTCATAGATTAAAGTAGTGATCTTGATGAGTTTTGAATTTTGGCTCAAATGGGTCAAAATTGGTCAAATACGGGTCAAACTGAATTTGACCTTCAAGAACTGGAATTTGGTATCTAATTGTTCCCATAACTCATTAGGATTGATTAGAACTCATGTGCTGGATTAGAAGTGGTGTTTATGCACAAATTCAAGAAATGGCCAAAATGGGTCAAAATGGAGTCAATTTGTTTTTACACATCAAGAATTGATTTTTTAGGTTCTAATAGGTTCATATAACTTGTATGAATTGATTAGAACATTGGTTTTGAATTGAAATGGTAGTTTTGCTTGAATGGGCTAAAATAGTGAAAAATAGGCCATAAATATGTAAGAAAATGGAAAATTGTACCAACAATGGTTTTAAATGTTTTGGTCAGCTGTAACAGCTTCAATACATCATATTAGGTGTAAATGGTGAGTTGAAAGTGTTAGAATTGATGCATTTCAAGTTTTGGTCAAAATGGACACTTCTTTGTCCATTTAAATGTGATTTTCATATGAACTAATTAGAAAGGTATTTTTTATGCTAGAAAGCTCCAACATATGTCAAGTGGTCATATGAAACACAGAAATTTTGCTAAAGTTGATTTGGACTTGAAATGGGATAAAATGAAACTGTTGTGCAAAAACAGGTAGAATTGCACTGCTACAAGGGATGCGACGCGTCCAGCCAATTTTCAACTTATGTGTTGTTTTGCGTTGTTCTTTCGCGTGTTGGTGCTTGGGCTATTATAATAAGCTAATAAATAGATAAATAACACCATTAGGGTATTGTATCAAGTATCGTAGATTTTCTTTGCGTGTTTAAGTGATTAACGCGTAAGTATTGGTATTATAGGTCAAGTTGACAATCCGTGAGTGCCAAAGCAAAATCTTTGCTTATTCTAGCTTGTCAGATGAGTGTTGGATAACATAACAATTAATATACCTATAACATATATTAACAAACGAATTGAATGTATTATTGAAAGTTAGAATGCCTTGTTATGCATGAAATGCTATTGCCATGTTATGATATGCACTTGATTAAGTGTATGTTATATTTGATACTGCTGATATATGATTGTATGCGCGTAATGAAGATCCGATTGGATCAGTTATGTGTTTGTGATCGGATCCGGACCTGGGGACTGACTAGTCCTTCACTAGGGCCGGTGATGGCCTGGGATTGCTTGAGGTATGTGGATCATTGATAGCATCAGCGATGCCTGTATAGGTATTTAGGGCCTTACAAGCCCAATGCTCCCCAAACGGATGGGTACAGTCTCCAGCTGTATTCAGAGGAATCGATAGATTCCAAAATGCAATGGTGGACCGTTTCACAGTGCACCCACCGGCGCGGTTGATGTGTCTGATACCCAAGTTTGGTGCATTAAGCCGGGCTAGCTACCCTGCGAGATATGTCGCCTTCTGACGACGCCAACTAATCGCGTGATGCTAGGATATCACTGTTTGAGCATGATTGTTGATATGTGATATATTTATGTTGATTATTATGTTGTTCTGTACTCACTATTTATTATAGCTAACAGATACTCACTCTCACATGTGTAGGCGATCCTTAGGCTGTGAGCTCGAGTGCCTGCGGGTAATTATATGCTTTGGGAGGAACATTGTTTTGTTAAACACTCTTTTGATATTATGTTTGTAATTTTTCCGAGATAATGGTCGACTAGTTAAATATTAGTAACACCAAACGATATAATGTGGCAACAGTTTGATTGTATATATAATTTGCTACGTGTTTTACTTCCGCTGCATTTTTTAAATTACGAGACACGTGTAAATGTTTTGTTTACAGACAAACTCACGCGGTTTGAAAACTTAAATTGTTTTTTAAAAAGAAAATTTTGGTTCTCAAAATCAAGGTGTTACATTCTTCATCTTGTTCTTCTTTTAGGTTCATAATTTTGAAGAATTTAGATTTCAAATGAGTTTGGTTTATGGGAAAACATTTATATTAAGTTACAATCTGTTCTAGTTGCCATCAGTAACTAAAACCATGTTTAATCTTTAGTCATAACTAAGTTCCTGGTGAAAATTTAATGAAAACCTATTCGAATTGGTCATAGGTGTGTTCTTGATGCTTTGGAGATTGATGATGTTAATTGATGTTAAAATGGTCCTAGAGGCCATTAGAAGTGCTAGGTTACACTTCCATGTACAAAGACATCGATTGAGATTAGTTTGGTAGTGAAGAAAAGTTGTTCTAGGGGTTTCTGGTTCGCAGGTGCTTCTTCACGGGCGTGAAGAGGGCTTCGGTATCGTGAAGGGCTGCTACACAGCAACACGAACTTTGAAAAATCGTATAAAATAAACCGTAACTTCGTTTTTTACATATGACCTGTCATTTCGAAGCTAAGAGAGTCTAATATCATAATATTGTAATTTTATAAGCTAACTTAAAAGTGATTGTGGTCGGATTTCTAGTCTGGTGACGGGTATTCATGGCCTAGACACCAAATGGGGTGTATAAGATGTTTAACAATATATCTAGCATATTGAGGTCATGTTTAATCTCTTAAACAATACCTAAACATAAATGATGGTATTTTATGTACTAATTGACCTTATCAGAATCATGTAGTGTAGATTGGCGGTTGATTTATGTTAATTATAATTGTTTGGATCCGAGGTAAGTACCTACCTAACCATTAATCGTTACATAATGATTATGTAATTATTGATTGCCATCAGTTATGTATAAAACGTAATGGTCTACGATTACATGTGTGACAACGAAAGTAATTATGAGTGTGATCATGGCTAAGCTCAATTGATATGTTGATTGTAACACCCAAGGTTCAAAATTCCTTAAGTATTTTGTTTAATAGGAAGTGTTATATGTATACACAAGTTGCCTTTATGAGATTAGATGTGCTTATAAAACTAGAGGGGCTTAAATTGTCAATTTATAAGTTAATATAGTGCAGGGACCAAGTATGCTATTACTCCATACTTATATATATATATAGCTAGCTTTGACATTTTGAAGTCAAAGACTTCATTTCTTCTTCACCACCTCACATACATCTTCTCCAGCTCCAACAACACTTCCATTTTGTTTAGCAAAACAGAAGAACAAGTGGATAAAATAAGATCATAACCTTTGTTCAAGCTTGAGGTAAGATCCAATCCTTTATTCTTGAAGTTTTGTGAGTTTAGTAGCATGATTCAATGGTGAATCATGTTAGAAGTATGTTCTATTGATTAGATTATGTTTTTATATTGTATGGGGTGTAGGAAAACACCCCTAACCTGTTTTATTCAAGATAGTAGCGGATTTATGGCCAAATCCGACATTATATGTAAGAACAGTCGGTTGGTCTGTAGCATACACGCCCCGTGTAGAATTAGATATGGCGTGTAGATAGCCCGTGTAGAGGCAACACGGCCCGTGTAAAGGTACACGGCCCGTGTAGTGTCAAAGGCGGTCATATGGCCATGTAGGGTTACATGGTCGTGTAGTATATGGGGTACACGGCCCGTGTAGTATGACTAGACAACACTGGCCATGTGGCCAGCTTAGGTCGTGTATTATATGAGGGACACGGCCCGTGTAGGCCCTATTTCAGATCAAGATTCTAATTATGTGATACTTTATTGTATTATTTATATAGGAAAGTGATTGACTTGTTATCTGAATTATTGTCACCTGTGGAACATTGCATATCATAATAATCATAAAGGTGAGTCTTCTAGACTATTAATCATATTTGCAGCATGTATGCTATCATAACTGATTACAACATGTACTGTTATTCATATGTGTATATATACCGAACTGCTACGTGCAGTAAGGTTCAAAAGTGATACAGTACTGTTACAAAGGTGGCTGCCTTGGGTCTAGAACCAGTGGTTAACAATGATTATCTGACATACGTGCATTATCTTTATATGATTCTATATGTGTGTTTATATGATGCTTAGTTTATAATACTCACTAAGCTCTCGTAGCTTATCAGATACTATTTTTAAATCTTTTGTAGGACGCTGCAGGATAAGAGCAAAGCTCCCGTTTGACTACTTTTTAGTTAACTCTTTTGAAACAATTTAACTCCCAGTTCTGTTATATTTGGTTTCATAGTACACTAAGTATGTACTCGTGTGTATATCTTTTGGCAGTAACTTTGATTTTGTAGTAAAATGGTTCCGCGTATGTTTTCAAACTAATGTGTACTTTTATAAATTAATTTTATTTACTATTGTCGTTATTTATAAAATTGGGGCGTTACAATTTGGTATCAGAGTCACGGTTTGAGGGACCTGGATATGTGTGAAACACAGTCCGGACTTAAACCATGGTTTTGAAGATTTTTGTCAAACTTGAGGCTTGCTACTTGCAGCTTAACGAGTATACTAAAGATTGATATCTATTATGTGTATTATATGAGGAGTATACATGAATACTTGAATAGTTAAAGATTGATATGTTATATGTAGAATCTTTATGATTTACATGATTACGTGACATTACATTGATGATACTTGGCCTAAGCCTGTGAATCGGGAAATGAACGGAATAGTAACGGAATCTTTATGATTTACATGATTACGTGACATTACATTGAAATCCATTACCTAAAGGAATATTATAATTCCAAAGAATCTGATTCCATCCCAAATAATTTTACCGAACGCAAAATATAACGAAATTTGATTTGAATTCCATTCCATTCCTTCACATTCCGGTGAAATGAACGGGACCTAAGTGTAGGACAGTAGTTCATGAGTACTTTGGACTTACGTGTACCCTATGCCTACTATGTCTAAAACCATGATGATATGATAGTTGTGATGCATATGTTGACTAGGTACACAATGATAACGATTGGATATATGTTCAATGATGTATGCAATGATTCTATGTCGTGGCAATGTTGTACTTGTGAGTTCTGCTCATCGTGTATGAGTATAAGTTATTGTTGTGTTTATGCATGCATGTTATTGAATCCTGTTTGGATCATCTATGTGTAAGTGATATGTCCGGACATTGTGGACTGTTTTTACTGTTGTGTGGCTAAAGTCATTTGATATGGGATCCCGATAGAACCTCCGGTCAGGTTTACTATATATATGGGTTCTGGTAGATCCTATGCGTCGGGATTTAGATCACGAGGTATTTATGGGTTGGAATCAACAGGGTTCTGCAGGACTGTCGTTACTTGACTTAAGGGGCGACCAGCTACCCATTGAACCCAGGGGAGCCGTTGGCTCTATAACGATGCTTGGTGGACTGCTACCCGCTCACCCACTAGTGTGGTTTGGTGTGTTGGAATTCCCAATTAGGGTCGGTGGCCCGGATTTACAACATGCAAGATACGACGCCTGCTAATAATGTTAGCACACCACAAATGTGATAGGATAACACTATTTTTGCTATCATGTGTTGTTCTATGTGTTATGTGACGTTTTTATTATGTTTGTGCTCACTAGCTTTTAAAGCTATCCCCTATCTAGTTTATGTGATTTTACATATATTTATGTTTGGTCGTGCTAAGGGTTGCTTATGTGGTGCTGAGACGCTTATTGTTCGTTAACAAGTATGATGGTCGGTCGGTAACACCCGTGTGTAAATTGAAAACCCGATTTGGTTGTTTTAAAGTTAACATCTAAAGGACATTCCGTGTTCAATTTTTGAAAACCAAGGACTAAGTTTGCAAAATTTTTAAATAAAGGACCAAGAGTGTGATATAGTTTTATCTTAAAGGACAAACCATGTAATTAACTGTGAAATAAATTTATAATGTTATTAGGACATATGGTTATACGAATGTAACTAAAAAACAATAATTTGGATGCATAACGGGAAAGATAAAAACGTAAAAATGGACATTTTTATGTCAAAAAAACTTTTCACAAGTTTAAAAATTTGAGATGTTTTTAAAATGACTAAAAATATATGCTGCCCTTAGCATCTAAGTTAAATACTATTGTATTCATATATATTTTAATCAATAAATACTGAAATGATAAAAATTACCGTGCAATAAATAGGTATGTAAATATAGAAGAGAAATGATATATATTTCTATTTTTTTTCTATTTATCCTTTTACTTACGTAATTAGTACAAACGTTAAAATTAATAAAGAAAGTAAGTAATTAGTACAAACGTTAAAATTAATAAAGAAAGTAAGAAAAACGAATTTATAGATTTTATATATTATTTTCTAACGAGTAAAAAAATAAAATAGGTAAAGATATATCATTTTTCTATATAGAATCGCTAACTTGGGTGACAGTGAAAATGTGAAACAAACTTCGTGTGCAAGGAGGCGCCAAACAATATAAAATGGGGGGGACGATGAAAAACTTCGAAGTCTACGGCAGCCCCAATTTGCGGTTTTCATCAAAATTTTGAAAACTTTAGAGCCCGAATTTTCTTTGAATCGTCTTGTCAAATTCTCTCAGTTTCTTGTAATCTTTAATAACCCTAATTGCCTCTCCATTGTTTCTACCCCCTTCACTGTCTTAAATTTTAGGGTTTATTTACCTTACTTCAATTGATCCCGTTTTTTTTCTTTCTGGGAATATCATTTACTAATCCTGTGTTGGGTTTCAATCATGGTTCGAATCGTGAAAGGCGAACCGAGTGGCAGTAACAGCAACATTAATGGTGGCATTCGTAGAAACAGGGAACAAAATGATCATAACGAAGGAGATGATCAAAACGAGGGTAATGACAAGGAGCGTAGGGTTCTCCGGTCTCGATATCTTGCTGTGAAGAATCTAATAAGTGGTAATGGCCTTTCAATTTCTTACAATATTGGTATTGTGTTTCGCTTATTGTTCTTGTCTGGAACCTTGCATAATCAATTCTGGGGTTATTAAGTGGTGTTGTTTTGTTGCAGATAGGAGAGATGATATAACCAAAGCTGATTCGGACAAATTTAGGTCAATTTTTGATGAAGTCGAATGCTTGCATCAGATGGGTAATATATGCTATCTTATTGACTTGAATCAGTCATTGGCTTGCTTGCTAGTTATTATTTGGTTATGCTATCCCAAATAATGGGAATTATAATGAACTAAGGATTGTTCTAAGGGGAACATGGGAATTACATGTTGTTACCTTAAAACAAGGTTTTATGCTCATTATCTTGTTATTTCTCTTACAAATGGCGGTATTAGCTCATGGTTTCATCGCCCATTTCTGTAATAATCGTGATCTTGTGATGATAGACTACATAACACGTGCTCCTTTTTGGATTACAGTGGAGAAGCCTCGGGAACAAGTTGCTGATGCAGAGGCATTACTGGACATCACTAATACCTTGATGACATCTGTTAAGGCACAAAGTAATGAAGGAGTGACTGCAGGGGATTTCGTATCCTGTTTATTGAAAAACTTTGGACGACTTGGTGGAATTGATGGTGGTGATGAAACAAGGAACTCTGTTAGGTGGAAGGACATTGGTATTGCAGTATCTCATGTTTTTATCAGAGCTGATGGATGCTGCACAATGTAAACACATTTGAATATATTTCATTGTATATTTGTTTCAAGACATCTCCTTCTTAATCTAAAAAAATAATATTTGTTGGTGGTAGGCTTGGGCCAATGAATTCTGAAGTCAAACAACGAAGTGCTGTTGTTCAAAGAAGGCAACCAAGACCAACAGAAAAGGCTCGACCTGAAGAGGTAATTTTGCATTCGTCCTTTGGTATAAGCTTTCATTGTTGCAACTCTGCATGGTGATTAGA
The DNA here is from genome assembly GCA_038502395.1 of Dittrichia graveolens. Taxonomy (NCBI): domain Eukaryota; kingdom Viridiplantae; phylum Streptophyta; class Magnoliopsida; order Asterales; family Asteraceae; genus Dittrichia; species Dittrichia graveolens. Next base: position 81,028,012 of record JARJIL010000002.1, on the reverse strand, counting down.
AGTGTTTCTTTAGACCAGTGAGAGACAAGCAATTAGATGCATATGCATGCCTCTTTAAGATTTTTTTAGATTGATTTGGGTTTTACTTTTCTGTAAGAAGTAAAATGGGTAAAGTAAATAATAACTAAAATGGAAACAAATCTAACGAGTTAAACTGACCAATCAGTTCAAAATTTGTCTAAGGTGCATTTTAAGCTTCAATGCGTAGAATCCAGGTTACGTTACTTTTATTATCTTAACAGTACAGTTTTTGTAATCATATTTGACTCATTGTTTAAAATTCAAGATGTAAAATACAAAAAAAAGTATTTGCTTGTTGGCCTGACAAGATCAGATATCCACCAGCTCTAAGGTAAAGGGATAGTGTTTGGTTTTTCTTCTGCTGTAAACAATATCTATAAAATGACAATTAGTAGTGTTTGACAATTCTGGTTATGTATGGACTTAAGAGGACAAATGACCAGAATTTAATAAATAGATGGTCATAATCAACTTGTCCTAAATCCAATCACTCAATCTGGCAATCTGTTGTATCAAAACACAATAATTAGACAAACATTTTAAATAAGCAATCACGAACACGTTTATAGAATCATCTGCTCTGATTGGTCATGCCACTTATGATTATGCTGACAACCTAAGGTTGTAGTTTTTAGCTTTCTGGCCTGGAAAATAGGTGTTCTTGCGTTGAGGTTTTTTTCTTGCAAAAGCTTTAAGATAGTCCTGTCATTGAAAAATGGTTCTAGATGATGCTTATATCTCTTTAAAAAAAATATAATTGTAACAATTTTGTTATAAGGATGTCCGTGTTGCAACATTTATTGAAATCTTCTAGTCTAAAGTTACTTGGGTGCTCTTATGCTAGGAGAGTGTGTATGTGATTTTTGGCCTACCACAAGAGTTACTTTCATTTGAAAACTAGGAATTTCCTTGTGGCTCTTTTACTAGGATTGCAATATCTTATCTAGTAAAAGTTGAGTAGATTTTTAAATTTCCAACTGGGTTTTGTTGGGATTTTAGTCATTATTTCAAAAAGCTGAGTACAACTTTGATCTTTTGAATTGAGTGGCTTCAGTTGTCATACAATCACATTGATTTTGTTTTTGACTTTCGCAGCTTGCTTCAAGTGTTACAGAAGAAAAAACAGACACAGATAAGAACATGGCAACGATGTTTAATGTGTTAAGAAAGAATCGAAATGTCAAGCTTGAAAATTTAGTGTTGAACAGAAGTTCGTTTGCACAGACTGTAGAAAATTTGTTTGCACTGTCCTTTCTTGTTAAAGATGGCCGTGCTGAAATAAAAGTTGATGATAAAGGATGCCATTTAGTTTGTAAGTTCTTCATTTAATAACAACTTTGACTAAATGTCTTCTTTTCTTTATGCCTTTTCTTTTACTAAAATCCTTTTGTTTCATGTTGATCCTTTCAGCACCAAGGAATGCTCCTGCTGCCAATGCTGTTGCTTCAAAGGAGGTTTCCTACTCCCATTTTATCTTCAGATTTGATTTCAGAGATTGGAAGGTAAGTGACTAAGCGTACAAGAATTTCAATTTTTGTAGGTATTAGACCTGTAAATATATATTATTTAAATAGCAGAGTTAAACATAGTTGGAATATAAATTCTACCAAAAATAAATGGATAATGTCATAATGTATAGGGACACTCATTTATTTAACTCTTTTCATCAAGGCCACATGAGTACTGAAACTGCTTAATAGGCTACTTTTTTCGTTTATTCAAACCCTAAGGAAAACTGGTTGGCGGAAGGAAATAACCTTAAGAGGGAAAACAAAAATACTGTTGGTTAACTTTTTATTCCTTCAAATAACAAAACTATTGAACCATCAGAATATTAGAAGAAATTCTTGTCCTTCAGATTTGATATAAATGAAACTAGATACATATTTGGTTGACATGTAAAGTAGTATCTGTTGTGTGAGCTTATTGAGAAAAAGTTCAATATTTGAGAGGGTTCCCGGCTCCATATACATTATCCCAATATATAAATGCTAAAACATAAACAACTTAACCATATGTTTTCTGGTATTTGCCTCGCAACTTCCTTCAGTTCAATATAAATATTTATCTTTTAGGCTTCTAGTTTATGTTTACTGCTAAAAAGAATGTTTATCTGAACTTTTTAAATCATTGACATTTGTGTGTTGCATTCTGCAGTTGATGTTGGAATCAGTTTCTGAAGGAGAAGAACTCATGCCTCACAGAAATCCAGCCAATACATCACCTAATTCTCAAGCAGTTAAAAATAAGACAGTCATGCCCACAACGCCAATTAGGAAATTTTCAAGGAACCGTGGTCTGGTTCTACAAGAACAAACGGTTGTCGAAGACTCGCCTGAAAGTGGTGACTCGGAGTCGAGAGGTGGCGCGATTCGTAAGGGGAAGCGAAAGCTTAGGTAAGAGGGTTGCAGCTTGCAAAAGAATTAGTTTGTGGAGTAATATTATGTAAATCCTTAATTGGAGTTTAGGAGTAATTTTCTGACTAAAGTTTATGTACAACATCGCTAGTTATTTACTGACTTGATTGTTTGATACTTGGTTATGTTGCACAATGCACAAAATATGTATTAGGATTTAGGAGTTGGTGTATTTATTTTTCAACTGCTTGTTGGATAGGTCATATTCACAACTTCAGTTTTTGTTAATTATGCCTTTTACCAAATGCTCAAAATGTTTATACTATTGAAACCTTGACAATAAACAATGATAACTGACTTATTGAACATTGAATGAACCATCTTTAACAATAAATAATGGAACATTTAAAACCCTAAAGTTTAGCATATACTTGGTCTTTTGAACAATCACAATCAACAACTCTAGCCGAAAGAATTCATTTAAAGAGAATAACAACCTTGGTTGGGAGCGATGATGTGTTGTGGCGATAGTGACAACGTGGTTAGAGAGTCGTATGAAGATAAAGCAAGAGAGGACATTGAGAATGATGAAAGTTGGGGGTCGGTTTGGAGAGATAGATGTAGGCATTTTGTAGAGAGAGGGACTGCTCGCACACAGGTGCTCAGACGTGGACTTTCCCATCACGAGTGTATGCATAGTAGCCCTCCTTTAGTAATGTTTTTCCCCAAGTCTTACTTATATAATTCCTTTACCGGGATGAATATGTTGCAAATGTTTTAGATGTTTTGTAGGGTCATGAAACTTTTCGGTCAAGGAACATCACAAAGAATCCTCTCAAGAGGTGCCGGTGCCACCCCATTGAATCACTTGGAGTGCTCAACTAGCATTTTGCCCCTTGGATATCAGCGTAAGATGTCCCTCACAGACCGAAAGTCCCTTAAACGTTGGATGCGCCTCCCCCTCTATGGATTGAGTGGGGGTATTATAATATATAACATTTTGCAGGAGTTTATGTGTTCATAACCTCTTGCTTATATTATATATGTTTAGTAATCTGCATTGATAACCAAATTTCTTGTAGATCAATTGGGTTAGGCACTATTTAATTGATAGAAGCCATGCCGGTTCGAAGCGTGCTCATTCTTACTTTTAATTTTTCTGAATTTTTTTTTGTGCTGTCAACCACTTAGAATGGCTCTCATTTTATTAGTGATTTAGATTAGATTGGATTTTGATATTAATAAAAATAAAAAAAATCTAACTTTTAGTTTCATGTTAGTTTCAGAATTGGTAATAAAAATACTCCTTTTATATTTTCTTTTCCTTATAAAATAATCTGATTAAAAAATTTATAAACGAAACCTTTTAATTTGTTTTTTTGAAAAATAGCCCACTAAAACTTTTAATTTTATTTCGTAAATAATTTTATACATCATTCTTATTCTTCAAGCTTAGTTTTTATGTTTTTAGATGAATAAATTAACAATACTAAAAGAGTTTTTTTCGTAAAAATCTTTTTTTGATTTGGATTAGTTAATACTGTTAAATATTATGTTATTCGTAATACGAATAAAATAAACTTAAATATATTTAAATTAGAACCAAATACGGTTTCAAATGACTATGAATTCATCAAAGTTAAATTTTACTTTATCAAATTCAATTTGTTTTTTTTTTCAAATTTATTTTTATACGTTAGTTTTAATAATATTTATCCTTATATTTTGGTTCCCGCCGCAAAGCGCGGGTCATGATTTGCTTGTTTGAATTAATTACGCCTTGTCTTTTTAATTAGTTATCTTTTATTGAGTTATGTTTATATTTTATTTAGTTTTTTAAATTATAAGATTAGGAGTCTATAAATGCCTAGGGCTGATTAAGTTTTGGGAGAGAAAAAATATTGTTGTATTTTGTCGTTTTTTTGGAAGACTTCCTAGTTCTTGAATTCTAAGATTTATCTATTCAAACATCCGATAAGGGGTACCTATTATTAATAATATTATATTAGATTATCAATTTGATTCATAGAAAGGTGAGTCAAACCTAGATGATCACACATGACTCTTCGATGTGGTGATCAAGACTCGGAACAATGTACCCAACAACATGCATGTTCCTAATAACTCTTAAAAGCTACTTCAAGAAGCTTTTTATTTTGAAGTTTTTTGTTTAAGAAAAAGCTTCCAGCTTTTTAATCCGAACAGAACTTGTAGCTTTTTACTTCAAAACAAAAAGCTGCGTACCGAACATATCCTATATCTTAACACTAATGAAAGTTCTTAGACGAAGGGTAAGGGGAGTCCTGTGGTTCCTAGAGGAACTCTTTAGATTTCAAAACGCTTTCATAGATTTTTCTCGGTACTCAAACTTCCCCCTCTTAAACCAAGTACATGAAGCCGCAAGAAACAAAGGATGGGTTGTTCAAAACTCCAAAAGGAGAAGCAGACTGGGTCTAACACTCTTATGAGAACAAATGATGCCCATGCCATAGACACCCCTTTTTAGGCTAGTGATGTCATTGTCTAATACGTACTCTACTTAAGATTCTTTAATCTAAGATAGTAGGCACGATCTTCAAAACATCTGCACCACAACATGAAGGCATGAAGAAGATGAAGTAACACAGCTGCTTTGACGAAGACCATGGCATGACATCGATGTCTATAGAGAACTCAAAAAGGAGTGAGAGGTTGTAGTGAAGATCGACAGGAAAACTAGATCATATGGTATGGGTGTGAAGAATAACCAACATCATAAAACGCCTCATTTGCAACATTTTTCCTAAGTCCTAACAGACTTCGCATGGGAGGTACTTTAAAGAAACACAAGTTCTATTAGTTATTTTCACTTCACATCCTACTATCTCCGAGATTTACAATTTTTTCTAAATTTTTTATTTTATTTTCAAACAAGCCAAAAATACTTACAAAATTGACCATTAAACCAAAATAATTACTGATTGTCCATATGTTTAAAAAAATAAACTTTTATATATAACCTTCATCTTGGTAGTTCATTGGATAGTCTTCTTGCTCCACATAGGAGTGGTCAAGGGTTCAAATCATAAGGGCTTCAGTATGGTTGTTTAGGGTTTAGGTAACACTGATTAGAACTCGTACATTAGATGATCAGAGCCAATGGATCATACCCTGGGGAACCTGAACATGAAACTAGATTAGATGCCCGTGTAATATACGAGTTAGTTTTAGAAAATGATAAATATTAAACATTAATAAAAAGCTTTAATTAATTATAAAATACGCAATAAATGAGAATTTAAAAAAATAATGACAGACACTCAACACCTAGACCAATGGCGGAAGTGTCGACGCTTGGTTGAGGGTAGACGTGATGACAGAAAAATGATATCATTATACGAAGAGACATAATTGTATTTTTTTATACAAACCATCGATCATTATTGTTACAATTAGGAAATAAGGTCAAGTTTTTATGGTTATAAATAACAAAATTATAAAATATTTTAATATGATAAATTTAAAAATGTAATGAAATATGATATTCTGAGATGTTATAAAAGTTAATATGATATTTGAAATTATGGTTGACAAATATTATATTTTAAGTTTTATATGAGGGGTATATATGAAACTCATCTAGCAATTTTGATTTAATTTTGACAAAGAAAAGTCAAAATTGAAATTTCAGTTTTTATTAAGTGGATGGTTGAGATTGAACAATTAATTAGATGCACGGGATTAGAAGGGTTTTACTCCGCTACAAAAGTGTACTTCCGCATTACGCCAATTAGCTTATGTAACAAATCTCACATGAAGTGTTATAAAAGTTTTGTAAATGGGTGGTCAAAGTATATAGCAAGGAGTATTTACGACGATCTACCTTATTCGACATACAACAATTATACGAACATCATGAATCCAAACATGGAATCCCGGTGAGGGGTAATCACAAACACCAAACTCTTATGCTTTAAGTGATTGCATCCCAAGACCTATGGATTTGGCGCATGTTTTTTTGGGGCCGCCAATTAGAACAATGATATTAATGTTCTCAACTAATCTCCGATATTCAACGACATATTAAGCGGCAAAACATCGGTGTCTCCTTTTGTAACGAACGAGATTATATACAAATATGGCTATTACCTTGCGGGCTTGCGGATGAGATATGTCTAGAATGAATGATATTTTTCAAATTATTTCAATATACACAAGACAAGAAGCATAAAAAATTAAAAAAGCGCAAGAGTAGTTAAGAAAGGATGTTGAAAGAGCATTTAACGTCCTTAAAGTGTGTTAGCAAATATCGCAAAATCCGGCACGAGCATGGTCTACAAAAAAGATACACAACATTATGTACACGTGTATAATATTACAAGACAAAAATCAAGCAATTTGTTCATTTGATAAAGGAGATTTACCATCGTATCTGGATCATTATCTAGATATGACCGAAGTTTCAAACACGACTCATCACAAATTAAGTTGTCGCACAATGCATAATAATGTGCGTTCGGATTTGGTAAAATATATAAGTATGCTAGTATCCGATGCCGAGGATGATGAATAAATAGCTTATCTTTTTATATATTTATTAGTCTAATATAATTTTTAATTTCTTTGGTGATGTAATGTTTAATTAATTAAATAAATTAGTGCTTATTTTAATGTATTTTTTAGACTTTTTATTAATTTAGGCATTTAGCAAATTGACTAAGGTATATTTAATAAATCAAATGTAGTTTAAAAAAAGAAAAAAGGTTTAAAACATACGAATCATGAATATTTTCTGGGTTTAAGAATGCTTAAGTAAGAAAAAAATATTACTGATGTGACTTTAATATGATAGTGAATAAGGCATGAGTACCGCCTTTACTTTTGTAGTTTTAAGTTTCTAACTTCTATACTTTATATTAATATGTAATCCAAGGGTTTTACATGATTACATATGCTTCGCATCGAAACTTGCCGACTTTACACCAACAACTAACCCTCCAAATAATAATAACAACTATAATAACAATCTAGTAAATTTCTATAATTAACACCAACAATTTTATTCGCAGTCACACAAGTGTTGTGATCACAGTATCACACTAGGTATTCATTATATTTCAAGTTTTCAATGTTGAAGAGAGATCCATGCGTGACAAAGACATATGTTAGATCTTAACAAGTTAAAATTTTCACTCATTTATATGTTTTTTCTACAAGGGGCTTAAATGGAGCAAATTGAAAGTTTAAAAATTCATACGTGTAAAAGATCCTTTTGTAATAAGGCATTGGATCCACCTTAATCAAATAAACATGTTTCACTTGCGTGTTTGATGAATGTGCATGAAACTGTTGATGAAACCACTAGCAACTCTTTACTTCGATCACTCTGATTTCTCCATCACATACATCACATTATTCTCACTCACCAATTACTCTACTCTTACAACCCTTTCACTCTCACTTTTTAATTTTCCCCCTGCATGCCTAGAAACCAAAGCAAAAGATTTTACAGGCCTTGATGCACTCCGCATGATCCACCACCCTTGGAATTGATAGAAGATAATGATGAACACTCGTGTAGATGACCTCACCACTTGTGCATCACTGCGGGTTCAGTTTTGTAAAACTTGGCCCATTAAGGAAAATTATATTTTCTTCTATTAAATATTCCTCGTATATCCTACTACCTAATAAATGATGACATGTGAGAATTCATCGATTTTCTTACGTTATCTCTCTAAAATTGATTTTGACACGATCTTACATATAAGAATAAGTAAGAATATAAATTAATTTAACATCTAGCTTGTTAAAAAATGACTTTAATAATATCAATACAATTTGAAGATACCAAAGGGCTTGTAGCCTAGCGGTGTTGACATAGGTTATGGATTCAAATCTCGTTATTAACATTTAACAATAGATATATATTTAAGATTAAATTAGTATATACGTGAGTTCTGCTTTAAAAAAACAATTTGGAGATAATGGACCAAAATTATTCAGACGGTCAACAACTCGGTAATCACTCAACTCGGTCACAATAATCCTCCTCGGTCATCTTCTAACCTTTTTTTATCTTTGGGTATTAGGGTGTGTTTGGTAGAGAGAAAAGAAAATAGGAGAAATGGAAATGTAATAGGGGAGAAATGAAAATGGAGAGAAACAGAAATATGTGAAGAATTGAAATTGATTCCGCTATTTGGTATCATAAAAGAAATGAAATAGAGAAATTGTAGCTCAAGTCGCCGGCTAGTGGTTGTGACGTTAGCCGTCTCGCCGGATGTCAACGACAATAAATAAAACGCCGAAAATATATCACAACCGAACATCGACAATAATAAATAGACAAAGGCTCTTTTTCTCCAAGGATTGAAAAACCATTTCTCACTCGCACTTGCGCTAAAACCCTTGCTAAGGGTTTTGGGGATTTTGAGCCCTTTATTCCTTTTTTCATTGTGTATTAGGGTTTCTCCCAACAGTCGAACGCTATCAATTCATTACCATTAAGTTAATCGAGCTATGGATGTTCGAAAGAGAGGGAGGCCTTATGATAAAACCAATGGCGGTGCAAAGAAATCGAAATCAGGTTAGTTCCTTCTTAGTCAATGATAAACAAAACACACACTCATGTGTGTATGCGTGTTCTTGGAATCGAGATTAAAATCACACTTTTATAGTTTGCGTCTAATATATATCTTGTTGAACATCTTCGATTGAATTCTTTCTGTTTCTAAACTTTGTTTGGGGAAGTAAAGAATTCTGGTCTTTGTCTAATGTAGCTGCTTTTTTTAGATGATCAAATTGTTCATCTGGAACAGTTAACCTAATCCTTTGGATCATTGAATTGTTGGTCATGTCAAATGGGAGAATATGATAAAGTTGAATAAGGAATAAGGTTCATTCTTCGATTATAAGATTCTTATTCTCTTGATGCTCTTTCTTGTACTCTCTTTGGTGTTATACAGATTGATTTATGCATTAGGGTTTACAATCTGGTCAATTCTAACAAGAGAATTTGCAGATAGGGCCAATTTAAGATTTAGGATACTGTAAATGCATAATTGACCTAATATTATAGTTATAGGTGGGGAATCAAGGCAGACTTCTCATGTATTTGTAGTTTGCTTCACAATCTACCTTGTTGGGGTGTGTATGTATTGTAGAGAGTTGTAATTATAAGATATTCACGGGCTGTTTGGTTGTAGCTGAAATAGGTACATTTGACGGTAAACGCTGAATCACAGAATTCAGCACATTTGATTCCCACCTTTTAATGAAGACTGTGCTGATTAAGAAAAGAAAATATTGTTGAATCATTCCATCTTAGAACACTGGCCGAATCATCAAACACCCAATATTTTACCCAAACACCCCCTTTTTCACGCTCCCTTATTAAACATGGTATCTTATTCTATAATAAATCATTATGAAAGTTAAAATGGTAGTTTTTCATCATTCAGATTGTTTATCCATAATTCTTATCAAACAGTTTGTTAAACTCAAAGCTAATGTTATGCATTGCCTTTGACACATTCGGACTATTAAACCATTCAACACTTATTTTTTTTGTTTTATTATACCCTGGTTTAAAAAGTGCGCTGAAGCGATGAGGGTTAGCGCTTAAGCTATACCTAAGCGTTACGATTATGTAAAGCGAGAAAAAGCGCCTACTTTGCTTCGCTTTAGGTGAAGCGACATGCAGCGCTTAATAACATTTAAGGTAGTCTTGATTAGTTTGCGCTTTTAACGGGCTTTAAGCTATTAGTGGCTAGTTTCTATACTATGGGCTTAGGTTAGGAAACAAATAGTCATCATCCAAAACGGTAAAACTCGATCCTCTAGAGTGGTTAAAAGTCGATAAGTCAACTTTTGAATTGGTAATGATTAATGGTATATAAAGTATTTTAAAACTTATAAGTATATTGATAAATATATTTTGGTGTTTAAGTACTTTTGAGTTTCGAGTATATGCGTCAACACTTTGGTGTTTCAGTATTTATAAGGTAGTATATGACATAATGACTATATATAGAAATTAGGTAATTTATAAGTATTATGTATTTTTTTTGTGAATTTTGGGGTGCTTCGTGAGCTTAATGCGAACACTTTTTCTTAGCGGTTTAGCGCTTAGCGCTTCGGCTTCCAGAACCCTTAGCACTTACGCCTTTTAAAACCAAGTATTAAAAAGCCTTTGGTTGTGTAATGTACTTGTAGATGTAGATTCAGTGACCAAAAAGTACATTCTATATATTTCTTAACTGTAAAATTTTAAGTATGACAATTTATTTTTACTAAATATAAGTGTTTCTATACAAAATTAGCATACGCAATTCCATATGTTTTAGGTTGGTTCTATGAACGATGAAAATGTGATTGATAATTCTTCAAAATGGGGTAATGAGGGGTTAGTAAGTAGTATTATCAGCTTTTTCATTAATTTATAGTTTTGTTGCAGCATGTTGGAACAGATTATTTGTTGATAAATTATCAGAATAAAGAATTACATTATCTAAACATTTACAACTAATACTGCAGCGTCAAGTTGCTATGATCAGTTAATCAGTCCTACAACACGCATCCGCACACCCCTGTAAACTAGATTTTAAAGAATACTTGCTAATTTTAATCATTTTTAACCAATCCAAGAGATAAATAATAAGCATATACAGGCGTAGAAAGCCATAAGAAAATAATAGTAAACTTTATAATTCTGTTAACACACTTAAAAAATGATTAATCATATACGGAATGTTATTTTTCTCACTAATCTTTCTTCTATTACATTCCACCTTTGAACTTCTCATTGTTTATTTATGCTTCTACCTGCCCCAAAAAACTGCTTCACTTTTGGTTTCACTTTTAATCGGGTTTTCTTTAGTTTAAGAAAAACAAATGAGAAGTTTTAGTCATAAAGTTTGTGGTTTTAAAAAGGTAGATAAATTGAAAAAAGCAGCATACAGAAAGTCAAAGGGGTAGCCTATAATTTTATCTTCTTTCCTCAGCTTGTATAAAGATTCATAAAACAAAAGATTACCCAGGAAGTCTAACTGAGAGAAAACACTTAAATGTCTTGTAACAGAATCAGAGTTGTTATCGAGTGGTATAAGAAGCAAATTGAAGCCTTGCATGAAGTATTTCAGGTTTAAATTCTTCCTTGTTCAGTTAACGAATTATTTAATAAAAGCATACCTTGTAAATGGGCTTACTTCTGCCAAAAATTAATAATCCACTAATTAGAGGCATGGAGACGGAGTTGTAACCTTTTGTTTTGTTGCAGTAACAAGATTTGACTTTTTATAACTCAGATGGTCACATAATCTGGCTCATATTCTTCATATAATGATACCAAACCACATCATTTGCATAGTGAACTGATTATTATTACTATTATTTTTTTGGTAGCATGGAAGGTTGTCCATTTGGGGAGAACTGTCACTTCCTCCATTACTTCCCTGGCGGCTACAACGCTGTTGCCCAATTGATGAATCTCCCGTCAGCTTCTAGCGCCAAACAAAATGGACCCTCAACCACCACCAAATCCAAGCTTTGCAAGAATTACACCACAGCAGAAGGCTGTAAATTTGGTGACCAATGCAACTTTGCACATGGAGAGTGGGAGCTCGGGAGGCCTATTGCCCCATCACATGAAGACCAACGAACCCTAGCACCATTCCTGGGCCGCCCTAAACCACCAGTTGTTGCCAGCAGCTTTGGTGCCTCAGCCACCGCCAAAATCAGCGTGGACGCTTCCCTTGCCGGTGCTATAATTGGAAAAGGCGGTGTGAACTCCAAACAGATTTGCAGGCAAACAGGAGCAAAACTTGCTATTCGGGATCATGAGAGTGACACAAATCTTAAAAACATTGAGCTTGAGGGCACGTTTGATCAAATTAAGGAAGCGAGTAGCATGGTTCGAGAGCTCATATCAAGTGTGACTATGGTCCGACCAGCTGCAACCACCGGTCCACCCCATAGACCACCGGCTATGCATCATGGAGCCCCGCCACACAATCCAATTGGCAACAAAAAGACCAAGTTGTGTGAGAATTTTGTCAAGGGAGCTTGCACTTATGGTGAAAGGTGCAATTTTGCACATGGTGCAACTGAGTTGCGAAAAACAGGGGTGTGAGATGCAAACATTTTCGAAAGTTTTGGCCTTTTTGTTTTTTCCTTCTCTAGTAGCGAAGATTCTTGTTATATACTCTTCCCCAAGAATTAATGGTATGCTGGGTATGTGACAACCAAACTTCTTGATGGATGTTTTTTAGCATTTAGCAGTGCATGGTTTTTAGATTTGTAAAACTGTAGTCGTTTGATGCAGAAAGGATGTTATGCAACAATCAATTTAAGTTGGGATCGGATGTATGTTACTAACAACACTTGTTGTTACACTTTTAATTACATTACGTAAGAGGTCTTTTATTTGTTTTACCTTTACTTATTAAAGTGTGTGTGAATATAACAGTATCCATAGCGTGTGTTACTAGCTACACACGTTCTTTTCCTTACAAACATTGGGATGTGTAATGCACTAGTTTTTTTTAAAAATAATATAAATATATATTTCTCATAAGTATTTCAATAAATTCAAATTCAATTTTAGCACCTGCCAGGTATAAATCAAACACCAAATTGTTTACAAATATCCATGAAACGATCAAAGTTTATAAAATATCAGTTGCAGAAGAATAGTTGTCACGTTGGGGCCTTGCTTTTGTCTACCCGAGATAGCTCTGAAATATATCAATGAACATGGGTTAAGCACAAAGCTTAGTGAACACAATAAACTAGTACATTACACCAAATTTCATATTCAAGTATAATATACACGTATTATCAGTTATGCCGCACAGGCGGGGTGACCATCTGCCAATTGAATCATTTGCTCTAAGTGCCACACAAGCGAGGTAGCTATCTGCCATTGAGCCATTTGCTCGGGTTACATCACATAGTCACATATCACAATCACAATATAAAATATATGTTCGTGAAACACACCTAACCAGCAACACAATATATTTATAGTATATTAGCGCAAATCGTAGAGTTAAACAAGTCTATCAGCAGGAACATACAAATATAGTTCCACTAAGTTAAACATTGAATATAAGTTCACCATCCATATACTACTACCAAAAGTCTAGGTTTTCGATTCTAGTTGTGACACACTCAGTTTACAATGGTATTGCTTTGTGATTCATGTGCCTCCTCTAATTTACGATTCATATTCACCATACCATTTACGATTCAAATGTAACATTTGATTTACGATAATCTATTTTACGATAACAATTCATGAACCCACCATCATGTCCACTTTTCGGTTGACTAAATTGCAATTTAAGTTTATGACCCTGATTACTGATCCGTTTTACGATTTATCATGATATGCGATTACGATTTACGATGGTGGCCATATACACGATTCACGATCGTGATTTATGATCCAGATTCACGATTAAGGTCTCTTTCTTGTTTTACGATTGTGAAGAACATTTGCAATTCTAACAAGTTCAACCGGTTGAGATTCAAACTCAATCCTACCTTAATCATTTCATAAAATTCTGATTTCAAGACATCCTAAGTACTTATAAATCAAACCCTACCCAATTGATTTCATTTTCATTGCGTTAATCGTCAATTAAGGTTCTAAATTCACTCGGTCCGGTCTACGACCCACTAGGGTCCGAATCTCACCAAAATCCATCGAAAAACCCCACAAATCTTGATATAAGTTACATTTAATTGGTCGTAGAGAGTCAAGGATCCTTACCCGATCGATTTCCAGTGATTTGGAAGAAAAATGGTGAAGAATGATTTGATTCTTGGTCTTTTCCTTCTCGGCAATACACAAACAAGCACCTTTCACACACACCAACTCAGAAACGGCTACAATAGAGTTTTCTAGGATACTGTACCCGAATTTGAGATATTTATACTCTTCCCTACAATCCCAATGTCCAAACATCTTACATCCATTTATTACAACCAATTTAAGTATAACCATAAAGGAAATTCCATTCATTATTAATAATTCAAAATTATAATTCCTCTCTTACAAATAGAAAACGTGTATTACAAGATTTATTTTTATGACAACCAAAACAATTGTTTGGGTTCTTTTGATTTTGTTAGGATTTTTTAAACATGTGACAATATGTTTGTGTACCCTTTTAAAATTTACATGTTTGTTACTTTAACTTTGTTTTTCCCTCAATTTTAGTCCTAAATAAAAACTTTTTTCGTTAATAATAGTCATATGTAATGATTCACTTATCAATAATAATAACATTATTACCAATTATTGTTATTATTACAACTGATTAACCTTAATTAGCAACATTTTAATAAACTTATGTGCTGCTAGCTGCCAAACATCCCAAATTTGCATGTTTTGAAGCTTTGAAATCATCATATGTTTCGACTCCAAAACTTCGTTAACAACACAAATTGATCTGAATCAGACTTTATGGATGTTGTATTTGTCAAAATAAGCCTTTTTATACTTGATATGACGGAGATAATCAGCAGCCACCATGGTCAGTCCAAATATATACAAGGGCTTGAGCAAAAATTATAAAAGAACTCTCCTTAAAAGTATTACAATATAAATATACACACACATACATACATATATATACATACATACATACATATATACATACAGGGGAAGGTTCATTTGAGAACCGTTTTTATTGCGAAAACCGCGAGAACCAATTTTAACCGTTCATTTTGGATAATGAAATTGATGGATGAAGAGCGTGGGGGGATTAAGTGTGGCAGAGTGCATTTAAGGAATTCATGGGTGGGCAATCCAATAGAAGGAGGGGGAATTGGACGGCTAAGATTGGTTCTCGCGGTTCTCGCAATAAAAACGGTTCTTAAATGGACTTTTCACTATACATATATATGTCGATGTATATATAATATACACACATTACAAACACCTACCTACCAGCTACCCACACACACATACACACATATACATATATAACAAGTGTCTTCAAGTTACGGTTCAAATCGGGTGTTTAGATTCGAGTTGTTTTCTATACTTGTACTAGAATGTATGAATTTCCTCACGTGTTTATTTAAAAAAGTTTACTTTGCAACATGACATTCTTTCAAACAATTTCTTAAGTTTATAAAACAGTCTTTTAATGTAGACACATTTAGTTCACATCTTCTCCTATAAACATAAAAATAAAAAGAAACATACATTTTATCTCTGAAAAACAAACAAACACCTAAGAAAACTTATAATCAACCCCATTAGTATTTAAAGCCCCACCTTTAAGTCAAAGAACATTTAAAGACACTTCACCCAAAAGAATGCTATCATTTGAACAATCTGACCACACAACAGTTTCTTGGTAGGGAATTTTCTACAAATAAAGAAACCAAGCTCAATTCGTTACTTGAGTTGTCAATTTGATTCTCAATATGATTATCATCGTCAAGGTCGGCTCTGAGATTTTAAAGACTTTATACAATTTAGTAAAAGTAGACCCTATAATTGACAATATTAAAAATAAAAATTCTGATTTTTTCATTCAAACACAAAATCAGATTTCAGAAATCAGAAAGGTAGAACTGTAGAAACTTGAAACGAAGAACATTTAGTCATTTACTAACCTCAAACACAAATTTAGATTTCATAAATTAGAATCCAAATCTCAAACATAAATTTAACCTCTGTAAAGAAAATTAGACATTAAACTAGAAATTAGAATCAGAAACATATAAACAAAGAAGAAAATCAAGAGTTTGGAATTTCTAGTTTATATGTTTCATGAATCATGAACCTAACCTTAGGAATGGCTGAATGCCCGAATGGGAAAGAAGTCAAGAACTGATGCGAATGGGAACGAACTGATGCTCCAACCTTCAAATTTTCAATCTCTCGCCTTCGATACTCGAATGTGAATCTGTTCTAGTATTCCGACTTCTGATAATCTTCAATCGGTCGAATCGATCAATTGAATGTCGATTGTAAATCTTCAATCTGTTGCTTCAAATCTTCAATCAGTCGAACCGATCAATCTAATGTCGATTGTGAATTCTTGATCGTGATTTGTGAATTGTGGGTTGAATCTCGAATGTGAATTGAAGAATTGTCGGACTAAACTGTTGAAGCAAGAGTGTTCTAATCATAATCCATGTGTTGAAGCGAAAGTGTTCATCAGTATCGTCTCATAGAGAATCAAAATCGGCTTCAACCCCTTCATCTTCCACTGAGTGCCGAGATGAAAATCTTAAGAAAAGGAATCTTCAGTCGCGTCTGTGATCTGTGTGACTGTGTATCGTCATTTCGTCTCTATCATCAAATGCCCGGCTTACGCAAAAACAACTTTAAACCTAATTTGGGTTGGGCCTTGAATGATTAACTAACATTTATATAGACATCCATATAAATTTGAGGCTCTGTTGATTGTTGGGACCTGTGCAAGTGTACTCCTTGCACTTATACGAGGCCGGCCCTAAATTTATCATCAACAAAATAGTTTAATACAAATGCATATCCATATACATAGATATAAAAATTCTAATGAATATCTATTTAAAAAAATCGTTTTTGTAGCCCAAGAAATTATATCAGTCATTTCATCACTATATTAGTCTGCATTGAGTGATAGTAGGCTTTAAAATAATAGATTATAGACAATGCATTGGTTCGATCCTCGGTTACTCAATAATTAATATAGTCTTTTTTCCAAGTTTACACAGATTCTTTTCAACCGGCGGATTCCTTTTTATTTATCCTTTATTTAACCTTTTATTTTCTTATTATTATATTTAAAAAGTTAATTTTAAATGTTATTTGTTTTCCAATGATAACTTTTAATATGTAGTCTTTCATGTAAATATGAATATTTATTCCTAAGCAGTCTCGTTTTATCTATATTTCGATATAAATTTTGTCACATTTGATATTTATCTAAAAATGTTTTTTTGGAATTTGTAGTTCTAAAAAATAAATTTGTGTGGTCTAAATATAATTATTTTTCATTGTCTCATTTGATCTATATTTTGGTATAAAATTTATTAGTATGATAATTATCTAAAAATATATTTTTCAAAATCATAATATTAAGAAAATACATTTCATTCGTAAAGATCATATTACATTAAAATTTACATGAACATGTTAAAAATAAGTAGGTTGGAAATATGAATTTAGACTTACACTAAACGTTATATATCAAAACTTATAAGAGAAAACACAAATAATAAATAAATAATTTTTTAATTGATTTGACAAAGTTGTAAAATCCTTATGTTTTGTTCTCTTCTACAACGAGCAAATCATATTATCTCGTCGTCATTTAGATGTGAGGAACCACAACTCGTTATAGCAAAGAAAATTTCTAACTAAAGATATATATGAATTCAGTTAACTATCATTAATTAAGTTTAATCAGTACTTATATTACTTTAATTATGAATTTCTGAAACATTCAGAGACTAATTAAAAGAAGACAAAACACCAATTGATGAGGGTGGTGATTGTATGGTGACTATGAGGCACACAAACACATCCAATCAAATCCAGAAATTCATCCTTGTTCTATATTGTCCTTCCATCATAACCACTTGATAAAACAAAGAAACAAACAAACTTGATCAAGTCTTACCCTCCTTCCTCCCCAAAAAAAGAAACATAAAAAGAAAAAAACTTTGGTGGGGTTTAGTAGATTTGACATACATATGTGACAAATGTTCAACAATGGTCACCCTACACTCAGAGCCACATCTAAAAACCAAGAGGCATAAAACAAAAGCAGCTAACACAATCTAGCAGCATATGTAGCCTTCTGTCCATTTACAGCTAACACAAATAGTCACTCTACAAATAGTGGTTGAATATGTGGATGAAAATATTGAGGCATAAAACCAAAGCGGCTAACGCAATTCTACAACAACGCAGCATACTATACAAGCAGCTAAGAAAACTCAATCTAGCGGCATGTGTAGCGTGCAGCTATGTCCTTCCAACCAGGTCCATGTTGAGCTTACTAGGATTAGAAATCCACTGAGAGTAACCAAAGCTTTTGTTCCCCCTGCGCAAATTAGTCCAAACCCAAGTTTGATTTTGATACTCAGAAAGTAAGTCAGTGATCTTACTTTAGGAATCCTCGAAAACTATCAAAATTCTGTTCTGAACAAAGACTACTGTGTGATCTATGTCTTTCATTGATTCTTGACATAGCGAAGAATATAAATCAATACCTTTTCAATCTAGTTGTTGACGGACCGGAATTATTCCATGCTTAACCTTCCAAATTAAGATCGAAACCTTCGTTGGGACTAAGTTACTCCATCTGGTGAATCCGCCATGGATGCCAGGACCAAGCAATTTGCTGTCAATTACCTTTCTATGACTTTTAACCGTAAATGGGCCAGCCCATTTATCTGACCAAAAGGAAATACCCGACCCATTAAGTTTTTTTTTTTTTTTACAAAAAAGTTTGTAAAACTAATACATAGCCCTTCCAACTCTATCTCTACTTTAAGAGTTAATTACATATTTGGTCTCTGAGGTATGTTACTTTTTACATCCTTGATCCCTAAACTACGTTTATTACGCTAGGCGTCCCTAATATATGACTTTTGCTTCACTAATGGTCCCTGATGCAACTGAAAAGGCCAAAATACCCTTACTTTATAAGTGAAAAAGTCCATTATACCCTTAATTCTTTTTTTATTATTTTCTGTAAATATAAATAATTTAAAAATAATATTAAAATTAATAACTATATATATATATATATATATAACCCCAACCTCATTTCCCTCTCTACACATGATGCCTCTTCCCTTAGCCACCACCGCTGGCCACCACCGCAACCATTTTCTCTCAGCCATGCGTCCACCGTAGGCCACCACCATCACCTCCCCTTCCTTCTTCTCTACCACCGCACCTCCACCACCATCACCTCCCCTTCCTTCTTCTCTACCACCGAATAGCCCACCACCATCGCCTCCCCTCTGTTCCCTTCACCACTCTCTGTCGTATCAACACCAGCAACGACCACCATCGCTGGAGAATACAATCACCGCCACAGACCACCATCATCACCCTCCCCCTTCTCCACCGCCGCCGCATCATCACCACCGCTGTCGTTGTTCAGACTAGGGTTTGTTCGTTTAGATTAGGGTGTGTTCATTGCACCGTCATTGCCATCACCGACCACCACCACTAACCACGACCGCCGTTCAGATTAGGGTTTATCTCCCTTCAAATTAGGGTTTTCTCATGCGATTTTTCAGATCTGTATATCATTTCAGATCTGTTTGTGATTTGTAAATAAGATTTTCAGATCTCGTTCTTCATTCGATTTCTTGAGGTATGTATGTGTTTGATTTTTGTTGGTGAGATTTTTTGGAGTTCTTGTTTGCATCATCGATTTGTAGATTCGATTTGGGATTTTTTGGAGTCCTTTCACCTTCATCTGACCATCCTACCCGTGGTGGTGTTTTTGGTGGTCGTTTTTGGTAAACGGCGATGCTAGTGCTGGTGGATGGAAGGTGGTCGGTGGTGGTAGAAACTGGTGGTGATAATCAAATGATTATTAATTATATTTGTTTATAATTAACCTTTATTATATTATTTTAATATAACTTAGTAATATTTAAATAAATAAAAGTCAAATAAAAGAATAAATTGAATTGAGAAGGGTAATATCGTCTTTTTAAGTGACCGGGGACCATCAGTGAAGCAAAAGTCATATATTATGGACGCCTAGCGTAATAAACGTAGTTTAGAAACCAAGGATGTAAAAAGTGACATACCTCAGAAACCAAATATGTAATTAACTCCTGCTTTAATAATATTACACCAGATGCAATATTATTAAGGCACCCCCATTAGTGAGTTGACCCAAACCCTCATCCCTTCCAAATAGTCACAGAATGACTTTTTACCACAGCCAACCCAATCATCACCATTTTCCTAATCTTACTTTTTTTATAATATATTTATAACTTTAAAAACTTTTAATTTTAAGTAACTTGATTGTACTAAAATACCCCTTCTTAACCATTTCATTCTCCTTCTTTAACCATTTCATTCTCTCTTCTAATCTACTTTAACTTTTAAAATACTCATTTTTAACCATTTCATTCTCTCTCCCAATTTACATTAACTTTTTATCTATTTAAAATATCTCTTTAACACTAAAACACCCTCTCACACAAACACAATTATCCACCCACATCAACATAATTTTCAAAATCTTATTAACTTCTCTCTCCTTATTTCATAAATATAAATCTTTTTCTTATTTTAATGTCTTTTATAATTTATTTTTAAAATTAATAAAATAGTTGATTCAAATAAAAAAATAAAAAAACTGACATTGTACGATACTTTTTTGTGACATTGAATTGCGCAAATAACATATTATTACATTTTTAAAAGCAACATGATCTAAAATAGAAATTGTTTGCCGCAGCAGCATTGCGCGGGTACCTTGCTAGTAAACTTAAATTAATTAAGAACTTTTAATTTTAAAAGAGTGAGAGTGTTGTATGTTTAATATAGTAGTATAGATATTTGTTAGAGGAGATAAGGAGTTGAAAGGTTTAATGAAGTAATGGTTGAGATTTATGTAAACAAAATTAAGGGTGAAGATTTAGTTTTAATTAAAAAATTAAGTACTCTTAATGAGTGTGGTATACTTAATATAATAGTATAGATAAGAACGATAAAATAACAATTTCAGTTTTTAAATTTTAAGCATTAGGACATCAAACTAAGGGGCTGTTTGTTTGCCGCTAAATGGAATCGTTCAGCACTAAATGCTTAATCGTTTAGCATTCAACGTGTTTGATTATTGTCTCTGAATGAAAACTGTGTTGAATGAAACATAAGAACCCTGAAACATTCTACTTTAAAGCACATTCTGAATCATTAAGCACAAAGTATTTTACCCTAATACTCATTCTTTCACACGGTGTCTTGTTAAACAATTATATCATATCATATCTTATAATATAATATATCATTATTAAGGTTTAAATGATAATTTGCATTATTCAGATTATTTATTCAGAACCTTTATCAAATAGTATATCGCATTCAGAGGCAGATTCATTTAGAACCTATAAATTATTCAGACCATAAAATCATTCGGTGCTTAATTATTCGGTTTTAATAAAGGGTTAAATGTGCGAAAATTCCAAAAACTTTGCCAATATTGTCATTGTATGCAATTAACTTTATTTTGTACCTAAAAATACATACAACTTACAAAATTTGTTTATTGTATACAATTGGTAACCTGATTACCAGGTTACCAGTTATCGATTGTATACAATGAACAAAATTAAATTTTTTTTTTGTATTTTTAGATACCAAAATTATTTTATTTTTGGTCATATTACCGGTAAGTTATCTATTGTTATAGGTAACTTACATACAATGAACCAAATTTGTATGTTGTGTGTATTTTTATGTATAAAATAAAGTTATTTGCATACAATATCAATATTGACATATTTTATTGTATTTTTGTGTAATCTGATCTTTAATAAACAACCCCTAAGCTTTTATTGTATTATAGGCAGATAGGTAGATATAGATCAGCAAATAGCTTAATTTTACTTGCATTTTGATTGTCAAAATTCTCGGCTATGCATGTTTTCAAACACTTTTTGGTGGGGCATGTGTACAATTTATAAATAAAAACATATGTATTTCATTTTTAACATTGTAAGTTGTGATTTTTAAATCGATGGAACTAATAAATTTATACATTATTTGCCAATTTTTAGCGGATAAAGATATCAGATATGAATAATCTGTGATGGAAGTTCAAAAATTAAACTCTGATACATATTATTTAATCACGAGTTATGTGATTACCGTCTTTAATTGGTTATGAGACCGGTCGGTAAATAACACAAGATACCATACCTAAATATATTGTATATGCATGATGATAATGCTAAATATTTCGATTAAAATTTGTAGTTTTCAAACAATAATATACAATTATAACGGAGTAGAAGACATAATATGAAATTACGGTCATCTCCTCAACTACCCCATTTGTGGTTTAATGCTATTAATAAATAATAATTAAATGTTTGGTGGTTAACAACAAAAAAAGGACAAAAGGTGACCATATGATTAGTTAAGTTATCAAAATTTATTAATCTAATATTATTTATTATTAGAGTTAATTGTAAAAGCGTCCTTGTTTTGATAAATTTATACATTTATGATTTACATGGAGTCGTTTTGTTTAGGAAAAATTTTACAAAATAATAATGATGTTTGAAAATTGTTTCACTAACATCATTTATATAGAAATGGCAACGAGTCGAGTTTGGGGCAGGGACTGATTCCCCATCCCTGTCCCCGTTTAAGAAAACCGTCCCTATCCTCGCTTAAAAACTGCGGAGATTTAAACGGGAATCACCGTCAGGTAATCGGAAAAACCATGGGAAAACAAGTATCCCCGTTTAATATAACCATGTGATTAAATGGACAATTTTCACTATGGAGATATCCGTTAAAATTAGGGATGGCAAAAAAAACCCGCATCCAATGGGGAACCCGATCTCCGACCCCGATTTGATTGGGAATCCTCGAGTTGACCGGGGATGGGGATAGGGACGGGGATTCTTCGAACTTAGAAGTGGGGATGGGGGCTGGGATGAGGATACCCTCGGTTCCCCGAACCCGCACACACACACACACACATATATATATATATATATATATATATATATAATTTTAAAGTCAAATTTCTCATACAAATATATATTTGTATGCAACTTAACTTTCCTACATTAATATGGATGTCAATAAGATTGTTTTTTGTTTGAACATACATAATTGTCTTATATGATTTATTAAACAAAGAGAACGGAAAAACTAATATGATGAAATGACTAATATATTTTTTATAAAATCAACTATGAAAGTATTATAAGCATCTTTTAGGACACATATGTTAGATAAATCATCTATTTTATTGATAATGTTATGTGTATTATAAAACGATATAGTAAATATATTATATCTTTTATCAAGAACATTATTTATCTTAAGAAAATATAATAATATGTGATTGATTACATTTTGATGTGAACCAGTTATAAGGGTTAAGTTACATTTATAATTCTAATTTTACATGAAAATTCTCATGTATATCTATTTAGAAAAATCGATTTTGTAGACAAAGAAAAATCTCCGATTGCCTGCGAGGATCTCCGATACCCGGCGGGGATGGAGACTGGGGGTGGGAAACGAGGATTGGGATGGGAAGAGCAATCCCCGATACTCCCGACCCCGTTGCCATCACTGGTTAAAATAAACTGTGATTTTTCATCACGGGGATCATCACCGTTAAAATTTTATCATGAGTTTTAAAAAAAGATTATACTGAATTATACAACATTATCCAACATAAACATATTTAAACTGAAATAAATTGTTAAAGAATCTAAATGTATCCAAAATATCAAAACCAAACAATCCAAACAAAGGCAACTATTAAAATTAGGTTGTGTGAAAGTGTATAAAGGTTTGTATATTTTTTATTTAAAATTAATTTTCTGTATATATATAACTAATATTAAATTATAATCAGGTATCGTAGTCGGAGCCGGTATCAGGTAATCAGCGGGGATCATTAAACTTGTCCCCCTCCCCATCCCCGTTTAAATAATCGGGTTTTCCCAATTCACATTTATCGTCCATATCCCATTTATGTCAGTTTTCGGTTTTTTTCATCCGTTTCGGGGTTTTTTTTTGCCATCCCTAAACTAATAGGAAATTTTACATTATGAAATAAAGAAGTAAATGACCTTGGTGAACTGATTTTCAAACTTCATTACTATTATATGAATTTTCCCCTAAGACCACCGCATTCATCATGTGAGAGCGGGTTGGTTCGCATAGGTTGATGGGCAACACCATCGCCCCTAGTGTAGGTTGGTGTGGGTTGATGATTCACGGGTTGATGGTCATGCAGTTTGTTGGGAAAAATAGGCTAATAATTAAATCATCTTTTGTTGACACAAAAGTATACAACTTGTTTATATAATTGTATGTATTAACATTAACATATGTGCACATATACATATATATATTCAATCAAATATATTCTAATCCATAATCTACAAAATAAGCTTCATCAAATGGCCAAGCTTCAATCGTCAAGATCCGAGTTCAAGTAGAAGTCGATGTTGAAGCCTCTTACAAATAAACATTCAAAGTCTATGAGCTTACAAAATAAATAATCAAATAAGTTTAAATTTTTATAAAATAACTTTTATAAAAACCTTTATAAAAATTGAGACAATTTTTATAAAAATCACAAGCTTGGAAGTCAAAACATAAATTCCCATTTTGGCAAATACTAAACACAATCTTCTATTGAAATAAGCCAAAACCATATTTAGCAAAAGGAATCTCCCAAAGAGGTAAACTTCCAACATGCTTTGTGCATTTGGTTTCCAAACTACCATTTTCATGATTAAATTCAAACTTAAGAAGTATGACACTTACCCAACTTTTCTAAAGCTTCTTTTCAGTGCATTTTTATAGTAAAAATGGGTTGTGTGTGGTTTTGGTAAAAGCCCAACGTCTATATGCACAAGGCTAAAAAATCTCCAGCAGTGCGACGGTCGATTCCACGGTCGACCGTGGATCGACCGTGGATCGTCTGGAGACTTTTTGAGCATCAAACTTTTTCCTTATTTAAAGCAACTCAAGTCTTGTGTTTTACTCACCTCTTGCAATCTGAAAAAACACAGAATACATAAAAATCTTGTGAGCTCATATTTCTTGATAATTCAATCTTTCAAGATCAAGAATCAAGCAAGAGTGAAAGCCTTCAAGTTCATATACTTCATTACATTCATATACATTTGTAATAGTGTGAGGATAATCTCTAGCCTATAGAATTAGAGAGAAGTGAGGATCAACTCTAGCCTTTCCAATTAGAGTGAAGTGAGGTTTATCTTAACCTTGTTTGCAAGAGTGAAGTGTAATTCTTGTAAGCTAAAAAGAGAAGTTGTAAAAGGTTTATCTCTACCTTCAAAGAGAAAAGTTAGTGGAGCAACTCTTGGTGGGTGAGGCCAAGGAGTGGATGTAGAGCAAGGTTGTTAACCCTTGCTTGAACCACTATAAATCATTGTGTCCAAACTACTTCATTGGTGATATCTTTCTTCCTTAAACTCTTTAGTTACTTGCAAATATTGTTAAAAACTTCAAAAAGTGGGCATATAACCTATTCACCCCCCCTCTAGGTTCTAACACAGTTGTTTTTTTCTTTTTCGACCATTATATGATTGTTTTTTCTTTTTTTCCTCTCCTATAAATACTTATCCCCTCCGATTCATTTTTTTCACACCACCACCTCGCTTCTCAATCTCTCCAACTTTTCATTTTCCTCAAATTCCTTTCTACAAAAAATGTCATCTTTATCATTTTTAAAGTCGGAATGATATTTATCGTCTTCATCATCGGACGGGGGGACTACTCTTGCCGCGTATCGTCAAATTAGAACTGTATTTTTTATGGAATATTAACCACGACTGTACATAGGTTTCTCGATGATGGTGAAGAACAGAGTTCGCCTCCAAGACGGAGACGCAGAAGAGCGGATCAAACTAGAGACTGTGAAGCAGCACACAACCGACTTTTTGAAGAATATTTTGTGAGAAATTGTAATTACAGTGACGAGATCTTTAGGAGACTATTATGCATGAGCAAACGACTATTCCTACGAATAGTGGAGGATTTGGAGCAAAGGAATACATTTTTTCAATAGGGCTGAAATACTAGAGGCAAAAAGGGTGATCTCCTTTTGCAAAAGTGTACATTGACAATTCGGCAAATGGCATATGGGGTATCCCTTAACATTTGATGGGTAATTGAAGACGAGGAAGAGATTAGCGAGCAACAATTCAACGGTAACATGCAAGTAGTCCAAAACCGTGAAACGTGTTATAACCTTCGGGCAGATTTAATCAAACATTTTTCACGACTTCCAAGACACAACAATGACTAGTTATCCATTTTTTATTTGAAAATTATGTGTTTTTATTTTTTTTATTTTTATCTATAGTTTAATTTATAAATTAGAATATGTTGAATTATTTCTTGCAAATTATTTATGAAAGTTAAATTAATAATAGTTGTAAAAACGTAAATATAGATAAAAGATGGGATGATGGTGTGGGATATATGTGTGGGTTTGTGGGATAAAATCCGATAAAAAGAAAAAATGATATGACGCTGATGTGACAATGAAAAAGTGTGAGATACTATGAGATAGATGTTGATGGTCTGATATTCACGTGTTCTATCTATTCGATCAAACATTTTACGTAGCTAATCCAATCTTTCACATATAATGGCTGTATTACTCTTATTTCTTTCTTTTTACATTTTTATAAATTTTACCAAATCTAAGTTCATTAACTATTTAAAATGTAGAAAACGAGCGTCTTAATTTTTTTAATAATTATATAACTTACAATAAACGTGATCTCCCTCTTTTAACATACCACCACTAGAGAATCATAAACCATTATCATGAACCAACCCAAATCACTAGATTCATACATTGTTATGTGTTATTATAAGAAGTCGATTCACACACATCAACACATGGATTTCAAACTATATCACAGACATCGATCCACATTTCACATACATTTTTTTCAACCCAAATAATAAATGTGTTTGTTTTTTAAACAAAGATCGCACATTGATTTTCAACTCTATTTACAAAAACTGGCTTCAATCCATAGTCCCACATTCCCACATACCTAGATCTACACATACAACCAAGCACACAAATCTATATACACGGAAACATACAAATTTGAAGAAATAAAATTAGATCTATAAAAGGCACTAAAGAAATAAAGGCACGATGATACGGTGGTGATGGCACCAAAGGCGGAGATAAAGGGGTGAAGGGTGCTATGCCCCTCAAATGAGCTCAAAATTCTTATTATTTTAGAAGCCAAAATGCAACTTAATTAAAGTTAATTAGTAGCCAAAGTATAGCGTAAAACAGAAACACCAAAGGGAAGGCTCGAAGTGACGATTCTAATTTTTAAAATAGTCTTCTCAGCAATGAAAATTATAAAAACAAAGCTTCCTAAATGAATGGTAATCATCTTTAAAACAATTTGGTTGTTTACATCGAAAGGGGAAGAGAGAGAGAGAGAGTTTGTTAATACCTTTTGGACAAACAATATAATAGATAAGTTTTATTTAAAGAAACAAAGACGCATACAACTAACTACAAACATGCAAAATATGCCTTTCTTATCCTTATTTTTTGGTTTCATTGAAGTTTTATTAAGATAAAATGAACTAGCGATCGTGAGAAAACTTTAATGATTGATTTTGACGAAGCTTAAACGTTATTTTAACACGTAAATTTATTGTTTTTAAAAGAACTTTCATGATTTATCTATCTATCAATATAATGGAATTTTTTTTATGTCGTTCATGTATATATGTGCATCATTAGTGCTTATGATCAAGTAAGACTGATCTCCGCTATACTAAAATCCTAGTTCCGCCTCTGGATGGCACATGTAGCGGTTGAGAAGCGGAATCACTATGGTAATAGCCATAATTAGGGGTGCTAAAAAGTGAACATTATTCGAAACCAAAAAATTGAGAAAAAAGTGACTTGTAACCGAGAGTTTTAATTAAAAATTAAAATTAAAATTGAATTCAATTTTGATTAAAAAAATCAAAATTGAATCGAATGGTTTAAATTTAATTTTTATCTAAATAAATTGTCAAGATTATAATAGATTTTTATTTAAATTATTACAGAATTATATATATTAGATTAGAATAGAAGATTGAGCGAAAATTTGTGTTGAGCTCTAAAATTTACGATCACATATTTTGTTTGTAACGATGGTAGTATCTAAACCCCTTGTTCCACGCTACTTCCACATATGCCACTTCCATATCTAGATATTTTTTTCCCACTAACGCCGCTCTTTTACTCATCTCTAGCTCCAACGGTCGTCATCTTCTTCACATGCTTAAACTGGATCCCTGCTCAAAAGTTATACAGCATGACAGAAAAAGACGAAAATAATTAGAAATACGACTACCACCAATTACTTGTCGCCACGTGGATCCCTGACGGCCGACTAAAATACGTACTTCCAAATTAACACTTCGTCTCGGAAAAAATAACAACCGATTATCTGAAATGCAGTTAATTTTTGTAAAACAGAAAATGCTCCTAACGGTTTTTTTAAATTTTTTTATTTAATTTTATACATATACGCACACTTGCGTTATGCTCGTTACGATAGTAAGAGTGCTAGGAGTGGTAACACTCCATCACACCCACAACATCGCCACATCAGCTTTTTATTAATATCACTTAGTTCATCACTTAGTTTCGTAATGATCACTCTCCTTCACATCAAATTCTGAGACCCACTTACATACTTACTAACCAATCAAAAATTAAAAAAGAATAAATAATTAAGTGATAAAATGATTTGGGCCCACCATTAATTAACCACATTGTTTTTTAGTATGTGGTAGTTACTACATACACTCTTTCACTACACCTTCATGATGTGACACCACATCCACCACCCAAGTGGTCACTCCACCACACACCCCAACCACCTCCCACTCCTTGCACTCTAACAAACAAGTTTGACTATCACGGGCGGGTAACGAACACTGTAGAGTGGAATCACGAGCATGACATATATGCTTGTGGTGTTCATATAAACTAATAGCTATTATTAAACTATGAATATGATCAAATTTGACCAAATCTACGATATATTGTTTAATAATTATTATATACTATTTTTTTAAACAAAAAACTAACTGTATGTTACTAATAAAATAGTTTTGACAAAATACAATTCTGTCAGGAAAGAAAACAATTAATGATAACTATTTTATCTAGTAATTTATTAGACTATATGTAAAACTTTCATGTTTCGTGTCTCGAAGTTCTAGGTTCTCGGTTATGAACATGAAATCTATAATTAAGATTACAACTTAAACGTTGACACATTCTTTAAACTATGATTACCTGATTTATCGTCTTCATA
The DNA here is from genome assembly GCA_038502395.1 of Dittrichia graveolens. Classification (NCBI taxonomy): domain Eukaryota; kingdom Viridiplantae; phylum Streptophyta; class Magnoliopsida; order Asterales; family Asteraceae; genus Dittrichia; species Dittrichia graveolens. The sequence goes on along the minus strand of JARJIL010000002.1, from coordinate 80,998,571 downwards.
TTAACTGTAGGATCGAAAGAAGAGTCTCTTAAGCTGTCCAAAAAAAATCATAACTTTATACCTAAAGGTCACATAGGGTTTACGTGACTTATGATTAATTATTATGTTATATGTGAAACAATAGATTGTAGGGTAAATTGCACAAAAAAGATAAGAAATTTGTTTTAGTTAATATTGTATATAATGAATCTTTTAAACAAAAAAAATAATACAGTCGACTTTCATAACATTTCTATTGTATGCAAGTTGTTGTATACAATGAGAATTATAAGAAAGTTCATTGTATACATTGGTAACTTAAAAACAAGACACAAAAAAATCATAACTTTATACCTAAAGGTTGTAACGCCCCAAATTCCAAAATTTGAAATATTAAGATCAAACACATATGAGTGTTCGCATCTGAAAGTTTGAAATAAAAGCGGAAGCAATACTTGTTTGAAATCCTGATGTATCAAAAGATACACACATAAATACTGTCACAAATTTGATACTAAAAACTTGATGTTTACAAACCAGGCGTTAAGTGTTTTAAAGAGTTTATCAAAGGTAGTCAAACCGAAGCTTTGCCCTTGTCTTTGCTAAAAACCTGCAAAACATTTTAAAAATAGTATCTGATAAGCTACGAGAGCTTAGTGAGTAAACCAGACTAAACATCATATAAACACACGTATAAAATCATATGAAGATAATACACGTATGTCTGGCAAACAATGCTAGCCTCTGGTTCTAGACCCAGGGCAGCAACATAGGTCACAGTACTGTACCATAATTGAGCCTTACTGAACATAGCAGTAAGCACCCCACCTCTGATGACTTACTGCACAAAGCAGTAATCTGATATAATAGCATACATGTTGCAGATATGAAGAGTAGTCTAGAAGACTCACCTTATAGTATGTAATGTTATATAACAGTTCACAATCGATAGTAATCTAGTGAACACGCCAATGTAAAGTCTCTACATGAAATAATACCAAATAAATATATCAATCATAAATTCTGCTGAACTTAATAACTGAACAAAACACTAGGCACGCCCGTGCCTTCTACGTAGGTACCCCCCGTGCCTATACCCAAGTACTCCCGTGGTCTCAAGGCATAATCTGGGCCTTTCTAGAACAGGGCACGCCCGTACCTTTTAGGGTCACGCCTGTGCCTTAAAGGTACGCCCTGAGGCACGGTTGGATCATGAGGGGCACGCCTATGCCCTTCAACTGGCAGGAGCAGTTTTGTCGACTTACATGCTGTCTCCGGCCAAAACACCTCCAAAACTCAATTTTAATATATGAAAACGCTACTGGGATGTTTTCCTACATCCCAAACAACTTTTAAACCAGTAATAACAACATTAACGTGCTCAAATCTTTGTTTCACCATTGAATCATGTGTTTAAACTTACAAAACTCCAAAAACAAAGGTTTAAACCTTACCTTGAGTTGGATACTTGCTATAGTTGCTTGTTCTACTGATTACTTCAAAGGAAAAGAGTGTTGCTAGGGTCTGTTCTTGAATTCGTGAGTTTGCAGAGAATAGATAAGTAAACTTTGACTCCTATGGTCAAAGTTGGCAATATATATATATATATATATATATATATATATATATATATATATAAGTTTCAACTATTTACATAACTGGCCCCTGCACTTAATCAACTTATAAATTGACGGTTTTAGTCCCTCTAGTTTAAAGTCACATCTTATCACGTATATCCATTTATAATTCGTACATCACTTTATTCACTTTCTCGTTTTAACTTATAAATAAAATTGTGGGTGTTACAAAGGTCACATAGGGTTTACGTGACTTATAATTAATTATCATGTTATATGTGAAACAATAGATTGTAGGGTAAATTGCACGTAAAGATAAGAACTTTGTCCTTATTAATATTGTATACAATGAACCTTTTAAACTAAAAAACAATACGGTCGATTTTTATAATCTTTCTATTGTATGTAAGTTGTATACAATGACAATTATGAGAAAGTTTATTGTATATATTGGTAACTTAAAACAAGACACAAAAAAATTTTTTTTGAATACAATGAAAAAATTATTAAAATTAATTGTATTATTTTAAAAAAAAATTAATTATATACAATAGTAATCAAGAAAAAGTTCATACCATTTTCATACAATTAGACATAGATTGTAAAAATCTATTTAGTAGTATACAATCACTACACTATAATGAAATTCCCCATGTTCAAAAGTCGGTGTTTGAATTAAAATCATATAATAATAACCTACCTTAAAACAATAACATGGTGTTGCACTTAAAATTAATGCAGGAAAATATACATTCACTTTGCCTACTTTAAAACAATAATAGCATGATGTTGCACTTAGTATTAATACAGTACAATATTTTTATTTTGCCTACTTTAAAACAGTAAATAGCATGATGTTTCACTTGGTATTAATGCAGGACAATAATAACAAGGGTGATTATATTTAGACCTTTTAAAAATATGACTTATTATAGTATGATGTATATAAGTGTATGACATGTAATAAAAAAATAATTGATTAATATGACATATCTAGTATGTAAAACAGAAGGTGTCTAAATAATGACCCTTCAGGTGATAATAATCTGATATTATTGTATATAATATTACAATATACTTTATATTTCGTCATTAAAACTATAGTATGTTGCACAAATGGTCTATGTGGTTTCGTGGTTTAATGAATTTATTTCCCATAGTTAATACTTGAACTTCAAAATTTATATCATGGTCCATGTGGTAAAGCATTTTGTTTCGATATTGGTCCAAATGCACCACAAAAAATAAAAATACTCTTGCCCCTTTTATTTATTTATTTTATTCTAAACAATTCTAATACATATATAAAACTTAATAATAATCAGTATATTACATGTATACCGAAACATCCCTTTCCCTTTCTTCATTCCAAAGACTCATCTCCCTTATCTTTCCAGTCATCCATAACCCCACCTTTCCGATCACCCACCGGCCCTCAACAACTGTCGCCTGAAAAGACCACAACCACCATCATTGTATAGCTCACGCATAACCACCATCTATTTCAACCACCATTGCTAGAGAATACCACAACCATCATATCCACCATCTATTTGTTACATCCACAATTATCAAGCACAACCACCGTCCCCTACCCCCAATCCTCTTCTACATGCTTTTTTGTATTTTGTGTAGATCTCTTCAGATCTATACTTTAGGTTCTTTTAATCGTCATCGTTTCGGTTTATGTGTTATGATTTGACCATGGTGGTTTATGGTGGTGATGGGCGGTGGTAGAAAGTGGCAGACGGTGTTTTGGTGATGGTAAAGTTGTTGGGAAGAGGTAATTTGTTTATAATAATTTAATTATATTTATATAATTATTTAACATTTTATAATGAATAACAATAAAAAGAAAAACATAAATTAAAAGGAATGGACATTTTTGCCCTTTTACGTGTATCTGAGGCCAATATGTAAATTTTGAAGTTTATTAACCATTGGTGGGAATTGAGTAAACCACAAGGACCATTTGCCTAATCTATACTTAAAATTATTATAAAATAAAATCTAAATTCGTGAAGCGTTATGCTTTATGTGAGAGTGTCTACTTTTTGTTGTTATCAGAGTATAGTTTTAAGTACTTGAATTTGGTCAAGAAGCTTTAATATCACCTTGAAATATAAAAAAAATACAAATAACATATTATATTCGATAACACGGTTAGTTAAATACTTTAATTGAGTTATGATACTAAACTGACCGCGTTACAAAGTTTATGGTACTATATTACATATTTACATCTACGATACTTTAAAATAGTATCCAACATAATTACATAAGCTCGGGATACTAAGCTATACTTTTACTTTTTTATTGTTACATTATAAATTTTATTTGAAATGCACTTTATCGCTACACCTTAATTTAAACATCTTTAACTATAGTTAAAATTAAACAATTTTTATGACATGTTACCCGTTAAAAGGTTATTTATGTTAGTAAATTTCTTTGACAAATAAATTCTGAACTTTAATCCGTTTAACTTACACGTTATGTACTTTTTATTTGCATAGAGAGTAGAAGTTAACACAAATGATATGATTGCCTAACATTTGACGTGTAACTTATCAATACGCCACTCCATCCCTATCCTTCATTCCCTTGTCAACGAACGGGTAACGTAAAATATAACAATTATCTTATTGTGATTTATAAGGGCGGACCTAGAATTTAAAATGGATGGTAACACTGTTTTAAAAAAAATTAAATTTTACACTACGCGAGATTGCAATTTAGACTACGCAGACAAAATCGACTGGTGTCCCGTGCCACTACTGGCTTGGCTTTGAGTCCACCTCTGGGTGTTTCAGAGTCTGTCATTTTGTATGGGAGATAGATTTTTCTATAGGAGAAATTGATTCTTTTATATGTGATACAACATTTTTAAAACTAATTTACAAGTTAGTGAAACATTCATGTTTCATAGATGAGTCAATTACGTTCGTAAAAGAATCACCTCCCTTTTCTCATAGGCTATAGTTTTCAATAAACGTCACATTACAATCATATACGCATAACGTTGTAGGCCCACTTACACGCCGTAACTCCGGGGGTACAATTATTGACCCCCTCACTACATAAACCAAAAGTCAATAATCAAAATCAAAAATAAATTTAATACGTATTAAAATAAAACTTTATATATGTTATCTATGATACGATACTAATCACTATTTTTTGAATACAATATATAAAGAATTATAAAAAATAACCTTAATGGACCCTATTTATGTATACAATCAGGTTGTGTTATTCACTTATTCTACACTACACAATATTATTTACTCCATCGTGTTAAGAGCACCAAAAGGGCGGATGCTCTCGCTCGCATGAAAAAATCAGTAAAAGATAAACAAAATACATAGTAAAGAAAGTAAAGAAAAAACCAGTGGCAAGACAACGAAAAATTAGCGACACATGACATAGCGTGTCGGTAGGAGACACAACTGCATCGGTAGAAGTTGCAACTATGACAATGACACCAGGTGCAACGATGACAAGAAGAAACAATGTAAACTTTATACATTTACTTCTAATATTGCGTCTCCGGCAAGACATGAGGGTAAAGAAGATAAAAAGAATAAATTGTCTATCAAAAAAGACTATAATGGGAAGGAACCATTAGAGAGCCGGTAGATGGGGTAGAAAAGAGATAACATGTCTAAAACCATAAGATGAAAACGTTATAAATTGTCTATAACAATCATTTTTTATAGAATACCAAAAATACAAGAAGAATTTAATGACAATTTCTGATAAGCTTTAACCAGGATGAACTATCACATACTAAACATCAATATTCATTTTATCGAAATGCATGATATTAAGGCTTAGCGAAATAAATATGCATACCAAAAAACACATGTAAGGTTTTTTATTATAAAATCGAAAAACAAAAAAACATGTAAGGTTTTTTTATCAAGTATTCTACACATAATTATAGAGAAACTTACAATTCAACGTAGTATTCGTGTGTATAATCGAATAGTTTAAGTGAAAAAAAATACATTTTGATATAATTTAACAAGTTAAAAGACATATTTTTGAGTATCTAATTAACCAATTATCCATATATGATTTGATATGTTTATATGACTCATTTGAAAAGTGGAAAACATTGGTTGTATGATACATGTGACAAAAACTTCTCACAACTTTTAGAAGATAAATGTTTTTTTTTTGTTTTCACAACTTTTATGTTTTAAAATAACAAGCTCACAAATAAAAAGTTAGGTGTTGTTTGTTTTTAAAGACATAAATGTCTTATTTTTTAGTTCATGTCTTCAGAAAAATATGTGGTTTAGAAGATTTGCTTTTTAGCTTCTCAAAATAAGCAAAAATAAGACAGAATTATATCTTATATCTGCGAAAAAACAAACAAGTTTATTAGAAATGTTTGCGGATGCGCATACGTTTCTTTACAAAAAACAAACAAACTTATCAGAAACGTCTACGTGACCGCAAACGTTTCTTTAAAATAAGACCTTATTTTAAAAACAAACAAAGCCTTACTAATTCATTTAAAAAAAATTATTCAAATACTCCTTAATTAATTGTCTTTCATGTTAAGATTTATTTTTGTGTCTTCATAGTTTTTTATATTGACGGTGATGGTCACAACTACTTTAATAAAATGTTGATACAATTAAAAAACTCTAATTTTTAGCTATAAACGAAACTAAAAAATCCAGTTTTAACTCACATTTATCAAACATATCATTTATATGAAAGTAACTCTACTAGAGAATTTGACAAGAAATGAAGTTAACAAGCTATAAACAAACAAAAATAAATTAGTTGAAATTATACAAAAAATTCAACAAGTGAGAAATGATAATAGTTAGATGGGTATATGATATTTGCTTCTACCAATATAAAAAATTCAAAAATATATACTTTTTATCAAATTCTATTATGAGTTGTGTTCAATAAAGTCAATTTTAAAAATATAGTGCTAAAATTTTAATATTCAATCACAGGTGATTCAGTATACAATCACAGATGATTCAGTATACAATCACATGTGATATGTAAAAACTTCACATGCGAATTACGAAAATGTCATACCGTCCAAAATTTTCAAAAATACAATTTGGATCATTGATGTCATTGATCCAAACATTAAAATTAGTTCTATAAAACTAGAACTAAGTATAGATTATATGAAACATTATAATTTATATTTATAAATACTTAAATAAAAAAACATATTAATATTTTATTATTTATTTATTTAAGTGTTTATAAATTATAATAATAAAAATTTGTAAGTGCATATTTTAAGGACCACTTTTATATATAATTTTTGGGTCGCGGACGGAGGTATTTGATTTTGGTAATGTACGATTGCGTGGGCCCAGCGGTGGACCATCCTCTCAAGTGCAAGCACACACATTGAGACGAAGAAACCTAAAGCTTAAATACCCGGTCCTCTTCGCCTGCAATACAACAGGCCGGCCAAACTCCGAGCGCCGAACGGCCATTTCGCTTTTCCGATAGCCGGAGTTCAAAGCTTCTTCCAGGTAATCATCTTATTCTTCGATCTCCACTAATCGATTTACAATATGCTATGTGTGTATTCGTATAAACGTATTTATCTCATTTTGAATTTGAATTTGAATCTGCTGATTACAAGAGGTCGATATATCCGATAGATCTAAAAATTTGAGAGTTTAATAGCTTCGAACGTCGATTTTGATTGAACCGGCTTAAGTTTTCTGGATCTGATTTGCGCACTGGTTCTTTAATCTGATTCAAATTCTAGCTCTGTGATGCGAGCGTTAGCGTTAATGATTATAAGCATTCTAAACGTGCAAATGGTAAAGTTTCATTCCGTTTTTGTGAACTTTACTCTTTTTGTTTCGTTTTTTAGTTGGTGAAAATGTTTCTTCTTTATTGGTGTTAGATCCTTGTGGATTTGATTGTGGTTTCTCTTTATTCAATTACAGAATTACTTTCATTACCAATTTTAGATAAAATAATTGAAAACCCAATGTTTGCTCGTGGTTCATAGTTTTATCCTTTAAGGTCAAACTTTTGTTTTTTTTTACTTTTCAAGAGAAATTTATTGCTTTATTAGTGTTGCTGCTGATCTAATCGGATGAACGTTAAATCTAAGCAACATCATAAGAAAAGTAAATTTTAAAATTTACTTGTAAAGATGTTAGATGCAAAGAAGTTGGGTAAAAAGGAACAGGGGCTGAAAGAGGCTAGCTTTTAGAGGTTTTTTTTGGGTTCCAAAATAATTCTAACCATTTCCATAAAGTTTGACGATAGGAATCTTGTGATGCGAAATCAATATCACAAGTTATACAGAAGGAAAAAAAAAGAAAAAATCGATTCTATTATTTACCCAAAAGGAAATGTTTTTTAATATCTATATTTTGACTGGCGTAAAGAAAATTGATGCATTTTTTTTGGAGAAGGATGAAGCAGCTTAGCACCAGTTACTAAACTTTAACAAATCTTCTCAACTTTGAACTAAAGTTTCATTTTTTTCCACCACATGATGTGTTCTGGCTGGAAAGGGTCATGTAATGACTAAGCAATTTGTTATGTAACTCGTCACCGATATATATGCGATACTATATATAGTATAAATAAAAAATAAAAAAAAATAAAAAAAAATAAAAAAAAATGAAATTGCCAATGAATTAGCAACTGCCTTAAATTAGGTTAGTAATTTTGTAAGGGAAAATAAAGTTTTGGCCCCAAATAAAAAAATTCGAAGCTCTGCCACTGGGCTCTCATGACTCTCACTCAAGTCTCAACTTGAGAGGTGGATGCTTCGTACTACCATCATATCCATATCATATGTAACATTTTTTTGGTTTGGGTGTGTGTTTGTCCATTTTGTTGAACATGGAACATGGAACATGGGCCTCACCTAACTTTGGCAACTTAGTGAGTAGATTTTAATATTTGAAAATTCTATTTTTTCGTGTTAAATCTTCCTACTTCTTCTCCTACCTATTTAATAATTGACATATGCAATGCACAAATTCTATTTCTTAGTCTCGTCTCTTGATTTTGTTACTTGTATTGATCCTATAAGTAGAAGGATTACAAAGTAGGAGAATATAGAACTTGTCTAATATTTTATTTGATTAGACCAAGTTGTAAATATGCTTTTGCCAACAACCCTCCAATTTATGGCATATTCCCACATCAAATATGTCCCAATCGAATCTTCGTGTTTTGTATAAATATCCTGCTCTCCACCTCTGATTGGACATATACTTCAATTTTCATTAAGTTTTATATAATTATGTTTTAAGCAGTTGGACTTTACATTGGTTCCCAATAGCTTTTCACAATTCACACAGATGCTAATTCTTAGAATAAGAACTATGCAACTACGAAACTTTTTACTTTTTTTTTTAATTGCACGAAAGTCTATATTATTAGATAGGGATATTGTTTGTAGAGGCCACCCAAGTATTAAGCTATTTTCCATTAAGGTCACTGGCATATTGAAACTGCTTTATGCTAAATGCGGTCAAGATTTTAAAGAGCATTATTCGTCATTAGGCTTGTTCTTTTCCCCTGAATTTTTGTTATAATTTATAAATGAAACTGAGTACATACTTGGGTGACGTAATGAAAAAATGTATACTTGGATCTCCTTCACATACATTATACCCTATTAGATATTTATATTGATGAGTGTGTTGGTCAGATTGGATGTCCTTCACATACTTTATAGATGAATTTGGCGTGCTTTTAAAGTTTGCAGTCAAAACTGGAATGCTAACCATGCGAGGAGGCATTGAATATTGCCTTATTGATGTCTTTTAAATCCAAGAAAGTACTACAGTTTATTAGCAAAAAATGTACTTGAATTTTTTAATTGTTTGGTTTCTGTCTCTATGCAGTGATGTTGTTTGTTTTCCACTTTCCTGGACCCCATGCTATTTTATATCTTAAAGTTAAATGGCCTATATTCATAGATTCAGATCCAGATTTATTTATATGTTAATAAAATGGACGTGCTTGTTTTATTATCAATTGCGCATGTGCACTATAGATACTATAAACAACCGCCAGTTTTATATAAGCCATTATTTTTATACTTATTATATATTTTTTCGCTCTGGTTTTAAATTTTAATAATAGATATAATTGCAACTTTTCCTTAATGGGAAGAGGTCTCTTTCACACCAGCTTGACGCTTGATATTCTTTAACTCCTGATTTTAGGCGTGATTAGAATTTGCTGTGTTTTGACTTTTGATGCATAAATAAGTTATTTTGAGATTGTTTATTCAAACTGATTATTTGCGAGGAAAATAAGCTATTTTTAATAATTAGTTTGATGCCGCATAATCCCAAAACAAGTGGAATACTAACAATCCTGTACGTCAAACTGACTATCTAAAATAGTTTCTGCCCATAAAGAAGTAAACAGGTTTTTGAAACCACAATATCAGATATTTATGAAAATGCGAAGAAAATGAGCATACTTACCACTTCTGGTTGGTTACTGAATCTACTTTTTATGTTTCCATGGTGATTTTTACATAATTAAATTATAGAAATGAGTGTTTAAAAACCATAGTCCATAGACTAGGGTGCATGTCTAAACACCCAACTAAAAATGAAACCCTGCTTTTGTAAGGTGGGTTTCTGGTTCCTTAACATGGTTAACAGTTAAAAGTAATGTCATAAGGTTACTTGATATTTAGATCTTTACAGTACATTTTGTTTGCAGGTCATTGAACAATGGGTGCAGGTGGACGAATGTCGAGTCCCCCAAGTGCTGAGAAGCAAACCAAGCCTGATCCGCTCCAACGGGTTCCTTACCAAAAACCGCCATTCACAGTTGGAGATGTAAAAAAAGCCATCCCACCTCATTGTTTCAATCGATCAGTTATCCGTTCATTCTCTTATGTTGTGTATGATCTCACAATCGCTTCCATCTTCTATTACCTCGCCACTAATTACATCCCTCTCCTCCCTAGCACACTCGCCTATGTAGCGTGGCCTGTTTATTGGATCTGTCAAGGGTGTGTCCTAACCGGTGTTTGGGTCATAGCCCATGAATGTGGGCATCACGCCTTTAGTGACTACCAGTGGCTTGATGACACTGTGGGGCTTGTCCTACATTCAGCCCTTTTGGTCCCTTACTTCTCGTGGAAATACAGCCATCGCCGCCACCACTCCAACACAGGCTCAATCGAACATGATGAGGTTTTCGTCCCCAAACTTAAATCAGGTGTCCGCTCAACTGCAAAATACCTAAACAACCCACCAGGCCGAATCCTAACACTACTCATTACCTTAACTCTCGGCTGGCCTTTATACCTCATGTTCAACGTTTCGGGCCGATACTATGACCGATTTGCATGCCATTTTGACCCTAATAGTCCTATCTACTCCAAACGTGAACGTGCCCAAATCTTCATCTCTGATGCTGGGATAATGGCAGTTCTTTACGGGCTCTTCCGTCTAGCAACAACCAAAGGGCTTGCATGGGTCCTAACCATATACGGTGGCCCGTTGCTTGTGGTCAACGGGTTCTTAGTCCTGATCACATTCTTGCAACACACCCACCCGTCATTACCTCACTACGACTCGTCCGAATGGGACTGGTTACGTGGGGCTTTAGCCACCATTGACCGTGACTATGGCATTCTAAACAAGGTGTTCCATAATATTACTGACACTCATGTGACCCACCATTTGTTCTCCACAATGCCTCATTATCATGCAATGGAAGCCACAAAGGTGATCAAGCCGATTTTGGGAGATTATTATCAGTTTGACGGGACATCGGTTTTCAAGGCTATGTATAGGGAGACGAAAGAATGCATCTATGTGGATAAAGACGAGGATGTTAAGGATGGTGTTTACTGGTACCGTAATAAGATCTGATAGATCGATGAACGAGCATTAAGAGAATGGCAAATCGTCTTCCTTTTCAAGTGGTTTCCGTTAGTTTATGTTTGGCTTTTGTTGTTATCGAGTTGTAGTCAGATGAATAACATTTGTACTCGAATATGGTGTTTGTAGACTCTTTGTTTTAGCTTTGAAATGGATCTACGTCTTTAGCATCAGCTTTGCTTTGATCTTTATTAACCGATTATGTCAAGAATGACGAAACAGCTGTAAACTCGGGGAGATTAAGGTGGAGTTCTAATTTCAACGGTCTGGATGCGAGTGTTAGACCTCTCTTGGTGTTTGGCGCCTTTCAAGAGGAGACTACAAAAATCATACACGTTGATATAACATGCCACAGACAATGGTGTTAAAAAAAACCGAAGAACCGACCTGCCTCGCATGAACCGAAACCGAAAAAACCGATACCCGAAAAACCCGTAACTCGAAACCCCGAAAACTAGGGTACCCGCTAAACTCGGGGTGGGTTCGGTTTTTAAAATTCAATATCCGCGGGTACCCGCCCCGCCCCGTATGCTTTTACCTTATATATATATATATATTTGTTAATATGAAATAACAAAATCATTAAAAAACTTAAATCCCTCAAAACTACCTAACTTACTTCTAGTAACCCCTACGGTTTCCCCCAACTATTTTTTTGAGCTTCGATATCGAGAGTTCGCAAGCTTGCACAAATCGAGAGTTCAACATGGGGACACTGAAATCGGTCAACAATACCAACTTTAATCATATCAGTTTTTTGTTTCTACGAAGCTCTCATCAAAGATCTGTTTGATTGCTAGTGATTTATTCATTATTATTGACTTGTTTCTGCCATTGTTAATTGTTTTATTATGAATCTAAACTTGTTGATAAAAACAAAATTGAAAAACAGTTTCATTTTAGGATACCCGTGACCCGAACTGTGGATACTCGCCTCCCTTCGGGTACCCGCTGTTTGTGGTTCGGTTTCGGTTCCAAAACTAGATACCCGCTCCGCAGTTGTGGTTTGCAAAAATTCCACTACTCGTCCCGCCCCGCCCTGTAAACACCCCTAGCCACAGAGCACAAAAAGATGATTTGAATCTAGCATTGTGATCTATTAATACCTACTTATAAATGGATCAAGAATTTTTTATTAGGGTTTAACTTTCTAATAAATTATAAATTAATTAAAGTTAAGCATATAATTTCAGAATTTTTGGTTCGGGTTTTCGTTCTCTAAGTAATTAAAGCAAGTACTCAACAAATAAATTGAATGGTGAAATACGATTTAATCATCAAGGTTTTTCTTACTTTTCGGTTTAATCATTAAAAAAAAAATTCTAAACAGTTTAACCGTAAAGTTTCATTTACCTGTTACTTTAACTCACCTATAATTACATGTAAAATCTAATTAAACACCCCTAAATCTTTAAAAACCAAGTTATCCGTCCTTATTACCACCACCAAACACTCTCATTTAACTAAAAGCCCCCTCCCCCTTTCTCTCTTCTTGTGAAGATGAAACTACTCCACCACTCAACGACCACCGCTGCATGAAGCACCGCTTCTGTTGTCGCATGAAACACCACCTTTGCCTCGGCCTACGCATGAAGCATTGTCATCAATTTGGGGTCGTTTGGATTTGAAGGCACGGTCACAAGCACAACCTCCACATGTCGATTTAGGGTCCTCTTCCCCGCTTGTTCAACTGTCAATCGAAGTACATAGGTGAAGACTATGGGTTATGTACTTCTGTATTTCATCTGGTTTGAAGGCTTTTGAATTTGAAGGCAAGGCCACAATGGATTTTCGTTTTGATCTTCATCACCAGACATTCGCTCTATCTCTCTCTATATAAACACTCCTTTCCAGATCAATAAAGATGAAAGTTACAATAGTGGAGCTGCTTGATGGTAATTTCCGGTTAAGGTTTAAGGGTGTTGGCTTCTCGTCTTTGTTTCTTTGTAGTTCATCGAGATTTCCCATTATTTTATATTTGTAATTTGTTCATTTATAGGTTTTCTTCATAAATTTGTTGATCCATTCAAGAAGTTACCTTTGGGATTTGTTTATTTTTTGTTTCCATAAATTCAAACCTTCAAGAATGTTCATTATTGATTTTTTAGAAATTCAAAAGTAAATAAAAAATGATCTGATGAAGATAAAGGATGTATGATAGAAGATCAATTGGGTTTATTTTCATATTTGATAAGAAGAAAAAAAATTAAAAAATATATAAATAAGAAACACGTAATTAACCTCGTAAACAAGTTCTAGGTAAGAAAAAAAGGTAAAAATACAAAACAAACAAAACCTGATGATTTATAAGGAAATCAAATTAAACTTTATGGTTAAATCATTTAAAATAAACTTTAATGATAAAACCAAAATTAAGAATAAAATTTCATGATTAAACCATATTTCACCCTAAATTAAATTAACCAAGTAGTCAAAAATAGAATATTTATATAGTTTTACTAGTTTTAGATAATACATATTTCGTTATAAAAGTAACTAAATAATCCTTTAAAATTTCCTCACATGTGTTCTATAAAGCTTATTATTCGCATACGTCATTGCCAAAAATACTAATTTTCACACCTATTGTCACCACCAAAAGGATCAACAAAAAATTGATAAGTAAACATGATCAAAAGTTCTATGTTTGTTTAGCTACATGAGCTTCTTTGATAGCTCTCGAATACCCTTCAATCCAATCATCTATTCTCCTTCATGAATGAAGATGTCAACAACATATCAAGACGATGCAATTCAATGTTTAGATACTCACTAGGATAAAATCTTGCAATTGTAATCAACTTTTATGTATTGAATGAACATATTTTATCAAAAGGGTTCAAGCTTCACATGCATCAAGTAACTCCATACCTACCTCATCAAATGATTGTTGAGTTCTTGAAACTGTAGATCAATGATGGTTAACAACAATTCTACTTGATAACGATGAAGGATTTTATGTTGTTGGCCACGCTTTTTTCATCCCTAATGAACATATAAACTTTCCATGTTAGGAACTTTAACACCGTTTATCTCACAAAATAAGGAAATGACGGTAGCCACACGGTATAAATTAATTTAAAGTAATCTAAATGACGATATTGCTAGTATAAATTAAGAAAAAAGAATTTGTATTCCTGTAACGCCTAAATTAGATACTATCACGCTCCGGTACCCTTTTTTTAACAAGTAAATACTAAAATAACAACCGTATTTCACTGTCCGCCTTTCAGAACTTCCCCCCAAATTCTTTCGGTTCCCGCCTCTCATCAATCAATCCTCACCCCATTCTCCTTTCTCTCTCGACTCACCGCCGGAAACTCACCGCCGTGCTTCTCTCTCTTAGTCGCCGGCGACTTGTTTCTGAAGAACCTGATAGTGGTATGTACAGGCAAATTTACCGTTTTCCAACTTTAAGAGTTCACCGGTCATTTTTACTTTTTATGTTTTTTATACACGTACAGTATTCTGTTTGCAGTTTGAAAGTTACCTGCAATAGGAATGACAGCCATGGATATTGAAACTGAGACCCTTCAGAGAAAACAATCTATCTATCAATCTATGGTAACTTTTGTTTTCTGAGTTTGTTAATTTATGAAATCTCAGTGATCTAGGTTAAAACCTGCTTATTATTAACAGGATGAGATGTTTGAGATTCAAAAGGAGATGTACAAGGGTCAACAATATAGTCAGATATACTATATTCGGTTACACCTGATCAGAACCCTAATTTACTCCCTCCTTCCCAATTGGAAACCTCACTTGCCAGGTACATTGTTTCATATACTATATATCTTTTCATCGACTGTTGTAAATACTCTTTAAATTTGGTTCTTTATTTTAATTCTAACTGACGTTGGTGTGGTTTAATTTTTAACTATTATGTCATTGTTTGGTGATTAAGGTTTCAATTTCTCAACATTTTTACATTTGTTATGATGTAGTTTGTACAGTTTTGGGGCTAGAAGAAGGCAAAGAGTGCATTATTGTTGGAACCCTCTATAAGCATATGAAGCTCAAACCTACCATTCTTAGCGAGTACTCAAAAGAGGTATACATTACAATAATTGTCACTGCTTCTCTTTTGTTTCTTCTCAAATTCATACGATTATAATTATTGTGGGTGGATTTTATACAGAGGTCTGCAACCCCACTTGTAAGCCCTGATAATTTTGTGCACCCAGATGATAATTTGGTTCTTGAAGATGAGAGCGGAAGAGTAAATCTCAAAGGCAGTGTACTATCACCTTCTGTATATGTAACAGGTCTGTATCATGATTTTTGGAACATATCTAATAATTTTTACAAATTTTAAAACTTGCTTTTATGTGGGTGCAATGTTCAAGTAGATTTGAGTTTATATGGCTTTGAGGTTTACACATATGTGTTTAGCCAAGCTTATAACGGGTTATTTTCAGTTTTAGTATGTTATGCAAAGGACTGCTGGTTGTTATGCTGTTTTTTATTTAGACTTAAAATAATTGTACTCCAAAAATGTCTTTGTGCTGATATTTCTGTGATCCAAAGGCAATGTCGTTGCTTTACATGGAAAAGAAACTACTGGAGGTGATTTTTTGGTTGAAGATATTCTTGAAGCCGGCTTACCACCACAATTGGATCTACTAAATAAATCAGGTATAATCCCAACAAAGAATAAATGTTTTAAGTTTAACCATTTCTTCAACATATGCAACGTTGTGAAACTCACTAGGCGGCTAGGCATTACTCAAATTACTTGAATGGTTGACCGTGGTGTATGCTAGGTCTAGGTGGGGAGTACTTGGTGAGTTATTGGATAGGTTATTTTAGTGAAAATTTGAAACCATACGTATGCCATGTTTAACTATTTGGCTACTTAATATTACAAGTTCATAAAATATGAATACTCATTCATTATTTAAATTGATTCATAATCCTCGTCTTCTCTGTACTGTGTGATGATGTGAGCTCCATCAGATTCATATTCAACCTTTTCACCTTTTTCCTCCTTACTCCCATACTCAAATTCTTCCTTCAAAAGGTTCTCAGTATCTATAACTTCTTCGAGGTCTTAAATATTCATGGTTCACACAGGGAGAGAGCATGTGAAAACAAAGAGATATGCGAGAGAATCGTTTCTCATTCAGCTGTGTAAAGAAAAGGGTATAAAAGAGTATATATACATAGCCTATACAAGGAAACTACATATTTACATTTTAAGTCCCTAAGCGATACAATTCTAACACTCCCCCTAAAGTTGGAGCATATATATCATAGGCACCAAACTTGTTGTAAATATAGTTAACTTGAGGTTCTCCGAGGGACTTCTTAAACCCATTGCAAGTTGGTCTTTCGAATTAATGAACCTAGTTACTACTAGACCATCAAGCAATTTTTCTTTGATGAAACGACAGTCAAATTTGTTTGGTCCTCTCATGGAACACTGAGTTGGAAGCATTGTGAAGGCTTGCTTGGTTGTCACATCTGGGCTTCAAATATGTTTGGTCCTCTCATGGAAGTATGGAATACTGGGTTGGAAGCAATGCGAAGGTCTGCTTGGTTGTCATATATGAGCTTCATTTAAGAAATCTGACAAAATCTCAACTCCTCAAGAAGTTGTTTGATCCATATAAGTTCATAGGTAGCATTTGCCATAGCTCACCTTGCTACCACATTCTGTTTCTTATTTTTCCAGGAGACTATATTACCCTCAAAGAGCACACAATATCCAGAGGTTGATCTTGTACTAAAAGGACAACCACCATAATCAACACCAATGTAGCTAAAAGGACAACCACCATAATCAACATCAATGTAGCAGGACACCTCCGTGCTCCCTTTGTTCGTATAGTAGACCTTCCCTGGAATTCCTTTGATGTATTTTAGGATCCGTAGAGCGGCTTCGCAACGAGTGTCACATGGGGCATTTAGAAACTGACTAACTATACTCACAATAAAGGAAATGTCGGACTAACTATACTCACAACAAAGGAAATGTCTGGATCTGTTACTATGAGATAGATGAGCCGACCTACCACTTTTCAAGTTTGACATTAGGATCCCTGAGAAAGTGTTTGATAACGTGATCTGTTTGATAAGGTGTTCTTTTAACTGTTGTCAAGGTTGTAAAAATCGCTAGGCGAATATAGTCTGTCGACTATCTTCAAGCGATTAATTGGCCTAGGTGGTGATTAATCGGTTTCTAGGCGGGAACCTTAAATTATAAAGGAAGTTATTTAAAAAATTAATAAATATTAGCTATACCCTAACAAAATAAATCAATAACCATCAAAAAGTTTAAAAAGCTTGAAAAATAATAACCATAGGTCCATAATTAGTAATACCCTAACAAAATAAGTCAAACAATATTAGCAGATTTCAATTAAAAAAAATAAATTCAAACCCTTTTGTTGGCTACCGAGGACCAATTAGGACCACAAAATGACCGATTTTTACCACAATCAATAAACCTCACTATGATGTGATTTCTAGGTCGGTGGACCGTCGATAATTGCCTAGGCGGATATTAATCGGCCACGGAGACCGATTTTTTACAACAGTGACCATTGTATTCCCTCATTATCATTCCTTGTGATAACTATGTCATCAACATACACTATCATGTAGACACACAATGTCCTAGAAGTTCGATAGAAAACTGAATGATCCACCTCATTGTCTCATCCTGAATTCTTTTACAATGGCACTAGATCTCCCAAACAAGGCTCTTTGAGATTGTTTTAAACCATAGAGAGATCTTCGTAGCCTGCAAACTAGACTGTAACAAACCCACGTGGTTGCTCCATGTATACCTCTTCTTGCAGATCGCCATGGAGGAAAGCATTTTTTATGTCCAGTTGGTATAGAGGCCAATCACACATCGCAACCATGGACAGAAGAATATGAATACTCGTCATTTTGGCAACACGAGAAAGTATCAATGCAGTCCATGCCAAAAAATTGAGTGTATCCTTTGGCGACCAGGTTTAAGACAATCAAGTTTACCATTGGGACCTACCTAAGGGGTGAATATTCGACATCAGCCTACCTTATTTTGCCAAGAGGTAATGGAACCAACAGGCAGACACTTCATGTTATTGATGGTTTTTGGGATAGATACCGAAGCAAGACCTGTAACACATGCTGATAAAACTGATGATAAGCGATCATATTGAACGTCATTATAGGTTGGGTAAGGTTTTGTAGTTGACCTTGTAACTTTCCGCTTAGCAATGGGCACATTATCATTTAGTGGATCAGTTGGCGAAGAGAATGTTCAGAGGGTCCTGTATTCGGTGGATCTGTTTCTCAATAGGAGAGGGTGGTGCATGGGGATGAAGATGATACGTTTTCAACGGTGGAGAGCTGACAATGAGAATTGAAGTAAGATCGCCTGATCAAGACTAGATTTGTTTTGTGACCGAGTAGAATAATAGAGTTGATAATCAAAAAGTGTTACATATTTGACCATGGATTATCTGTTAAGGCTAGGAGAGTAACAACTATAACCCTTCTGGAGTAGCCAAAGAAGACTCACTTGATTGCTTTAGGGGCTAGCATATCTCTACCAGGATCAAGACAATGAACAAAACATACTCATCCAATTGGATGCAAAAGAAGATGATAGGGTGGTTGTGTCTGAAACAAGATAGAAAATGGGGTTTGATTCTGTAAGATAAACGAGGGCATGCGATTAATCATATAACAAGATGTCATCAACTCAAAATTTTAGTGGGAGTTTGGCATGTTTGAGCAACACCATTTTGCTGTGGGGTTCCGAGGGCATGATTTATGTAATATGCCATGAGAAGACAAAATCCTGAAATGGGGTAGAAAAATACTCAAGAGCATTGTCACTCATGAAAACATGAATGGTTGCCCCGAACCGGTTTTAATATTAACATAGAATTCTTTAAATATAGTAATAATTTAGAACGATTTTCATTAAAAACCAAGTTGAATGTGAATAATCATCAATGAAAGTAACAAAATATTGAAAACCCAATGTGGAACATACTCTATTAGGACCCACATACTAGCGTCTACAAGAGAAAAAAGAGAATCGACACGATTATTGACTCGTTTAGGAAAGACACCACGAGTGTTTTTTTAAATGACACGACTCACAATCTAATGACTCTAAAGAAGATAGACTCAGCACAATCTTCTTTAACTTGGATAAAGAAGGATGGCCATATAAATGATGCAGATACTGTGGTGAAACGATACTCGAAGGATGAGATCCGTCCCGTGCTCAGTCCTATATAAACACAGAATCCTGAGTAAAGGTTATAAGTAGGAATTGGTTCTAGTAATACAACTGATAGGTAGTAAATTAAAGGGACCTTTTAGGGACGTATAGAATAGAGTCCAAGAGCAATGAAGATACAGGCTGGGCTGTGCCTATGCCATTAACAGGAGTCATATTGCCATCAGACATAGTAAGTGGTGGTAAGGTGTCAGAATTGAGAGAAGAGATATTTGTAGATTGTCGATAGCACCAGAATCCACAATCCATGGGCTCATATTCTAGGCTTGAAGTTGCAGTAGAGGTAGACCGCTTGAAACTAAAGCAAAGCTTCATAATCAAATAATGGCAGATTGAGTGTTGGGTTTGATGAAGCAACCTGAATGGAACTAGTAGTAGATTGACCTGTCGAGGGCGACCATGTTTCTTCCGGCATTTATCTCTTTATGACCAAGGCGGTGACAAAAAAACACAAGATGGACCTTTGCTATTACCTCCCTTCTTCCAACCCGAAGCAAAGACAGTTGGAGCCGGAGCTGGAGAGGTTGGACTTGGGTTTGCCAGAAAAGCTAAAAGAGTCTGTCCCTGTGCTGCAATATTGGTGCCGGTCATGTTCAATAGTCGTCGAAAGTATGCTTCATGGTGGGTGCAGTAGAACCGGTAAGAATTCAATGCCTTGCGGTTTCAAATTCAGGTTTGAGACCAGAGAGGGCAACAACCATGAAGAACTTCTCCTGCTGA
The DNA here is from genome assembly GCA_038502395.1 of Dittrichia graveolens. Classification (NCBI taxonomy): domain Eukaryota; kingdom Viridiplantae; phylum Streptophyta; class Magnoliopsida; order Asterales; family Asteraceae; genus Dittrichia; species Dittrichia graveolens. The sequence goes on along the minus strand of JARJIL010000002.1, from coordinate 80,978,163 downwards.
GCAGTCTCATGAGCAATAAGTGCTTCAAATTCTTGCATGAGGGCACAAACATATCCCAAATAGATTCCATACTTCCATCTTGCTTCAGAGTCCGAATACGATGAACAACCATATACAACCGCTGTATGTCATTGGTATAACACTCAGAGGCTTCAATTCATACATCATAATATGTTTCATATGGCCAAAATAATGTGTTTCCGTCTTCTGAAAGTCTGCAACCTCTTATTACATATTTGTAAGTCTACCAAGTTCTCTAATATTTTCCTCATTAGATGTTTCTATTCATTCAACAGGAGAAGACAAATATATAGTGTTAGTATCTGGATTAAATGTCGGTAGCAGCTCTTCTAACCCTCTTCAGCTACAGCTTCTTATTGATCACATTACTGGGCATCTAGGAGATGAAAAGGTCGAACAAGTTTCCCTCTTCAAGTTTTATATAAAGATTTCATATATATACTACTAAAACTTCAAAACAAATATCTCACTTCTCTCTATTATTACCAAACAGGAGCAACACTCAGCAGCTCAAATAGTTCAAGTAGTTGTTGCTGGTAATTCTGTCCAAATTCAAAATGGTCTTCTTCATGGTCAGGTAACAAAGCTAATTACTATGATCAATTTGACACTGCAATTAAAATTCATAACAGGGCATGCTATTGGTGATGGCAACATGCATATTATATTATTATTCATTGATTGCAGAATTTGGCCTCTAAGGATTTATCTAAGTTATCTGAACCAATCAAAGAATTGGATATCTTTTTGACTCAGGTACTTGAAGATTGATTTACGAACATAAGTAATTGTCAACCTGATTTTAATAGTCTGTAAATGTCTGCAGATTGCTGCAAGCATGCCTATAGATATCATGCCAGGATACAACGATCCTTCGAACTTTGCTCTACCACAGCAGGTTGTCATACTTCATATCTTTTTAAAAGCATTTATGTCATGAAGTAATTTATTTTTTACATTGTTTTTCATTACAGCCTTTAAACAGATGCCTTTTTCCTGGATCAGCTGCCTATAACACATTTAGGTCCTGCACCAATCCTCATGTCTTTGTTGTGGACAATGTTAGGTAATACATGTTAGACCTGTATGGCAAATTTATGTCTTCTCGTTAGAGATGGTGATTTAAAAAAATTTTAACTCAAAGGAAACGGGTCAACCGGGTTTGAAATGTATTTCCTTGTCATAAGAATTTATCTGAAACCATTTATAGAAAGTTGGACAAAAAGTGTTTGGGGTCGATGTGACATGGTCTGTTTTGACCCATACAAAAAACTACCTATTTTGATATGTTGCCCAACTTGACTACGTTGCCACATATATGTCTTGGTATTAGTGTTTAGTATATGTGGTTCTGACGTTTACTTCCAATAACCCTCAGATTTCTTGGAACATCTGGTCAAAATATTGATGATCTTGAGAGGTATTCACAAGCAAAAGATACATTAGAATTCATGGAAAGGACTATGAGGTGGAGGCACCTTGCCCCAACTGCACCAAATACACTTGGTAACATTCAATAGCCTTTTTAAAGTTATATTTGTTAATTGTTATTTATAATATTTCAAAAACACATTTTCAGTTTGTCGATTGCATATCTCTTGTACAATGCAGCTAATCCTTTTAACATGATTTTATCCAAAAGGATAGATTATTTGTTTATGATTGCTTAGTGTCAAAATGATATAAAAATGAATATATTCATGTTATTGGGTTACAGGATGCTATCCTTTCACTGATAGGGACCCTTTCTTCATTGAGAGCTGTCCTCATGTTTACTTTGTTGGTAATCAGGAAAAATATGCAACTCGGATACTAAAAGGTTCTTCAGTTCATGTTATATACACTATGCGCTATTTACTGATTCCTTTTATAAGTGTGTTCTAGTGTTAAACTTTTATAATGTTTTGGTAAAACTTTCATGCAGGATCAGAGGGTCAGGTGATAAGACTCATTTCTATTCCCAAGTTTAGCGAGACAAGCATTGCTGTTATGGTAAGCCCTCTTACTAAAATAGCATAGGAGAGTTGAAAATGTAAAACAAATTATACAACTTTTGCATGCTTATGTTTTTACTACATTCATTTATTCTATAATCTAAGGGGGGTGTTTGGTTCATGGACTTGAAATCCTAAGGATTCCAAAGCCTTGGGATTTTAAATTTATTTCAATCCCTTGTTTGGTTCATGTAAAAGACAATTAGATTTCTAGGGCAATGATGGTGAAGGAGTCGACTCACCTTCACAACTTGACTGGCTCAAAGACGGGGAAGGCGGAGATGGTGAATGGTGACGGTTACGACGGTGGCCGATTAGGGTAGCAATGGCTGCAAGGATGAAGGCGATGGCGAAGTGTCGGTTGATGTAGTGAAGGCAACGGTGAAGCGTGGTTTGATAGGTCCCAATTATGAAATTCCACATACGGGGGATTTGGAAATACAACCCCTGGCCCTTTCCTAAGGATTTTGAAATCCCACATATGTGGGATTTGAAATCCAAATCCCATCTTTCTTATTTTCTACCAAACATGGGATTTGAAATGCAAATCTGGTGAAATCCCTCAAATTCCCACGAACCAAACACCCTCAAAGTATTTCGTCTGTTGTGGTTATTAAGGTGTGTTTAAGATGTTTCTCCGTCCTCCGGGTTGATGGTTCAATTCCTGTTGTGGACATACGTGTAGGTTAGGGGGTGTATGTGTTTCCTGTTAAAAAAGTATTTTGTCTGTTGTCTTGTGTGCTTCTGGCCTTGCTCATCCAAAGTGTCAATTTTTAGGTTGGGTTTGATGAGGAGCACCTTCTTCCCAAAATAATCTATTGATTGTGTTTGTAATATTCAGGTTGTTAAATATTTCATAAAGATTGTATTTTCTAAATAATAGGAGGTTTTATGCATCATTAAGAAAGTGGGAATACACTTTAGTCGACTTTCAATCCCATTTGACCCTATTCTTTTTATGTGCTTAATCTGTTAGAGATAACGGAAATCGACCCATTCACAACCCTTTTTAAATGCCACCTTTATTGTATTTTGATTACAAGTTTCTTGTCATGCAATTTGCTTAAAGATTTTGGTTTCTATGATTTCTGCATCAGGTGAACCTGAGAAATCTTGAGTGCCACACGATCAGTTTTGGGACTCAAATCGGCATATAAGTACGTATCAGGTTTTTACTTACTTTAACTATCATCCATTTAGTAGCTAATGCACGTGACTAGTTAAAAAGGCTAGCTGATCGTTTACATGTTTTGCAACTGTATTCTATTCTCTATATGATGAAATTATCTTCTGGATTTGTGAATGTTCACCATCTGAAATTTCTGATTAGGTCTTGTTAGTCTCTTTTTATTTTAATGTTTTAAAATCAAATCCATCCAGATTATCTCCGTGTAGGGGTTACGTTTAGTTCGGTTGTTGACCAAAATAAATTAGTATGGCTATAAACGACAGTTCCGTTATGGTGTGTAACATTGCTGAACGTCTCAACTTGGTATTATAAAATGACAATTCTTTCTCCTTTTCTTTCCAAACTCTACAATGCACTTTCGGAATGACTTTGTAGCTCTTTCTTAACCTCATTGATATGATACGGATATCCACTAGAGGTAAGAGCTTCCACTGGGAAGAACTTTCAAGATCCATTTTATGCAACATGCGGATCATGGAGCGAAAATCAACACCAGCACCATCATAAATATGATCACGCATTGCAGTTAACCATGCCTTCCCTTTTCACAGTTTAAACACTCGGATCATATTGACCACAACTTCACATAACCAAGTTGATCATCAAATTTAGCTGTCAAAATAAAGTCACAAGCAATTAAGAACATGTTACTTATAACATACAATTTTTTAACATCCGGATTTTACTCGCAAGTCTATTGCACCAAAACAAACAAGCAACCCAATGTGACTTTGTAACACTTTGTTAACCTCATGGTACAAGGATTGCAGGCACGAGCTTCGCTGCGTATGTAAAATTTTAAGATCATCTTCAATAGTAATTTTATCTATTTTATACATTTCTATACATAAGAAAAAGTGTATATATTTTTTAGAATATTCAACATCTAAAAACTCCATCTTCAGTTATCTATAATCCTTTTCAATTATTTACACTTAACCACTTTTTTTAAGCATGTCTTATAACTTTAAATCAAGCATTGAAGCATCTTATTTGATAAAATATTGTTCAAAGAATATACGAAATGGGGTATTAAAATAGGGCAAATGGATGAAAAAAGGAATATAAATATCAAAATTTAAGAATAAAATAGCGCGTAATTTTTTTTAAATTTAGGGTTGTGAATAAGAATAAAATAAGTTATTTTTTAGTTTTTAAAAATAGTAATTTGTTTCATGTATGGAAAGTTAATTATAAGGACTTGAGTTGTGATTACCGTTTTTTAAAAAGTGTTAGGCTGTTGTTATTATCCTCGTAAATTTTATTATAAAAAAAATAAGATAATCATTTCTAGATTCTATTCTAATAAACTAAGTTTACAATCCGTTTTTAGTAAAAAAGTTATATGTTACATTTAAGGCATTTATTTAAAGTATTTAGATTTCAAAAGTATATTGAAGTTGTCACTTTTTGCTACTGTGTATACCAAACTTTGAAAACTGCAATTTAGTGTATTGAATTTTCTATAACTACCAAATGATGTATTCAACCTGATATAGCAGGTTAGAAGGTAATGTGTCACCGGTTTTGATGATGTGATGGATGATATGACATATGACATAGATTTCCAAATTTTAAAAAAAATTCAAATAAAATGAATATTTATTTTTAATAATAATAAAATGAAGAAATCTGAAACATTCATTTAATCCCTTACTTCCCGTAGACTACCACCCTCCACTTCTGTCAACCACCACCTTCCACTTCCTCGACCACCACCACCTTCCGGCAACCACCACCACCTTTGTTTTAGATGGCTTTGGTCCTCATTTTTTATTGAAGGCCGACCTTCCACTTTCGTCGACCACCATCACCACCTTCGTTTTTTATGGCATTGGTCCTAGTTTTTGATTGAAGGCCGACCACCACCACCACCACCACCGTAAGAAACATATGTAAAGATTTAGGGTTCATCGAATGATATCAATTTAGGGTTCATGGGTATCGATTCCAGTTTATGCTTCTGCTAATCGATTTGGAGTTCTTGTTCGATGAGGTAAGTTTAGGGTTTCTTTACATATGTTTTGTGTTTCTTTACAACTTTTGAACCATTTAGGGTTCTTAAATGCTTCGGGTTTATGCTTTAGATAATCGATTTGGGGGTTTTTGTTCATATGCGATCTGTTAATCGATAGTATGAGTTGCGATTCCATATTCTCCTACGATTAGGGTTTTTTTGTTCTAATTGATTTCAGGTTCTCCTACGATTAGGGTTTTTGTTCTTGTTCTTGTTATTGGTTTAGATCTGGTTCCTGGTTCATAGATTTCGTTTTGATTTTAGTTTTTTCGTTTTCTTGGTTCAGATCCGAGTTCTTCATGTTCTTATTTAGAGAGATAAAAATAAATTAAAAATGACATGTGTAACGACCCGACATTCGTATTTTTGACGTAAGCATGATTCTAAAAAAAATGAAATTTATGGAGTTTAATTATTAAGAAAGATATTTATGGAATACTATTGCTTAAATAAAAGAATTAAAAATCGAAAAACGAAGAATTCTAGCAGACCGAAGATTGTGACACGACGTGTTGGGTGGCAGAATCACGTGAGGTAGCGTGTGTTTGGAAGGTTGTGTGTCAGAGATCGCGTGTAACAGGGATCGGGACGCGACCATTTCAGGGTCTATATATATGTTTGCATTCCAGTCGATTTTAAGGAGTTCTTGTGCATTAGTAATGTTACTCTGCCCATTATAAGAACAATATTAAGGCTAGAAAGCTTGTGTTAGTATCGGGGCTTGGTTGGTGCGTGTATTCAAGGCTCAGAGAGGTGCGGTGGTGTTGTTACGAGCTAAGACCGACTTTGACTTTGTTTTGGTGAACTTGAGAAGTAACTATTACTATCCCTATGTTTATATCTTAGTTGTATAACATAGGTATCATATGCATGTCGGTTTAGATGGAGTATTGTGACAATCGCGACGCGTCAGTCATCGGGTGGGAACTTGCATGTTCGTGTTTTATGTATATTAAACAAGTTTAGACTTGTTTCGGACCTATAGATTGTTCTCCTGGTCTAGTAGCCTCTGTAGGCATATTTGGGACGTTTGCGATCGGGATTTGGCTATCCGAGAGTGAAGCTCGTCAATCGTTATATGAGTGGATCAACTCATCTGGACCTAGGTGAGTTAAGTTATTTTATAAAACCGAGCACAAAGACAAAATCGATTTTCGAAAGTATTAACGGTTTTTAAGATGATAATGACTAAACAACAAATGGATGACTCGGATTAAATCTCGCGGTTTTGTAATAGATTTTGTTCGTAAATGAACCGCCCCTATATTATATATATGTGTGTGTTAAATAACCAAAATTATTATGAAAACCACGACATACACACACATAGAAGAGTAAAATGGTTTAATATGTTTTAAATTGTTTTTCTCTCTTAAATTACCACTGTCACTAATATCCACATCGTTATTGTTGTTACTTCTGTTAAATGCACCTTTGTACTACACATGAGCGACCCTTCGATAAAACCCCATAAAACAACCACTATCGTATTCAATTTTATGACCATGTTGGGTTACACATATTTTATTAATGTTACTCATGTGCAAATATTTGATGAATAATATATCATATTACTTTGGTGTAACCTTTTACTCAAAAAATGATTTTTTATAATAAAAAGCCATAACAATATGGGCATTAAATTAAAAAGAATAAAATACTCATTGATTTAATATAATTTTTATAATTTAAAACTAATTTTAGTTTTAAAAACTTTTGAAGTAGATGTTTCACTTTAGTTTTGATCTAATCAACATTTTATGAAAAAGAATAATAATATGGGTGTCAAATCTAAGATAATAAAATACTCGAAAATTTGATATAATTTTTAATTTTTGAATGTTAAATATATATTCATTTTAAATTTAAGTGTAATGTTTGACTTGATATTAGCAATATTTGTAACGCCCCAAGGTTCAGAAGTTTCTATTTATATTTACTAACTGTTAAGTGTTATGATTATGATAAATTGCTTCCTTATGTTTTGTGTAATATAACTAGAGAGGCCGGAGTTGTCATTTTTAATAGTTAAGAAGTCCAGGGTTTGTTTTGCAATTCTTTATATATATATATATATATATATATATATATATGTGAGTGCCATTTCACTTTGCTAGTCAAACCTTCCAAGCACTTTCAAGAATATAAGCTAACTGCCCATTTCACTTTTGATTTTGATTCATAAACACAGAAGTTTGACATCTGAGATTTGATCTTGCAGTGATCACCTAGCCAAGGTGTGTATGGTGTGTTTGATTTATTGTGTCTAGGGTCTAAGAAAGAGATTCAATGGTTGAATCTAGGATTTTGTTATGTTATATGTATTTCTTCTTGTTGTTAAGATGTTAGTAGCAGTAGTTATGTGATATACAACTATACAAGTGCTGGAAACACTTGTTCGAGTTTTGTGTTTGATTTTGGCAAGAAACAACAGGCAGTTGGTTGAACTGTTGTTGCAGTTCATAAGGCACGGGCGTGCCTAGAGTCCCGTGACAAACCCCAGTTCTTGGGTTCCGGGCGTACATGTCTGCAGAGGTCACGACCGGATCTAGGGATAAGCACGGCCGTGCCTACAAGGAGGTACGGGCGTGCCAGTGCTATGTTCAGCCTTTAGTTTTCCAGTATTGCTGTAAGCTTGATGCATTGTTTGTAGGCAATAAGAGTTGAAAGTTTCCTGTTTTAACATTGCACTGACACACATATAATACTACTAAGGTGAGTGTACTTGCCTTTAACATGCTTTGTATGTATACGTGCACAAGGTGAATGGTTTGTTTGTGTGATATGAGTACAGGTGTATAGTCATGCTGTGAGCATTGCTATGCACAGGAACAGTGATGGGGTATACGGTCAGCTGTGTACCAAGTAATACTGATTTACGTGTAACCGTAGCTCTGTATCCATGGAAGTAGAAAAGGGGTATATTGAGCTCTTTATACCCAAGGAAAACGCCGGGGATATGCTACACTGAGGTATAGATAAACCCTAGCACATTAACAGTTTGAGCAAGATTGCAGGTGATACAGTATGTATGCGAGACATCCTTAGAAAAGTTTATCCCTGTTTAATGTTTAACTTCTGTTTGGATAGTATGCTCACTAAGCATTAACTTATGTTTAGTATGCAGGTGAGCTAGGTTCCAGCAAGGGTAAGGCCCGAGCACTTTGATCAGTTGGATAGCTCCCGGGATTTTGAGAATAATGCATAACACTACTTTTTGGAAAGCTATTATACTTATGTAAATAGTAAACTTGTTTTGCCAACCCTGATACTTTGGATGTGGTTTTTAATAGTTAATATGTTTTAAAAAGTTAAACAGGAAAAGTGGTGTTACAATATTCTAGCAATTTAATCTTATAGTTGGTTATATTTGAATTGGTCAACCGGCATGTCACATACTCACATTTCCACATCATAGATGATGCCATCATTTTTTACCACATCAGTATTTTCTCTCTGCTCTGTCGATAATATAATATTAAATTAATAACTATCAAGTTCTAATTCTACAAAATCTTGTTTACTCCTATTCTAATTCCTTTAGTTCAATTTATTGTATCGATTCTAACAATTTCAAAACCTTTTAAGAGTTTGATATTGACAACATCCGATACTTAAAACACCGTATCCGATTTTTGGATAACTTCAACTATTTTAAAGTTAAAAAAGAAGTTAACTGAATTAGAAATTTCTGTAGTTTCCGGGTTGGTTACAGTTATATAGGTTGTGTGATCTATGATCTCTACGATAGGCAAGACGAAAAGGTTGAAGAAAAATGTGATCAGTTAACTCAAGCAACCGATGCAGTTAAGAAAGAGGCAACACATGTAAGTTTACAATAATTTCTATGACTAATTACTTTTATGTGTAAAATTAGAGGTTTAATTTATACATTGCACACTAAGGTTACAAACATGATCAAACACATGTAGTTTGATGACTAATGTTTTTATGGATTGTACAACTAGTATTTGATGAAATACTTTATTCTCTTGCAAAGTGTCGAATATCATTTCATTCTCGAATCACAATTAGTACATAAAAAGCATCAAAGCTTGTAACAAAGAAGGGGAGTAGGACAATATCTAAAGGCTAAAATCTGATGTAGCACAAGTGAAGAAGATTAGTGACTAGAGCTATGGCATAGATGTTTGTTATTTTTATTTATATTTGGTTAGTCTTTTTAAAGGGAAAATTACATAATAACAATGCATTTTTCTCTCAAACTAACAATGTAATATTTATTTTTGTTTATTTTTTGTTTCATTTTGTTGTTATAAAATCAACTTTTGTTCCACTTTGAACACTAGAAGATAATTTTCCAATCCACTTGAGTCGATTAGTAACCGAGATGTCAATATCTCAACTTAGTTATTATAAAATGCTATCTTGTAATTTTCCAAAGACTCAAAGAGTATAAAGACTAACATAAGACATACTATTTTGGTATTTTATCTATTTTGCACTATATAAAAGTACATATTGGTTTTTCATCTATACGAAAATCAAGTTGTTTATGACATTAGATTTAAAATATATTATTTTTTTTGAACAGTTAACACTTTCAATCTTATCAAAAAAAAAAAACAATCTAAGTCATCAACAACCACAGATTCTACCAATCTCACTAATGGATACAATCTGAAACGCAAAACTGATGAGAATTGTTTGCATTTCGTTCGACCAAAGTTCTTGCCTAACAATTCACTCTACTCGTTGTTCACCTCATGTATCATTATCCCCTTACCATTAAACTATCTAACCACTTCATACGATTATTTTGAATCTAAAACAAGTAACAAACTTTACCCACGAGTAAGCCTTATATTTAATCCTCAACCTATCTTTACATAATACTCAATAAAAGGTCTCCATTAGCATAATTAAGTTTTTGCTCCTTCACGTTTCCTTGATCTCACAAGATTATCTTCTATAATACACATCTCAGCTGGATCTCAATTTACAATTACACACAATAGTTTTCACATGTTATTGCACGCAAAATTTAGTAGCGCTAAGTATTTATCTTAGATCTACTTGTTGCCATTAAACCTGCCTCCTCACTTGAGAGCATGACCTTTGGAATTCAGTTCACCTTTTATAAATATCTTCATAATACACTAGTTAGATGTAACATTCCTTGATTTAATTAATATAGTAACTTTATAGAAATAACTATATCAATGTAACATCAGGACGGTCCACAAGTTTGCAAGCTATGAAATTGCCAAAGGTTATGGGTGTGAAGGGGCCCAAATTTGCAAGCTACTTCCATATTTATATACAATCGACTATTTATTACGACTATTTTGCAAGAAACTACAAATTTGATTGTGAGATGTGACCTAAATGACGAAATCCTAAATTCCTAATCATTGACTCATCAACATCACTCATCATGTGTTAAAGTTTGATACTTGCTTTTAAACTTTTTAGTTTTGTGTTAGTAGTTTCTTGTTAATCGTCAATGCTAACTAACTGGTCGGTTTCTAATTCCTAATTGTTTATGGTTTATAACGCCCCGCAGTGCGTCGATGCATCGATCACCTGGTAGCCGACATGGCGATGTCAGGCCTGCAGCCCAATACAATTGGTGTATTGGTAATGTCATTTGGTGGCATAAAAGGTTAAGGTTTCAAACATTGACAACAACCTGGGTGATGCTAATTAAATTTGGCTAAAAGATGGGTTGGGGTGTATTGGGCTGCAAACCTGACATCGCATGTCGGCTACTGGGTGGTCGATGTGTCGACACCACGGGATGATGGGGTGTTACAATTAATAACTTTAATTTTTAAGCGCTCTTTCTAAATGTTTATTCAGAGTTTAAAAATAATTAAATTGATGTAAATGAAATTAATAAATTATACAAAACTATTCTTTATTAATTTTTTACTTAAGAATTTTATGAGTGCATATTTTTATAATTTATTTTAATTGTTTTGTAAGAAGTAATTACTTTATAATTTATTTTAATTGTTTTGATATTTCATCGTTCGGTATTCATAATGTACTCATAAAAGAAGTAAGTGAACATACGAACGGTCAAAAGATCGTCGGAGATACGAAACGATCATGGAGATCAATACGGAGTTATTACGCTAACCTCCAACGGGAAAATTATACCATCGGATCAATCTCCGTCCACCACCACACTATAATCTCTTCCCAAACCCAAAACCAAACTCTTATTACCATTGATTCACATGCAGATGCCCGGAGCCCCGGAGTACCGCCATCGCCAAACCTACATATCTTAACCCACGTTAATTAAGCCTGAACCACCAACACCTCCGAACGTTACCCGCCAGCAGCGTCGCTGAATTGACTTCGTCATAATCAGCAGCGTTGGTGTACTCCGCCGGCCAGACTTCATATGGTCAAGTCGTTGACGCAATTGGTGCTCACAGCCAGCCAACCCCACACGTACGTACTACTGGTTATCTGTCTTCTTGTTTAATTTCTATGATTTTAGATGATGTTTTTTTTAGGGATTTCAGTAGAAGCGATTTTGACTCTTCTACTGTTTGAGAGTACGTAGGGTTTTATTTCATAATTAATCCCGAATTTAATTAATTGGTTTTGAAAAACCTAATTAAAGATTTTGGTTATTTTACAGATCAAATGTGACTTGTATTTACATGATGTAACGGCCCAATCTCCGCCGCATAAAAAGAGTTTACGGTGGTAATTTATTCAACTTTTTGCTTGTTTCTTGTGTTCATTGTACATACGTTGCCTGGCTTCATCACCTCTGCTTATTACCTTTGCTTCCCCTGTTTCTTGAATGATTTTGATGAATGTCTTTCTGTTTTCTTGTTGTATATTCACTGTCATATATGATTTCTTCTCCAGATTCCATTTATCTGATCGTCAATCATGTGTTCGTTTCCTCAATTTTCACTTCACTGGTAAGTAACTAATATTATTCTCTCTGTTTCCTTGATTTTGATGGTTCCCTGTGGCTGGTTTTTTTAATTAATTTGTCCGCTTTGTCCTTTGCATTCTAGGTACTCATTTGATCGATTTTCAAATGTTACAGATCGAATGTTACTTGTATTTGTCAGTCAGGTACAGTCTTGGTTGACCATTGTATGATCGAATAGTTTTGGTAGTCTAACATTTATGTGAAGGTACGTGATATGATGAGAGTATAGAAAGGGGGAGTCCGTCAATTTGATATGAGTGTATGTATCACTCATTAATTTATACGAGTCTTTCGTTTATTTATTTATAGACAGGTTTTTTAGATGTTTTAGGGAGGGAGTTCAATCTCTATAGACATGATTTTCACTCTGTTAGCTCTTTCCGTGGTAAAGACGCGATTTTTGTTTCATTTAAGAAACACTGATTTAGTTTTATGAGCACAAGAATGATTGTATCCCGAGTTAAATAGGAACTGAAACAAATTAAGAAGTTATATAATCTGCTTAACTATCTTCTTTCTTTCTTCGATTAAGAAGTTCTTATTCTTGTCACATTCATCAGTATGGTTTCTTCTTTGTGTCTGATTTCTCTTAACACGGATGTAATGTAGAGACCAATCGATCAGTTTAAGTGGTAATTTAATTAACTGTTTGCTTGTTTCTTGTTTTCACGTAGGCTTAATTTTAATGCTGATGATCTCTGTGTATTTCCTATGTTTCCTCTGGACCTTCTTGAATGATTTTGATCTTCATCAATGTCTTTAATTCTCTCTTTTTATTGTATATTCACCGGTATTTTATTTTTATTTTCAGATCTGATTTTGATGAAGAGACCGTCGGTCAATGTGTTCGTTTCCTCTCCACTTCAATTCACCGGTAAGTAATATTCTCTGTTACCTTGATTCTGGTTTCTTGTTTTCTTTGTAGTTTTATTCGTTTCTTTACTGGATGGTTATTCTCTCGATCAGATATGTTGCCAAGAAACACGGCCAGGTTGTTTTTATCCCTTCCATTGGCTCTCTGTGCTTTGCATTCCAGGTAATAATCATCTGATCAATTTTCTCTGTTTTTCTTGTTCTTGCTTCAATTTCACACTTTCATGTAGTCTCTTATCTGCTTGTGTTTTTTTTACTCTAGTGTGCTAATGAATCAAAGATAATATCAAGAGCATGCAGATATGAAGTAACTATGTTACAATTTGTGGTTTAGAAGGGTGTGCTTAGCTAGGAAATATGCTATCAAGTAAGTAGTTCTTTGGAGATTATTCATAATCTGTATGTGCAATTTTTTTGGTATAAACAAAATTCTACTTCTCACTTATACCATCAATTTGATTGCACAAAGTGTCCCAATTAAGTCTTTATAAGTAGCTAGCTAATGTATGTATTTTGTTTGTTTGTTTTATAGTAAGAAGCTCTTTGGATCTCATTTATGCTCTCCACTCCATGTTAGAAGAGTCAAACTTTTATTTCTGAGGTACAATAGTTTTAATGATTTGGATCTCATTTATGCTCTGCACTGCATGCCTTTTAAATTTCAACCATATTGGCTCTTCAATCATCTTTATGATTCTTTTCCATTCTTTTAATTAGTCGATGAAGAATGTATGACCTTTTCATGCTGCTGGCCGAAGTTTTTGTGGGAAATCAACTATCTTAGACGTGCCCTTGAGGTACGCTCTCTGTTTTCATTCATGACTTTGATGATGAGCAAGTTAGATGTATTGTAAGTTTATAGGAAACCTCTAGTTATTTTGTTCGGATATTAGTTAGATATGCAGTTTATAAGAATCATATTATTTATGACAAACATTAATTAATTAACCCAATGGAGTAAAAGAACCAAAAATACTACACAAATTAAACGCCTCCAAAACAACTTTATCACAAATGCCTTTCACAAGAGAATGTCCTCATTCTCCATGTTTCAAAAGACCACAACTCTCAATAGAACTTCCTAATAAAAACTTCACAACAATGCCTTTAAAAAAAGGAATGTCCTCATTCCCCATATCTTCAAAAGATCTATAATAAGAAAGTGTGCCACTGCACTTCCTAATAAGAACTTCACCACAACGCCTTTAAAAATAGGGAATGTCCTCGTTCCTTATAATAACTTCACAACAATGCCCTTTAGAAAAAGGAATGTACTCTTTCCTTATGTCTTCAAAAGGTATCTACTCTACGATAAAACTCAAGTATGCCACTACACTTCCTAATAAAAACTTAACCTACAATAAGAACTCAACAATGCATTTATAAAGGGAATGTTCTCATTCCCTGAATCTTCAAAAGATCAACCTAGAATAAGAACTCAACAATGCATTTATAAAGGGAATGTCCTCATTCCCCGTATCTTTAAAAGATCTCTACTCTACAATAAGAACTCAAGTGTGTCCTTGCACTTCCTTATAAGAACTTCACCACAATTCCTATAAAAAGAGAATGTTCTCGTTCCCATCTTCAAAAGATCTTTAATCTACAATAAGAATTCAAGTGGGCTCGTGCACTTAATAATAAGAACTTCACTCATTCCCTTAAAAATAGAACGTCCTCATTCCTATGTTTTCATAAGATATCTACTCTACAATAAGAACTCATACATGCCCATGCACTTCCAAATGAAGGGAATGTCCTCATTCCCCGTATTTTCAAAAGATCTCTACTCTACAATAAGAACTCAAGTGTGTCCTTGCACTTTCTTATAAGAACTTCACCACAATTCCTATAAAAAGAGAATGTTCTCGTTCCCATCTTCAAAAGATCTTTAATCTACAATAATAACTCAAGTGGGCTCGTGCACTTAATAATAAGAACTTCACCACATTCCCTTAAAAATAGAACGTCCTCGTTCCTATGTTTTCATAAGATATCTACTCTACAATAAGAACTCATGCGTGCCCATGCACTTCCAAATGAAGGGAATGTCCTCATTCCCCGTATCTTCAAAAGATCTCTACTCTACAATAAGAACTCAAGTGTGTCCTTGCACTTCCTTATAAGAACTTCACCACAATTCCTATAAAAAGAGAATGTTCTCTTTTCAATT
Organism: Dittrichia graveolens; assembly: GCA_038502395.1. Lineage (NCBI taxonomy): Eukaryota > Viridiplantae > Streptophyta > Magnoliopsida > Asterales > Asteraceae > Dittrichia > Dittrichia graveolens. The sequence continues at coordinate 80,962,968 of JARJIL010000002.1, read as the reverse complement.
GTCATCCTCGTTTTTATAAAATGTTTTGGCTTACATTATTTTGACAAACATTTTCAAAGTAAATTCATTTATTCGGATTTTATTAATTATCTCTCATGCACATTTAAAAAAACCAATATTTTCTTGCTTTTTATAACGTAAAATTTTGGTCTAAATTCATTCACTCATGTTTTCATCAAATCATCCTTATTTCCATTTTCAAACTAAATTTATTTATTAAATTTCTAAACAAATCCTTCTCACCTCGTTACAAAATAAAAGTTATTTTTTTACTTTTGTTTTTTCAAACAAAATTCATCGCATTTTTTATGAAATATACTTATGCTCATTTTTTAAAATTCATTTGACCTTTTCCTCATAATATATTATATTAAATGTCAATGTTGACATTTGTCTTTTTGTTAAGGTTCCAAACTATTTTTCTATTCTATTTATCATCAAATCTTCTGCATCCTCAATTTTCAAAAAAAATTCCGTCTTACGTTGTTTCATAAAATATTTAAAACTAAATTTATTTATTCGAATTTCTTTAAATCACTTTTGACTTTCGTTTTTTCAAAAAAAATTGTGCGGTTTTTCATGAAATCTACCAACTTATTTTTGAAAAAGTTAATTATCAATAATTTTTCATAAAAACTTTCTAACAAAATTCATACATTCATTGTTTTTATAAAATCTTTTCCTCGTAATTGTTTTCATAAATGTCAATGTTGACTTGTTATTTTCATAAGAAATTCCAAAAATCTTCCGCATCCTCATTTTTAAAAAAGTTTTTTGCTTACGTGTTTTTCATAAAATTTTCAAACTAAATTCATATATTTGAGTTTTATTAGATCTCTTGCAATTTTTTTTAAAAGTCAATATTTACTTAGTTTTTATAACAAATTTTTTTGAACTAAACTCATTTATACATATTTTCTAAAAAATCATTTTCAGTCTAAATTTATTTATTCAAAATTCAACAAATCTTCCCCATCTCATTTAAAAAAAAGCTAATTTTTCACTTTCGTTTTTCATTAGATTATCAATAATTGTTACGAAATTCATACATTCATTGTTTTATAATTTTTTTCTCATAATTATGTTAAAAGCTGTCAATGTAGACTTGTGTTTTCCTTATAAAAATTCCAAACTATTTCATCAATTCCATTTATCATCAAATCTCCTACACACTAAATTTCGAAGAACTTTTTGGCTTACTTTTTTTCACAAAAATTTCAAATTAAATTCATTTATTCCAATTTTATTAAATGTCTCGTATGCAAAAAAATTTAAGAAAAGTCAATATTGACTTACTTTTTTATAACAAAAAATTTTAAACTAAATTCATTCATTCATAATTTTACAAAATCATTCTTATTTTTATTTTCAAACTAATTTTATTTATTTAGTTTTTCAACAAATCTTCCTCGCCTCATCTCCAAACAAATGTTAATTTTTTGACTTTTGTTTCTCTTAGTTTTCAAATAAAATTCATTCATTCATATTTTTATTGAAATCATCCTTATTTTCATTTTCAAACTAATTTTATTTATTTAGTTTTTCAACAAATCTTCCTCGCCTCATCTCCAAATAATTGTTAATTTTTTGACTTTCGTTTTTTCATAAAATTTGCAAACAAAATTCATATGTTTTTATGAAATCTACCGATTCTCATTTTTTTATAGTCAAATGTCTAACTACTTTTCGTAAAATCATTCTAATAGAATTCATACATTCATTGTTTTATAAAATCGTTCTAACAGAACTCATACATTCATTGTTTTATAAAATATTTTCCTCATACTTATTTTCAAAAATATCAACGTTGACTTGTGTTTTTTTCATAAAAATAATTCCAAAAGTTTTCTACATAAATTTTCTGCATCCTCAACTTCAAAAAAGTTTTTGATTTTTTTTCATAAAAATTTCAAATTAAATTCATTTGTTCAAATTTTTATTATAAAATCTCTCTCACGTAAATTTTTTAAAAAGTCAATATTGACTATCTTTTTTTAACAAAATATTTTGAACCGATTTCACTCACTCATATTTTCATCTAAATAATCTTTATTCCAATTTTTAAACAAAATTTATTTATTTCTTTTCTCAACAAATCTTTGTCACCTCATTTCCAAAAAAATGTTCATTTTTTGAATTTCTATTTTTCATAAAGCTTTCAACAAAAATCATATCTTTTTTTATGAAGTCAATCGATCCTCATTTTTAAAAAGTCAACTATATTAAAATACATTCATAAAAACTTTCTAATAAAATGCATACATTCATTATAAATTCTTTTGACCAAAATTATATTAAAATATGCCTTGATTAATTGTTTCATAAAAATAATTCAAAAAATCTTTCACTTCAATTTCAAAAAGGTTTTGTCTTGCTTTTTTTTCATAAAAAGTTTCAAACTAAACTCTTTTATTCAATCCTTATTAATTTTCTCTCATGCAAATTTTTGGAAAGGTCAATATTGACTTACTTTTTATAACAAAAGTTTTTGAACAAAATTCATTCATTCACATTTTCATAAAAATCATCCTTATTTTCATTTTCAAACTAATTTTATTTATTTAGTCTTTAAACATATCTTACTCACCTCATTTCTTAAAAAAATTAATTTTGACTTTCGTTTTTTTCATAAAGTTATCAAACAAAATTCATATATTTTTTTATGTAATCTACTGATTCTCAATTTTTAAAGTCTGTAATAATTTTTCATAAAATCATTATAATAAAATCAATACTTTCATTGTTTTATAAAATATTTTCCTCATTTGTTTTAAAAGTCAAATTAAATTCATTTGTTCAAATTTTATTAAATTTCTCTCATGCAAATTTTTTAAAAAAGTCAATATTGCCTAGCATTTTATAACAAAAAATTTTGAATTAAATTTATTCAATCATATTTTTATTCCTGTTTTCAAAATGAATTAATTTTTCAATTTCTCAACAAAATTTCCCCACCTTATTGTTAAAAAAAGGTAATTTTTGAATTTCATTATTGATAAAGCTTTCAAAAAAATTCATATGTTTTTTTAAAAAGTCTACCAATCCTAAAAAATCAGCTAAATTTATTTTGTTAATTTCTCAAAACATCTCTCTTAACTTATTTCCAAAAAGTTATTTTTTGAATTTCATATATTCAAGAAACTTTCAAAATATAAAGTGTATCAATCCTCGTTTTCTAACTATAAATACTTTTTTCATAAAAGCATTCTAACAAAATTCATTATTTTATAAAATATTTTTCTCGTACTTATTTTTTAAAATGTTAACGCTAACTTGTGTTTTTTCATAAAAATAATTTCAAAGATCTTCCACATTCTCAATTTCAAAAAAGTTTTTGGCTTATTTTTTCCCTTCAAATTTCCAAAATAAATTCGTTAGTTCCTATTGTATTAAATATCTCTCTTGCAATTTTTTAAGAAAGTCAATATTGACTTACTTTTTCTATAAAAAATTTTTGAACTAAATTCATTCATTCTCATTCTCATTTTCATCAAAATCATCCTTATTTATTCAATTTCTCAACAAACATTTCTCACCCCATTTCAAAAAAAGTTTAATTTTTGGCTTTCATTTTTTCATAAAGTATTCAAACAAAAATTTAACAATTTTTAGAAAAATTTTCAATTCAAATTTTTACAAAGTTAGCTAACAATAATTTTTCATAAAATCATTCTAACAAAATGCATACATTCATTATTTTATAAAATCTTTTCCTCATACATGATTTTAAAATGTCAACGTTGACTTATGTTTTTTCATAAAAACAATTTCAAAAATTTTCTGCATCCTCAACTTCAAAAAAGTTTTTGTCTTACCTTGTACACCAAAATTTTCAAATTAAATTCAATTATTTAAATTTTATTAAATCTTTCTTCATTCACTCATTTCCAGAAAAGTTCATTTTTAAAATTTTGTTATTTCATATAGCTTTCAAAAAAATTTATAAGTTTTTTATAAAGTCTACCGATCCTCATTTGCTAAAAGGACAACTATAATTTTTTTCCTAAAAGCATTTTTAACAAAATTCATTGTTTTATAAATTTTTTCTAAATACTTATTTTAAAAATTGTCTGTGTTGACTTATGTTTTTTTTCATAAAAATAGTTCCAAAATCTTCTTCATCCTCAATTTCAAAAATATTTTTGGGTTGCTTTTTATCATCAAAATTTCCAAACTAAATTCATTTATTCCAATTTTAATAAATATAACTTTTAAGAAAGTCAATATTGACTTACCTCTTATATAAATATTTTTTAAACTAAATTCATATATTCATATTTTCATCAAAAGCATCCTTAATTTTATTTTCAATCTAAATTTATTTATTCAATTTTTCAATAAACATTTTTCATCTCATTTCCAAAAAAGTTCATTTTTTGACTTTCCTTTTTTCATAAAATATTCAAATAAAAAATTATATATTTTTTATGAAAATTTATGATTCTCATTTTTTACAAAGTCAACTATCAAATTTTTTTTTATAAAATCATTCTAACAAAATGCATACATTCATTATTTTATAAAATCTTTTCCTTGTACTTGTTTTCAAAAATGTCAACGTTGACTTGGCTTACCTTTTCATAAACTATTTCAAATCAAATTAATTTGTTCAAATTTCACTAAATCTCCCTCAAGCAAATTTTTTTAAAAAGTCGATATTTACTAGCTTTTTATAACAAAAAGTTTTGAGCTAAATTCATTCAATCTCAACAAATCTTTCTCTTCTCAATAAAAAAAGTTAAACTTTTGATTTTCATTTTTTCATAAAGCTTTAGAAATAATTCATACGTGTTTTATAAAGTCTATCGAACGTCATTTTCTTAAAATAATTTCAAAATTCGTCCGCATTCTCTTACTTTTTATATTTAAAAAATTGAACTAAATTCATTGATTTATATTTTTCTCAAAATTGTCCTTATTTTTATTTTCAAACTAAATTTATTTATTCAATTTCTCAACAAACATTTCTCACCTCATTTGACTTTGGTTTTTTCATAAAGTATTCAAACAAAAATTTATACATTTTTTATGAAATCTTTCCATTCTCATTTTTTTACAAAGTTAACTATCAATAATTTTTCATAAAATCATTCTAACAAAATGCATACATTCATTGTTTTATAAAATCTTTTCCTCATACTTGTTTTTAAAAATGTCAACGGTTAACTTGTGTTTTTTTATAAAAAGAAGAGTAAATTACTGATTTGGTCCGTGTGGTATGGTAAAAAACTAAAAATCACTAGGCTTAGTCTTTTATATTAAAAATTTACTGATATGGTCCTTGAATTTGCGAATTTGTTACAATATAAATCCTGTAACTAACTTGCCAATTAAATTGACGTTAGTTTTGTCTTTACATAAGGTATTTTTGTCTTTTCACAAAAAATAATTTTTAATAAATATTTATTAAATACCCCTTCCCCTTACAAACTCTCTCCGCCTCTCTCAACTCTCTCTCTCTCTTGACGGTCGGTGACTTCCCAAATGATGGTGGTGTTGGTCTTACGGAGGAGAGAGAGACATCTTGAGATGAGAGAGAGACATCTTGAGATGAGAGAGAAAGAGTAAAGAGAGCTTGAGATGCTGGTGGCGACTTCCTAAAAATGGTGACAGTGGTGGCTGCGGACAGTGGCCTTCTCTCAAGCGGTTATTGTCGTCTTACGGGAGATACATATATGTATATATAAAGAGAGTAGAGTGAGCTTGAGATGAGAGAGTTTGAGATGACTAATGAGAGATGGAATGACTACTAACAAAGTTTGTAAGGGGGAGGGTATTTAATAAATATTTATTAAAAATTGTTTTTTTGTGAAAAGACAAAAACACCATATGTAAAGAAAAAGCTAATGTCAATTTAAACGGCAAGTAAGTTAAAGGACTTACATTGTAACAAATTTGCAAATTCAATGACCATGTGAGTATTTTATTAATATAAAATACTAAGTGATTTTTAGCAAACCCTAATGATCAAATTAGTAATTTACTCTAAAAACAATTCCAAAAATTTTCCCACATCCTTAACATAAAAAAAGTTTTTGTCTTACCACTACAACAAAATTTTCAAATTAAATTCAATTGTTGAAATTTTATTAAATCTCTCAAGCAATTTTTTAAAAAAGTCACTATTGACTAGCTTTTCAAAACAACTTATGAACTAAATTCATTTAATCATATTTTCATCGAAATCTTTTTTCATAAAATCATTCTAACAAAATGCATACATTCATTGTTTTATAAAATCTTTTCCAAATACTTGTTTTCAAAATTTTTAACGTTGACTTAGCTTACCTTTTTTATAAAATATTTCAAATGAAATTCATTTGTTCAAATTTTATTGAATCTCTATTGTTCAAATTTTAAAAAGTCAATATTGACTAACTTTTTATAACAAAAAGTTTGAATTCATTCAATCATATTTTCATCAAAATCATCTTTATTCACATTTTCAAACTAAAATTTTTTATTCAATTTCTCAACTAATCTTCTCGCCTCATATCCAAAAAGGTTAATTTTTTTGATTTTGTCTTTTTAGTAAGCTTCCAAAAAAATTCATACATTTTTTATGAAGTGTATTGATCCTCATTTTTTTAAAGTTAATAAATATTTTTTCATAAAAGCTTTATAATCAATTTCATTGTTTTATAAAATCTTTTTCTCATACTTATTTTTAAAAATATCAGCGCTGACTTATATTCTTTTCATAACAACAATTCTAAAATCTAAAAATCTTCCAAATCCTCAATTTCAAAAAATTTGGCTTGCTTTTTTCATCAAAATTTCAAAACTAAATTGAATTACTTTTTATGTAACATTTTATTGAGGGACCTTTTTTTTGAACTAAATTAATTCATTTTTATTCATCAAAATTGTCGTTATTTTCATCTTTTACTAAGTCATTCTAACAAAATGCATACATTCATTGTTTTAGAAAATATTTTCCTCATACTTGTTTTAAAAAATGTCAACGTCGAGTTAATTTTTTCATAAAAATAATTTCAAAAAATTTTCCGCATCCTTACAAAACAAATTTGGCTTACCTTTTTACATAAAAATTTCAAATTAAATTAATTTGTACCGATTTTGTTATAATTATCTCATGTAAAATTTTAAAAATGTCAATATTGACTAGTTTTTTATAACAAAAAGTTTTGAATTAAATTCATTCAATCATTTTTTATTGAAATCATTTTTATTCCCGTTTTTAAATTAATTTATTTTTTAATTTCTCAACAAATCTTCCCCATCTCATTTCCAAATAGTTAATTTTTGAATATCCTTTTTTGATAAAGCTTTCAAAAAAATTCATGCATTTTTTATAAAGTCAACTAAATTTATTTTTTTAATTTCTCAAAATATCTTTTTGAACTCGTTTCCAAACAAGTTAATTTTTTAAATTTTGTTTATTTATAAAGCTTTTTAAAAAATTCATATGTTTTTATGAAATCCACCGATCCTTGTTTTCTAAAAAGTCAACTATACTTTTTTTATAAAATCTTTCCTCATACTTGTTTGTAAAAATGTCAACGTTCACTTGTGTTTATTCATAAAAATAATTTCAAACATTTTTCGCATCCTTAGCTTCAAAAAAGTTTTTCTCATACTCTATACATCAAAATTTTCAAATTAAATTTATTTGTTCAAATTTATTAAATCTTTCCCTTGCAAATTTTTAAAAAGTCAATAATGACTAGCTTTTTAAAACAAAAACTTTTGTAATAAATTCATTCGATCATATTTTCATTAAAATCATTCCCGTTTTCAAAATATATTGTTTTTAAATTTTCAACAAATCTTCCCCACCTTATTTCCAAACAAAGTTAATTTTTTGAATTTTGTTTTTTCATAAAGCTTTAAAAAAATTCATACGTTTATATGAAGTCTACAGATCCTCACGTTCTAAAAAATCAACTAATTTATTTATTCAATTTCTCAAAAAAAATCTTCCTCAATTCATTTTCAAAATAAATTTTTTAAATTTCATTTCAAAAAAATTCATACGTTTTTTAGGAATTCAACTGATCCTCATTTTCTAAAAAGCGAACTAAATTTATTTAGTTAATATCTCAAAAAATCTTCCTCAACTCATTTCCAAAAAAAAGTTTATTTTTAAAATTTCGTTATCATAAAGTCTTCAAAAAGTTCATACCTTTTTATGAAGTCTACGGATCCTCATTTCCAAAAAAGACAACTATAAATATTTTTTCATAAAAGCATTTCTATTAAAACTCATTGTTTTATAAATTTTTTTCCCCATACTTATTTTTAAAAATATCATTGTTGACTTGTGTTTTCATAAAAACAATTTCAAAAATCTTGTGCATCCTCAATTTCAAAAATGTTTTTGGGTTACTTTTTTTTATCAAAATTTCCAAACTAATATTTATTTATTCCAATTTTAATAAATATATCTCATGCAAAATTTTAAGAAAGTCAATATTGACTTACTTTTATATAATTTTTTTGAACCAAATTCATTTATTCACATTTTCATCAAAATCATCCTTATTTTCATTTTTGAACTAAATTTATATATTCAATTTTCTAACAAACATTTTTCATCTCATTTCGAAAAAAGTTTAAGTTTTTGACTTTCTGATTTTTATAAAATATTCAAACAAAAAGTTATACATTTTGTATGAAGAAATCTCTCGATTCTCATTTCTTACAAAGTTAGCTATTAAAAAAATTTCATAAAATTATTCTAACAAAATGCATACATTCATTGGTTTATAAAATGTTTTTCCTAATGCTTGCATAAAATATTCAAATTAAATTTATTTGTTCAAATTTTGTTAAATCCCTCTCATGCAAATTTTTAAAAAAGACTAAATTTACTAGCTTTTTATAACAAAACGTTTTGAACTAAATTCTTTGAATCTTATTTTCATCGAAGTCATCTTTATTCCTGTTTTCAAACTAAATTATTTTATTCAATTTCTCAATAAATGTTTCTCATATCATTTAAAAAAAGTTTATTTCTTGAATTTTGTTTTTTTTCCTAAAGTTTTTAAAATAATTAACACGTATTTTACAAATTTTATCAATCCTTGTTTTTTAAAAAGTCAACTATAAACAATATTCTTTCATGAAAGCATTATAATAAAATTCATTTTTTGTAAAATATTTTCTTCATACTTGTTTTTAAAAATATCAGTGTTGACTTGTGTTTTTTCATAAAAACTATTCCAAAAATCTTCCGCATTCTCAATTTGAAAAAAGTTATTGGCTTGCTTTTTTCCTTCAAAATTTTCAAAAGAAATTCATTTATTCCTATTTTATTAAATATCACTCATGCAAATTTCCAAAATTTTTTGAATTAAATTAACTCATTCATATTTTCATTAAAATCGTACTTATTTTCCTTTTTGAAACTAAATGTATTTATTCATTTGATCAATAAAAAAAGTTAGTTTTTTATTTTCGTTTTTTTCATAAAGTATCCAAACAAAAATTTATACCTTCTTTTATGAAATATTCCGATTCTCAATTTTTACAAAGTCAATTATCAATAATTTTTCCTAAAATCATTCTAACAAAATACACGTGTTCATTGTTTTATAAAATCTTTTCCTCATACTTGTTTTTAAAAATGACAACATTGACTTATGTTTTTTCATAAAAATAATTCCAAAAATTGTCCACATTCTCAACTTCAAAAAAGTTTTTAGCTTACCTTTTTAATAAAAATTTCAAATTAAATTCATTTGTTCAAAATTTATAAAATTCTCTCTCGTGCAAATTTTTTAAAAAGCAATATTGACTAGCTTTATATAACAAAAATCGTCAAACTAAGTTCATTCAATCATAATTTCATCAAAATCATCTTTATTCTCCTTTTTAAACTAAATTTATTTTTTAATTTCTCAACAAATCTTCCCCACCTCATTTCTAAAAAAAATTAATTTTTTGAATTTCTTTTTTTCACAAAGCTTTCAAAAAACTTAATAAGTTTTTCAAGAAGTCTACTAAACCTTATTTTTTAAAAAGTCGGACTATAAATATTTTTTTATATGCATTTAACAAAATTCACTGTTGTATAAAATCATTACCTCCAAACTAAATTCATTTATTTCTATTTTATTAAATATCTGTAATACAAAAATTTAAGAATGTCAACATTGACTAACTTTTATATAAAAAAATTTTAAACTAAATTTTTTCAGGGAAATTGTCCTTATTTTTATTTTCAAACTAAATTTATTTATTCCATTTTCCCAACAAACATCGCCTCATTTAAAAAAAAACTTAATTTTTTAAAGTTTCATTTTTTCATAAGGTATTAAAATAAAAATTTATATATTTTTATGAAATCTTTCGGTTCTTATTTTTTTACAAAGTCAACTCCCAATAATTTTTCAGAAAATCATTCTAACAAAATGCATAGATTCATTGTTTTATAAAATCTTGTTCTCGTACTTGTTTTCAGAAAGGTGAATGTTGACTTGTGTTTTTTTTCATAAAATGAATTTAAAAAATTATCCGCATCCTCTACTTCAAAAAAAATTATTGGCTTACCTTTTTAAATTAAAATCAAATAAATTTATATGTTCAAATTTTATTAAATATCTCTATCGCAAATCTTTTAAAAAAAATCAATATTGACTAGTTTTATATAACAAAAACTTTTAAACTAAATTTATTTATTCAATTTTCAACAAATCTTCCCACCTCATTCCAAAAAAAGTTAAATTTTTTAATTTAGTTTTTTCGTAAAGCTTTCAAAAATATCATTCCTTTTTATGAAGTCTATCGAGCCTAATTTTATAAAAGTTCAACTATAGATATTATTTCATAAAAGCAATCTAAAAAAATCATTGTTTTATAAAATCTTTTCCTCATATTTATTTTGTAAAATGTCAAGGTTGACTTGTGTTTTTTTCCATAAAAACAATTCCAAAAATTTTGCGCATCCTGAATTTCAAAAATGATTTGGCTTACTCTTTTCATCAAAGTTTCCAAACAAAAATTATTTATTCCTATTTTATTAAATGTGCCTCGTGTAAATTTTTAAGGAAGTCAACATTGATATACTTTTTATATAAATTTTTAACTAAATTTATTTATCCATATTTTCATTGAACTCATCCTTATTTTCATTTAAAGATCAATCAATTTTTTGGCACAGAAAATGATCAAAAACAAGAGAATTTAAGTGTGTTCGAAAAACCTATATATCCTTCGTGTGAATGCGTTTTTCATTTGAAAACCGAAAAAATGGGAGTTTCAAAGTTTGATAATTATAATGAAAATCCCTAAAAAATCAAGAATCTCCATTTGCAACAAATACATCAGGAGATCTTGAACTATTCAACCAATAACAAATGAACCCAGCCCAATTCCAGGCATAGCTGACCGCTATCAAACACCATATACATTCATCCCATGTACACATATCTTGGACTCAACAATTAATTAACACATAACCGGTTAATGAATCATCGTCAGACTAAATAGTCTATCAAAACATCAATCATAACAATTTCATGTAACCATGTCAGTTATAACTACTATCACCCGTGAGTTAACGTTCACTAACCTTGGTTCTCAATCGTCCAACTCAGTTATCTAATCTCACCGATTTTTTGCGTTGCCCGAGAACACAAGAACACCGAAATCAGTCTGAACACAAGAACACCGAAATCAGTCTTCGATTCATAAATATATGTACATATATATTTATATCACTTATAATCATTAACAACATGTTAGAACTATTTATATCACTTATAATCATTAACAACATGTTAGAACTATTTATATCAATGCAAAAGTCGGACCTAAGGGTTCCTAAGTTGCATGGGGCTTAACACCAATCGTACATTACAAATCCAAAATACACCGAAAACAAAAAACAACACTCTTACGGCCGTAAGGGTTTACCTTACGGGCGCAAGGGCTAAAGTCTTTGCGGCCGCAAGCCTGTACCTTTGTGTGCTCAAGGGCTCTCGGCCACGCCCGGCACCTGCAGTTTCTGTTTTTTTCGTACACAACATCACCTTCAACCTCAAAACACCTCAATAAAAATCTGGAAATGGACTTGTAGCTGTTCTAAAGTAGTTGTAAGCTCAAATAACATGTATAAGCATCAACTACAACATGTTAGAATCATTTAGACATCAAATCTTCTTCAAAATCAAAACCCATCATCTTCCTCATCCTCCATTAATGGAGTTCAAAGCTTCAAATCATATAACACAAAATATAAACATCAAATTCATACCAAAACAACATAACCTTACTACTAAACACAAAACAAACTTCAATTTCATCATAATACCAAATTCTACATGAACCCAAGAATTCAAGTTCATGTTTCTAAGCAAGAACACATCAAGAACAATACTTACCTTGAAATAGGAAGCAATTTAACACAAATTAACAAGGAATCAAAGATTTAGGGGCTGTCTTCTTGAGTTTCTTCAAGAAATGAGAGAGCACAAACACACAAATGAGATAACTATCAACAAGGAGGGAAAGAGGTGCCTAATATATCCCCACACAGTACAAATATTAGAATGTGATCCTTATCTAACATCCCGTTGTAAGTCGGCACTTGCATTCTATCAACAAGGAGGGAAAGAGTACAAATACATGTTGTCTAACATACAATTGATTATTTAAGCGGCCCAACTCAATTAATTATTAACCAACGAGGTATTATTTATGATCCTTATCTAAAAATGAATCTAAGGGTAACACATAAATATATAAAACTATTTATTTTCACTTTTAACCTCGTGGTCCAATTTATTATTTTAATAATCATATAAAATAATAGCAAGTAAATAAATAAAAACTTACCACCGCACACGTAAAACTACTAGGCCACAAACGAGGGTGTTACAAATCTCCCCCCCTTAAAAGGATTCCGTCCTTGGAATCTCATTACATTCGAATAGACGAGGGTATCGATTTCTCATCTCCGAATCACTTAGTTCACTTCCATAAGAGCAAGTGGCTACTAGCAACACTGTAGTAAGCATTTCCCAACCCCAAATTCCGATATTCAAAAGAGACCCCTATGACTTCTAGAGTGTCAAGATGAAGACACTCTTTAAATCACAAGATTTGTGGGATCTTGTGGAAAACGACATAGTTAAAGCCGGTCAGGATGAAATAACAAAGAAAGAGAGTCGGTAGAAGGACGCAATCCTCAAGACTGAATATCAAGGCTTTGCTAAGATGATTACGATGAAATTGCAATCCTTATGGCGAGAATTCGAAACTGCAAGCATGAAGAATACGGAGACGGTACACGAATATCTTGCTAGAGTCTCATCTATTGTTAGCCAGATGAGAGCCTACGGTGATAAGATCACCGACGAGACTATCGTTGGAAGATCTTGAGAAGTCTCTCTTCCAAGTTCGATCATGTGGTAGCTGCTATCGAGGAGTCTAAGAATTTCTCCACCTATTCCGTTGATGAACACTAGGGATCATTGAATACTCATGAAGTTCGAATCAACCTGAATGTATCAAAAGAAGATCACGCATTTCATGTTCAGGGAACACAGAGGCAGAGGTAAAGCACAAACACAACTCTCTCTTGCTCTCTTCTTTCTTAATGGAAGAGTGTCTTAGTTCCTTGGGGGCTGAGTCCTAATTTCCTATATATATGCATCTTATAAGGCCTAAGCCCAATACTTTCTCAAGTCCAAGTCCACAACACTAACAAGTCCATCATCTATATATACATGGATATATATATATATATATATATATATATATATCCATTTTTTTTTATAACCAAATAAGCCCAATAGGTCACAACTCCATTTTATTAATTTCAACATAATACATTAATATTTCAAATAATAAGGATGACTCTTTCATAAATTTCAAACTCGGGCATTACATAGTGCATGTTCATTTGATTTTGACTTGACCTTGAATTTTGACTTTTGATTTAAGCATTTTTGACCAATGTCAAAATTTGTATAAGTGTTGAAAGCCGGATGAACTTCACTTGAAAGTCGCATGGGATGAACTTGACTTGAAAGTCGCATGAGTGTTCAATTGAAAGTCGCATGAGGTGAGTCATATTCATGTGTAAGTCGCATGAATGAACTCCAAGTGACAGCTGCATGAGTGAACTTCATTTGAAAGTCGCATAGGTTAATCCAAGTGAGAGTCGCATGAATTGTCATGTGAAAGTCGGATGAACTTAAATCATGCGAAAGTCGGATGGACTCAAATCATGCGAAAGTCGGATGGCTTAGTTTAACTTGAAGTCGCATGAGTCAATTCAAGTGAAATTAGGATGGACTAAGTCATGCGAAAGTCGGATGGCTAAGTTTAACTTAAAGTCGCATGAGTCGATTCAAGTGAAATTCGGATGGACTCAAGTCATGCGAAAGTCGCATGGTTTCAAGTCATGTGAAAGTCACATGGACTTAGTCACTTGAAGGTCGGATAGACCAAATGCATTCCAAAGTCGCATAGACTATTCAGAGCAAAAGTCGCATGGACTTATTCACTTGAAGGTCGGATAGACCATATTCATCCGAAAGTCGGATGATTCAACTTTCTTTCATGCGACATTTAAGAACTTCAAGACCATTTGTACCGAGTCAAAATCAATTTTCGACTAAATGTGCGCTTGTGGACTTGCGGTTTGCAACCAATCGACTCGGAATTCAATTATAAACAAGTAAGTGTTTCCTAGCAAACCTAAACAACCCTAAATTTCACGAATTTTGACATGAAGGTTCCCTGTTCATCGAAGAACATGAACAATACCTTTTTCTTAAAAAACCATTTCTTTAATTCTCAATTTCATGTGAATCTGAACACCATTTTTGTGTCAAACCGTGCGCAATCATCGGAAATATGCTTTACCCTAATCAAACACTAAGTTTCAGAGAAACCCAACTGTTTGATAACATGGATTAAAATACAACACAACTTGATTTTTAACACATAAAAGAGCAAATGTTTCAACATTACTTGACCAAATGATGTTACCTTTGAAGTTAAGGTCGAGGAAACACACAAATATCACTTTAAGAAAATCTTTGATCGAGGACAGTTGGGAGAGAAAGAAGAAGATGAACCGTGTTTGTTTTTTTGAAATTCTTAAAGCATGAAGGAGAAGAAAGATCGGATAGCTATATTTATAGACTATCCGACTTTCGGATCATGGTGGGTCGGGGCTATCCGGCTGTCAAATCAACTCGGATTGGCCCAGATTTGATGGTTGGCCCAGTTCATCCTATTTAAGCCCAAAAAATAGAAATTTAAACTGTTTAAGCCCAAAATAAAAACTTAACTCCCCTAGAAATTGTAAATAGACATAAAATAAAATTTTGAAAATCAGAAATTGCAAAAATCTGAAAATTAGAAATTGCGAGTGTTTGTTAGATTTAAGATGAATTCTTGAATTTCTCCCCTTACACGAATGCACGGAAATGCATTCGTGTCAACCAGTGAGCTGCTTTGCTCTCCCTAGACAGGAGCATCTGTATATCTACACAAACAACAAAAGCACGCGTAATTCTGTTCAAGAAAGATAAGAAAGTAATGAATTACAGTTTTAGATTCAGCATACCAATCTTAGACCCCAAAAATGTAAACCGTGCTTCATCTAGTGGTTTGGTGAATAGATCAGCCAATTGATTGTCGGTGGGAAAATACTGTAATTCAATTAGACCTTTTCTGACATTGTCTTTCAAGAAGTGATACCTAATGTCGATGTGCTTGGTTTTGGAGTGATGTACAGGATTGCAAGAGATAGCAATTGCACTTTGAGAATCGCACAACAGAGTAATCTTATTAGAGTAAGTGAAACCAAAGTCCCGCAATTGAGTTCGCATCGATAGACTCTGTGAATAGTAACCGGCAGCAGCTACAAATTCAGCTTCTGCAGTTGATGTAGACACACAATTTTGTTTCTTTGAACTCCAGCAGACCAACCGATATCCCAAGAAGTGTGCACTCCCTGATATGCTTTTCCTATCCAACATGCATCCAGCTTAATCCGAATCTGAGTACGCAAATTGCTTGCCATTATGCTCATTTCAAAATTGCTTGGACTGATTTATGAAAATTCTCATTTCAAAATTGCTTGCCATTAGTTTGAAAGACAATGTGCTTTTCCTATCAGTCTCGAGATTTGGACTGATTTATGAAAATGCTGTTTGAAAGTTGGTTGACTTGTAAGCCAAGGAAGAAATTCATTTCTCCAATCATGTTCATTTCAAAATTGTTTGCCATTAGTTTTGAAATCTCGAGACTGTACTTTGGGTTCGTAGAGCCGAAGATAATATCGTCTACATATATCTGGACTAGGATATAGTCATCCCCAATCTTCTTGGATAAGAGTGTGGTGTTGATTCGTCCCTTGGAGTAACCTTCATTTACCAGATATGCTGATAGGACATTGTACCAAGCCCGTGGAGCTTGTTTGAGTCCGTATAAAGCCTTGTCAAGTATATAGACATCGTTTGGTCTTTTAGGATCAACAAACCCTCTGGTTGAGATACGTAAACTTCCTCTTTAAGGATTCCATTGAGAAATGTCGTTTTGACATCCATTTGATAAACCTTGAAATCCCTATAAACAGCATACGCTAGGAAGACCCGAATAGCTTGTTGGTTCTATATGCCCAATATACAACTTACGACGATATTGCTGATAATAAATAAACCTATAGGGTCGCACATAAAGAGCAAATAGACGCTAATTATATATTTTGAATACGATTCAAAATATAATCAACCCTAATATAAATTTATTGGACGCATTATTATTTAAGTGAATTAATAATATTACGATAACTATATATATATATCGATTTTGAGTAAACTTGTTACTCATATTTTATATCTTGTTTAAGAAAATACATTTAGATGTATTCTCTTGATGTGTTGCAAGTATTTATATTTTTGTTTTATAAGATAAAACATATATTTATAAATACATAAATCTTTACAAGAAAAGGATATGGCCCCTCCTCTATTCTTATAGTTTGTTTATAAAATGAGGTATGGTGATACCTAACTTCATTACACTACATATACACTTACAATGGAGGCCCCCTCTTTTGGTTTTTGGTTCTTGTTGGTTGCCATGAGAAGAAAATGGGAGGGCCCTTTTCTTCTTCAATTTGTGTTCAAAAACAAAGAAAAAAAGTGAGTAAAGTTGGTGCTGGTGTGGCTGTGGGCTAGCAAGAAGAAAAAACAACTTTGTTTTTTTACCAACCACTTGCATAAGAAAAGAAAAAGAGTTTTCTTATTTTAAATGGATATCAAGTTCTCTCTTGTTTCTTGTGAGTATATGTTGGTTGTTTAAGTGGAGACTTAAACAAACTTGTAACCAACTTGTTTTCTTCTCTCATGCAACACAACTATAAGATATTATTGTTGGTGGTTTTCAAAGAGTTGAAAGAACCACAACAATTAGTAGACTTGAACACAAGTTAGAAAAAAGAAAAGTGTTTTCTTGCTTCTACTTGGTGTTGTTTACATATAGGGTTGAAAGTGCTAGAACTCGGTTGGTGTTGGATGTTGCTCGCGTGTGGATACCTTGGAGGGAAGCTACACTTAGTTCCTTGTCGTTTCTAGTCTCCACCGATACCGGTTCACGCTACAAAGGTTGTATTTCTTAAACCCCTTATGGTTGTTTTAGTTTTCTTAGTACATGCATATGGATCTTGGTGGGGAGTTTTAAAGAGTTTAAAATTGTTGTACACGTGTTCACGCTTCCATTACTTTTAATATATTTTTAAAAACAATACAAACCCCAACATAGCTTCTATACGGGCAACAGAAGCAAATGTTTCATCATAATCAATGCCCTCTTGTTGATTGTATCATTTGACTACCGGTCGAGCTTTGTTTCGAATCACTACTCCGTCTAAATTGTACTGAGGTGTAGTGTTTCCTTGGTTCTCAGTATCAACATCGTCAGCAGTAAGTTGAGTTAGATTCAGTGTATCGTTCACCCAAAACGAAGAATGGGTCGATGGTTGAATCAACAGGTCTTAATGTAGAAGCAGTAGTAGTTTGCTGTGTAAGTTCAAGAGATTCCTGAGCATCTGCAGGCCTATCGACTGGTACACAATTAGTTCCAAAGTCATCATCTAAGAAATCAAATATATATTTTAGGTCTGAGGGTTCATTCGCGTGAGATATATTTGTTTCTTTTCGATTAAGTGTCGGTCCTGAACTGATGTGTTCGGAAATGATTGCCGGTGACTCATGAGATAAAGATGTTGTTGTTAGTGTATCGTCAAAAGTCACATTGATACTTTCAATCACAGTATTTGTTTGTTTATTTAACACGTGAAACGCTTTAGACTCAGAAGAGTAACCCAGGAAAACTCCTTCATCTGCTTTGGGGTTAAATTTTCCTAGATTAGCCTTTTCATTAAGGACAAAGCACCTATTACCAAACACATGGAAACGTTTGATATTAGGAACTCTGCCATTAGCCAGTTCATAAGGAGTTTTATTAAGGCGGCGGTGTAAGATTGTTCGGTTTTGAGTATAGCAAGCTGTGTTAACTGCTTCTGCCCAGTAGGAAGGTGGTAAATCAGCATACGACAGCATTGTTCGAGCTGCTTCAACAAGCGTTCAATTTCTTCGTTCAACAACCCCATTCTGTTGTGGAGTGTAAGCTGCTGAGAACTGATGCATTATTCCCACGAGTCAAGATAGGAATCCAAGACTTTGTTCTTGATTTCGGTGCTATTGTCGGTTCGTATTGTACCAACTCTTCCTTGTTATTGGTTCTGCACCTATTTGAGAAACGAGATGATTGTTGATGGAGCTTCATCCTTCTTTCTCTGAAACTTGACCCACGTATACCTTGAGTAGTCATCAACTATCACAAGGATATACTTCTTCCCATTACTTGATTGAACTCTCATCGGACCACATACGTCCATGTGTAACAATTGGAGAGGTTCTTTTGTGCGGGACACCTGTTTAACTTTGTGTGATGCCCTTTTCATTTTTCCTCTTTCACAATGTTCACACAGATGTTCTTTTTCAAAACTTGAGCTTTGGCAATCCAGGAACTAAATCACCTGTTACCAACTTGTTGATATTTTTTATATTTAGCTGAGATAGTTTGTGATGCCATGTCCGTGTGAGCTCCGGTAAGTCCTTTGACAGAATACATATTGACTGTCTTCCCTCCAGGTCGGCTAGATCAATGGTATACATGTTTGACCTTCTGGAGCCTGTCAGTATTACATCACCATTCTCTGTTTTGACTAAGCAAGTTTTGGCTTTGAAGTTGACTTCTAGTTCCTTATCGCAAAAGGTTGTGGCCCAAACCCTCCACACATGACACTCTACTGATTTTTATATTTTCTTTTATTATGTCCCCAGTTCCCATTATTGGTGCAACATGGTCATTCCCAAAACGAACGAACATTTCCCGAGTATTGCGAGACAAAGTTTTTGAGAAGACCTTTTTCGCCTGTCATATGTTTTGAATAGCCGGAGTCCAAATACCACCGGCTAGATACCTGCACATGGAAGACAAAAGTTGTTGAGGTACCCATTGTGTAGTGGGTCCTTGAGTGTTAGCACATGCAACAAATTCAAATGATGTTTCAAGTAATGAAGTCGTTGTTTTTGCTTTGGGAACCCATACTTCTGTGGTGGTGTGAGGTTGGGTTAGTGACGGTGTTACAATTTCTTTGGATGTGACGGGGGATGGAATTGCTTTAGATGTGATGATGGGTTGTTCAACTACCACGCGATTGCAGCTTTTTGGGAGTGAAACGTCATCGTCGATGTATTCACTTTGTTTCTTTTGATTTCTTGATTTGTTCATGACTGCTTTCATTTTGGTGGTTATATGTTGAACCGTTGATTGTTTTTGCTGTGAGACTTGAGTGTTCTTACTCTTTGGATTTGTGGAATGAGTTCTGTTTTCAACAGCATTTTGATTGGCGTGATTCCAGTTATTGAAGTATCTGCGATTTGGAGTCCATGAAGTGTGACGATTGGAGAGTTTTAATTCTGAATTATGCTTAGTGGGTACACTTTCATTGTTTGTTTGGAATCGTGCTCTGTTGGAGCGTTTCTTTCACTAGTACGTAATTTTATTACCTTTTCTATTTATGAAGGAAGCCTGTTCGTGGTATGATTCAAAAGATTTGTAGTTAGGGTTTGGTTTAACTCCACGGTTCTTTCGATCTTCATCATACACACGGTGATAAGTACAATGTCCACATCAACACAACCATCACTCATGCAAAACATTTCAAATTTAAAAGAATTAACTGGAGTTCAAACAGGTTTGATATGCAAAACAGATGAATCATTACAAAATAGTAGATTTGTTTGTTTATTGAAATTTGCAGGATAAATCAAACAATCTTCGTTCCTTCTTTCTCCATTCTTCTCTTGAGGCTTCTTCCTCCATCCAAAAACTGGCTTCTTCCCACTCTTCACATTGGCACCTAGATGCACATTTGGGTTAGAAACAGAAATTTGCAATTGATCATTTTTGCGGGAATGAGTTGTTTGTTTCTTGGTGCATTTTGTTTTGGATTGAGGTGATATTGATGTACTGGCTTTATGTGATGACCAAGTATCAATGATTTTGGCTTTCCCTTTAAAGTTTGTAGACTCAAGTGTGTGCAATTTGAAGAATTCGTTTTCAAGAGAATTGAGTTTTTCATGAAGTTTAAAGAGAGAGTTTTCCAATTCTATGCATTCTTCACAATTTTCACCATGGTTCGTTAAGGACAAATCATTTGCAGACGTGTTGTGCTCAAAATCAGTAAATGAAAAGCAGTCTTATGTGTGCACGTGTGGGATTTGTGTATACAATGTGCTTGGAGCAGTGGAATTATGTGATTGGGTGTTTTCATTTACAAGAAGATTGATTATGTTATGGAGAATTGCGGTCTCAAATTCAAAGATGACGGCCCTATTGAGAAGTTCATGTTTAACCAATTCAAGGTTTCGCTGTAAATCCATATAAGGGATATATATGCGAGGCTCGGGTGGAGAATCTGAAATTGACGGTAAGGATTTCATTTCTGTTCAAAGATATTTATTATGTATGACTGATTTAGACTTTCGTAGTCATATAAGGTTGAAGCTCTTTTTGAGATGCGTCTTTTGTGTTCCTCCTCGGCAAGTTCGTCGACTTCTTCCACCGAAACCTTGGCCGCTTTTAAATTGTGAATGATTACCTCGTTTTCATTTCTTAAGGTGTTCGGTTCATTTTTTTGGCGGTTAGTTCCGATTAAAGGTTGCCTAAATTAGAGGTTGATTGATTTCTTATTTTAAATTCTAATTTAGTGATTTTTCGGTTTTGTCTTTCGAACCTGTACACTCCATTCTGGACCAAGAGCATTGATCCAGTTGACATTTATGTCCCGATCAGATCTCGTCACACCGTGGTTTATCATTTCATTTAACAGTCGGCAAAAAACGACTATATGTATCCTGCAACAACTCTCCTTCCCTGGCTTTGAATTCCCTGAATGTGTTAACCAGCTGAGTTTCTCTAATAAAAGACCCTTGTTCAGTTCCTTGCATCTCTTGTTTCACTTCATCCCAAATTTCCTTGGTAGAAGTCAAACTATCTATTTTTTAATAGATTTCTGCACATAGCCCTTGTTTTAAATAATATTTTGCGTCTTTGTCGTCTCGTGCTTAGTCTCTTTCTTCGGCAGTTAGTTCTAACGGGAGTTTGCGTTTTCTTTCAACGGCTATGGGTGGATTGTTATCGGGAACAACCTCAATAATCTTCTCAAAGATGGCATAACCATTCACTATGCTATCTTTCATCATCTCGCCATACTTCGCGTTGTGTTCTATGATATCCATAAACCTTCCTTTCCGTACATTGTATTCGTTTCTGAAAACTACAGGAGGTTTAGTGTCTCTGCCAATGGCAAAAATCTCATTGCTAGAACTCATTTTTTTACTTAGATCTTTCTCCCTGAAGTGGAATGGTTAGCTTGTTTGTGCGAAACTTTGAAAGTCGGATAAAAGTGTTTGAAAGTCGGATGGTCTTATGCGACTGTCGGATGGTCTTATACGACTGTCGGATGAATGTTTTAGGTGACAGTCGGATGACTTCAAGAGTTGGATGGCTCAAAAAGTCAGATGATTCAAGAGTCAGGTGAATTTAAAGGGCAACAATCGGATGAGACTTAAGTTCAAAATTCGGATGGAACAAAAGTTTCAAAAGTCGGATGAGTCTTAAGTTACACGACTGTTGGATGAGTCAAGTGTCGGATGTCTTAAATGAAAAGTCGGATGAACCAAGAGTCACATACACCACTATCAAGAGTCGGATGAGATAAGGTCGGATGACCTAAAAGTCGGCCGATGATAATAATCCAAAAACTTGCAGGTCTGACCTCTGTTATCGAACAGACTAATTTTGCCTAAAACACACTAAAAATTCACTTAACTTTTGCTTTGATCTTCCTTATCAATAAAAACACTTTCCTAAACCAATTTCAACCCAAAACAACAAAAAATTCTTCAAGAAACTGATGGACAGTGAAAAACTTCAAGAACTTGAAGAATAAGAAAAATTTAAAAATGAAGACCCAGATGTTGTTTGTTTGTTCTAAAACCACTAGTAAAGGTTTTATCTTACTCAAATACTTCTAAATAACAACAAAGAACTTGAAAACAAGAAGATTTGAGAAAATCGGTTTTTGACTTCCAAGAGCTTTCACGTACCAACAAAAGATAGTTCTATGGGTTTTTGTATCTCACACAAAGATGTTACTTTGAGGTAATGATGAACCAATCCGGTAAGGAGTTGGCTTTGATACCAATTGAAAGTCCTTTGTTGTGATGAAAGATGAGTTACTATGAATACTTGAACAAGAGATGAAGAAGTTTAGTAAGAACAAGTATGAACACTTTTTATGCAAGCTTGAAGTTTCTCTTTGATATTGCTTTGGACGTGAATACCAATTGGCCGGTTCCAATCAACGTGAAGGGGGTTCGTGGTTTTCTTGGTCTCACCGGTTACTACCGTAAATTTATTTAAGGGATATGGGAAGGTTGCTCAGCCGCTAACAGAGTTAACAACGAAGGATAACTTCCATTGGGTCCCAAAAGCACAATCAGCTTTCGATGATCTAAAGTTCCAAATGACGACAGCTCCGGTTTTAGCTCTTCCCGATTTTTCAAAACCATTTGAAATCGAGTGTGATGCATCGGGTCGGGGAACCGGGGCTGTTTTAATGCAAGACAGACGTCCTATCTCGTTTTTCAGCAAGGCATTGGCAGAAAAGACGTTAGCAAAATCCGCTTATGAGAAAGAGATCATGGCTTTAGCATTATCAATTCAACATTGGAGACCATATTTGTTGGGCCGTCAATTCACAGTATTCCAATTCAATATGTGAGCAAGTTCTGTATGATTATGATTGTGTCAAGGTATGGAATCATGATATTCCTTGTTGAATAAACACTCTTGTGATACTCCAATTGTCGGGGAAATGGTTATGAGGAGTACTTGTGTGCATACGTGGTCTGCTTGCTCTTGCACTTAGACGGGTTAACTGAAGCCGTGTTCATGTTATGTCAAAGAAGAGTATTGGGGCTTTGATTAATTATTACCATGATCAAGTTTGCTTGATGTTGCCTTAATGTTTGAGAATTGGAATATTCCCAATTGATCTAATGGAGAAGTGATGCAATTACCCACTTGATGACTTAGATTATCAAAGAATAATCGGAAACGAGATATATTGCAAAGAACCCTTAGGAGTTATTGTGGCATTTGAGAATTGTAAAGTGAATGATAGTTCACTAATTAGCGTGATTAATAGCTAGTCATGGGACTATATGACTAAAGAGTTATCAAAACTCGGGTTATCAATGTTAACTTCTGTTAGTCCAATTGGGAGTGATTTATGAACCATTTAGTGGTAAGATACTAGGCTATTTTAAAGGTCTAGTTAAAAGAATTGATTTAGTTTTGATTTAGAAAAGTTGTATAAATGGTTTATGCCATTGGATAAGTGTACTCAAACTATGACTAAAGTTTGAGTCTAGTTAAGAAAGTGGATGACCTTTAGAAAGAAAGATTAAGAGATCATGAAAGGACTGATACCGTTAGTTAAATTAATTGATCCTAGTTAGGATCTTAGCATAAGTTGTGGTAATACTTAGGCTTATGAGTTGATTTGATTCCGATGACGGAATCTTTTTAAGGAGGGAGGAATTGTAATATTCCAAAATTTAATATGACCTTAATATTGGTTAAATAGGTGTTTATGATGTTCCAAAAGACTTTGAGTTTCATATTTGTGAAGTAATTTATGGTATAACATAGTTAAATTGGACGTTTATGGTTTTAAGGGTAACCTTAGTTATTTAATGATATTGGCCCATGAAGTATTAATAATAACGCACAAAATACAATTGGTTAAAGCTTTAAATAATTGGTATTAAAGATGTTATGAGTAAGGGTTATATGTGTATATTGGATGAAACTTTAAGGGTTTAAAGTGTAGGCTTGGAATTGGAGGGGCTAAAAGTGAAAAAATTGGGTATAAATATCCCAATTTGACTCAAGTGAGTCAATTGTGCAGCCAAGAAGGCTGGAGAAGGATGGAGAAGGGGAGGAGAGCAAGGAGGAAGAAGAGAGAAAAAACCTTGTGACTTGCGGTATTTCTAGTTCCTAATATGTGTTTTAACACTCAGACCATGATCAACAATTGGGTTTTTGGACAAGGAAGAGCAAGAACAAGTTGGTTCTTGATCAAGTAAGTTTTAGCTATCTTTTATGTTTGATTGTAGTAATACATAGTGTATATGCTTCATAGGTAACTCAGTATAGCTTAGGCACAAGTAAATTTGGTTGGAGAAAAAAAAAGCAACTAAACTAGCCTTTCAATGTTAAAGTAACGCGTAACTGAGTTTTACAACTCCAAGATTTCATTTTTTATCTAATAAAAACACATGAAATTAATCTGTACACAGCAAACTCATCGAGTCACCAAATTTCAACCACTGATAACTTCTAATATTGAACCAAAAACAGACCCCAAATTAGTTCATTATAATCAAACATAATCTGTGAATCTGTGATGCAAAAAAGAAGCAAAAAATTAACTAACAAATCTGTGATGTAATTTACACATGAAAGAAACTAAGAAAGTAGGAATCGATAATTATGAAGCATATTAACACATTATCTGTGATGTAATCAAACCAAAATCGGCGACAGGAATCGATAATAATGGAATAAAAAATTTAACCAACCTGATTTTGATTTGGATTTGGATTTGGACTTGGTTCGTACGATTGTTCGGCGAAGGCGACGCGACGGCGACGGAAGAAGAGGATGACGACGGCGACGGCAAAGAGGATGACGACGGCGAAGGGGATGACGACGGCGATGGCCACAGCAATGAAGAGAGTCGAGAGAGCCGAGAGCGTGAGACTTAAGAAACTGAGAATGAAATCGTGAACGGCGAAGGGGCGTGGATGTCGCCTGTAGTTATAGGTTAGGGCTACAATTTGTAAATTAAAATTTTCAATATTGTACAAAGTCATAAAAATAAACGATAGAATCTCTGTGTATTAGGGCTACAATGGGTTAATTAAAATTTTCAATTTTGTACAAAGTCATAAAAATAAACGATAGAATCTTTTTATATTGTGGTGTGATGGTCGGAACCCTAATCAAAGGGTGCCGTTACAGAAACCAAAAACGTAATCGAAAGGTGTCGTAGCTTTTGCTGCACAAATTAAAACCTTAATCGTAAGGTGTCGTTACAGAAACCAGAACCTTGATCAAAGGGTGTCGTTGCTTCGGTTACAGGAATTAAAACCCTAATCGAAGGGTGTCGTTGCTTTGGTTACAAGAATTAGAACCGTAATCGAAGGGTGTCGTTATAGAAACCAGAACCCTAATAAAAGGGTGTCGAAGAAGGTGTCGGCCGAGGAGAGGGCGACCAGCCATGGAGATGAGTGGAGGTGAGGGGGCGGCGGAGAGGGCTCAATATCGATGGTGCTTCATAAGTATATATTTATAACCAACAATATATACTTAGCTAATGTTTTAACAATTGGGTCGACCCGGCCGGTGGTGGTATGGATAGAGAGGAAATAAATATCATTGTTTTCCTTTTATTTAATGTTGTGTAAGTTTGGTTAGGAAAAAAAACAACTAAACTAGCCGTTCGATGTTAAAGTAAGAATAGAGGAAATAAATATCACCGTTTTCTTTTTCTTTAACTTTGTATTCGGAGTTTTATTTTGAAGAGAAAAGAAAAAATAGAAATAGAAAACGGTTTATTTTCTCGGGTTATTTTAAGGAGAGAAGGGAATTAATTTGTAAGAAAAGGTTGATTAATTTTTCCTCTGTTGGAAGGAATTAGAAGGAAAGTAAAGGATAGATTATATGAATTTTCTAAAGCCCTACCCTTCCAATCACTGCACGAGCCAGACCTTGTACGGGCTTTTCCCTTGAGTGGACAGGCTGGAGGTTTATCGAGGGCTCTTTCCTTATTGGGCTAATAGTCTTTGCCTCCTCTACTGAGTGGTTTCTTTGTTCTCTTATTTGGATTGAAAGAAAGAAAAAACTTCCCTTTCTTTCTCTTCTTTTTTTTCCTTCGACGAATTTCAGCTATGACCAACGACCCCCTAGCTGAATAGGCGTAAGAAAGTTACCTGAAAAAAGGCAAGGTCATAAGTGACGAAACTACCATTAATCACAATAAATAATTTTTAAAAATAAGAGTATTATAGTAAAATGACCTTTTTTTCTTTCTCTCCAACTCGGGAGCACGAACCTATTCCTTTTCCTTTCAACTTCCTATCATTTCTTTCTAATTCAGAAACATGAAAAATCAAAATTACTATCCTTTAATTTTCTTTGTTATTCTTTTCTTTTTTTCACGTATGTCGGGAACACGGCAGAAAAGAAAGAATGAAAACAAAAACACTTGGAATTGTTGCGTAAACTGAGTTTTATAAGTCTATTTCTTTTCTATTTAATAATAAAACATGGAACAAATGTGTAAACTCGTCGGGTCATCAAATAATCAAATATCAATAACTGGTATTCAAAAAATTGTGATACTATATGATGTCCTGTTGGTTGGTTAGGAGACTTATAGAATTGATACAGACGAAGGGTATCATAACATAAACCAGAACCATAATCGAAAGGTATTGTTACTTCAGTTGAAGAAATTGAAACCCTAAACATAGGGTATCGTTATAGAAACCAGAACCCAAATCAAAAGGTGTTGTTGCTTCGATTACAGGAATTAAAACACCGATCCAAGCGAAGGGTGTCGTTGTAGAAACCAGAACTCAGATCGAAGAGTTTCGATCTTCGGTGTCCAGCGAGGAGAGGACTACCATCTATGGAGAGGAGTGGAGGTGATGGTTCAATATCATTGTTTTCCTTTTATTTAACGTTGTGTAAGTTTGGTTAGGAAAAAAAACAACTAAACTAGCCGTTAAATGTTAAAGTAAGAATAGAGGAAATAAATATCACCATTTTCTTTTTCTTTAACTTTGTGTTCGGAGTTTTATTTTAAAAAGAAAATAAAAAATGTTTTATTTCCTCGGGTTATTTTAAGGATAGAAGGGAATTAATTTATAAGAAAAGGTTAATTAATTTTCCCTCTGTTGGAAGGAATTGGAAGGAAAGTAAAGGATAGATTATATGAATTTTCGTAAGTGACGAAACTACCATTAATCACAATAAATAATTTTAAAAAATAAGGGTATTATAGTAAAATGACCTTTTTTTCTTTCTCTCCAACTCGGGCAGAGAGTCTACTTAGGCAGAGAGTGTGCATTGCAAGAGCTCTTCTGATTCATCAATACCAATCAAACCTTTAGCCTAATTTCCTTTTCAGTTTATTAGTTTCTATCAATTGGTTCCATTGACGCAAAACAAACTCAACCATGGTGCAAACCGAGCCTCCTGTACCAGAACCTAATCCTGTTTGGATCAACAGGAAGAGAGAATGGATCAATTAGCTGGACGAGTAGAAGATTTGTCTACCATGATGGCGGCAATGAGATGAATGATGGAAAAAGGGGTTACGATGGGGATATGGGGTTTCGAGATTCAGATGGGCCTGTAATCAGCGAAGAACCACCGTCCGGATCGAATTTCGTACCACCCCAATTTAGAGACAACCACTTCGATAACACCATGTTTATTCTGCCAAAGGTCAAGCTACCATCGTTTGAAGGAATCGACCCTCGTGGGTGGATTACTAAGGCTGAGTTATACTTCCAGGTAAACCAAATTCCAAATCCTCAAAAACTTAATCTTGTTCAAATGTGTATGGACGGAATTGCATTGAACTGGTACACCAACCTTATGATCAAACACCCACGAACCGATTGGTTCCAATTCCGTGATAAACTAATCATTTAGAATGAGTTTTGGTGGAAAATAGTGTTCTGGCCGACTTTCTGGTACAGACCAGGGGAGGCACGGGAGTGCTTAACGCCCCGTGGCAAACCCTAGTTCATAAGGTACTTCCCGTGTTTTTTGACAGAGGCACGGGCGTGCCCGAAGTAAAGGCACAGCTATGCCGAGGGTGTGCCCAGCCTACAATGCATAAAAATTGTATACTTACTATATATTGCTTGTAGGTACTATTTGTTGACGTATACGGCGACTTTATAATCGATAATTGAGTTGTTGTTTGAACCATGCTAGTTACTAAAGTGTTAAGTGATATATTTGTTATATATATCTATTGTGTATCAGGGTGTACAGTTACGCAGGTGGGATAGCTGTATACCAAGAATGACGATAGGGCGTACAACTACGCAGGTGGTGTAGTTGTATACCAAGAATAGTGATAGGGTGTACAACTACGCAGGTGGTGTAGCTGTATACCAAGAACAGTGACAGAGTACAGCTACGCAGGTGGTGTAGCTGTATACATGAGTGGTGTTAAGAGGGTATGACTACGCAGGTGGTGTAGTTATACTCCAGAATAGTATTAGTTTGTTACAACTTGGATACGAGACATCCTAGGGAGACTTTACTCTTGTTTTATGTTACTTATGTTTAGTTAGTATGCTAACTAAGCGTTAGCTTATGTTTCGGTGTTGTATGTTGTAGGTGCCACAGGTTCCAGCAAGGGTAAGGCCCCAGCACAGTGTTCAGCTAATTTCATTCTGGTTTTAAAAAGAAAACTTTTGACACTACTTTTGTAAATATTAGCACATGTGTTTTTAGAAACTATGTTTTTGTATAACTCTGATATCTTTTGGGTGCTAACTTGTAAGATAATGTTTTTGAGTTAAAGTTGGACAAGTGATGTTACACAATATAATACAAAATTAATGTTAAAAAGAAGAGAAAGAAATTAACCCACTTAGTAACAAAGTAAGTGGGAATATCAATAAGATTTACCTGCTCTAGAATTTGCTTAATTGCTTAAAAGTAATTTCATTTTTGTTAGTCCCATGTTTAGGATAGTTAGATTTGATGAGACAAACTATAGATATGTATAGATGATAGGTTAAGAGTTAGGAATTATGTAAGTCTGTTATAGACTGACTAGTCAGCTTCAGCTAAGTAGTCAGCGTAGGATATAGAGTTTTCTATGTAAGTACTAGATAACTCAGTGACTTCTAAACTGAGATAGGACTTAAGAATGAAGACCTGAAGATTTGAAGACTTGAAGATTCAAGAATCCAAGATTCAAGAAGTCAGCTTGACAAGGTCAAGACTGAGTATGTCAGCTCAGCGTCAGAAGTCAGTTCAGAATTTAAGTAAGTTCTAAATTCTGTTATAAACTCTCTATATCTACGACATTTAAATTAGGATATCTAAACCTAATTTAAACTATTTATTAGTTGGATAGAAATCTCAAACGAAATTGATTGGATATGTTCTAATTAAGGAGTTTGTTACGGTTTTAAAGAAAAGATAAGTTCTATCTTTAAACTACGATTTATTCGTAGATATATCAAGTATAAGTATAAACCTTCTCATTGGTTTTATATACACAGATGTTCTTACGTGTGTGCGAGAACAGATATGCGATACACAACGATGACTGCATAAGTTGCAAAACGTACGTGTGTTCGTGATACTTGATACGCGTGTGTTGCGATAACTTTGTAAGTTCAAAGTTCGAGAGAGTTTTCAAGAGTTCTTGTTAATCAGCTTTAACAAGAAATTCGATCATCAATTAGTTTGTGATTCAAGAGTGTTTAGAGAGAGTTGAGGTTATAATAATTGTAATATCAAATCATCCAGTTGATTTGATTAGAGAGAGATAAAAGTTATTGTACTGGTTGATAATTGAATATACATTTGATTAATTTGTTTGATTGTTTAAAGTGTATTCAACGCCCCCCTTCTACACTGTATCGGTTGCTTGTTCACCCTCGTCGGGACCAACAATTTTATCCGAAGAATGAAATTATTATGCAGTAACAAAGTAATTTCATGATGAAATTATTATGCCTAAAAGTTGATTCTTGAATTTGGGGTTTTGCTTAATCGCTTAAAATCATTATTACCTGTTCCGTAAGTAGCTATTGATTTCGATTCTCCAGAGTTAAATGATCTACTTGGAGAATATAGATACTTCGTTCTGTCAAACTAAACACTTGTATTCAAGGCAAATGAAGAATTGTCATAATAATTCTACAGTTGAGATTAGTTTAAAAGGAAGTGGAACTCTAACAAAATTTGGATGTGGGTTTTTGTATAAATTTTGGATTTATGCTACTTTTCTATAAAAAAAACCCCTTGTCGTTGGCTTGTTGCTTCTTTTTGGTATATATTTGTTCGTCACGAAACCTACATGTGGATGTATGCATGTTAGGCTTACTGCATCCATTCTACAAATGGGGTGTGAGTTGTGAGAGCAACACCATTGCCCCCCTTCATGGGTTGGTGTGGGTTGGGTTTTGGTATAAATTTTGGATTTATGCTACTTTTTTTATGGTAGTGTGGAACTGTATCCGTAAACCAATTTAAAGCAACAACATACAACCAAGACCAAAAAAAAAAGACCATGATATCCAACCCCCATGAGGCAAACTTGAACACATAGTAAATACTAACTCAGCAAAACACTAGGAACTAAACCGAAGCTATCACTATCCGATACTTGAAGCTGCTATAGATACTCTTGTAGATCTTCAAGACAACGCCGGCTGTATTAACCGGTTGAGTTGTAACTTGTTTGCTCATCTTTTAAATTATTTGAATTAATATCGTTTAAATGTTACTTTTAAATAGGTGATTGGGTCTTCAATTGATTATGGAAAATGAGTATTTTTGTAACACCTCTGTTTCGAGAACCAAAATTTTCTTTTTAAAATATTAACTTATCATTTTCATTTGAAATTACGCAGCGGAAATAGAAAACACGTGGCAAATATATTACAAACAAAAGATGCCACATACATGTTCAGTGTTACTGTTACTTATCCGGTCGACCATTATTAAATACAAACAAACATTATATCAGAGTTATTACAGACAAAGTGTTCCTCCTAAGAAATCAACTACCCGCAGGGTCCCAAGCTCACTAAGGATTACCTGCACATGTAGGGTGTAGCATCTGTTAGCTATAATAGCTAGTGAGTACGCAAATAGCATGCGATCAACATAAATACATCACATATCATCAATCATGCTCAGATAATTCTATCCTAGCATCTCGCGATGAGTTGGCGTAGTCAGATGGTAACATATCTTGCAGGGGAGCTAACTCAGCTTAATGCACCAAACTTGATACCAAACACATCAACCGCTCCGGTGGGGGAGCTATACAGCGTCCACCGTTGCGTTTTGGAATCAAGAGATTCCTCTGTTGTACAGCCGCAGCTATACCCGAAGATAAGGCTGTCAATTTGGGTCGGGTTCGTGTTATCGGGTTTGTGTCGTTCGAGTTCGGGTCAGTTTCGTGTCGACCCATTTATTTTCGTGTCAGGTTCGGGTCGTGTCAGTTTTTTCGTGTCGGGTTCGTGTCGACCCATTTAGGCCAAATGTCATCAACGAGAATTTTTCGGTTTTCGAATACGGTTTTGGGTACGATTTTCGAATCCGGTTTTCGGGTACGATTTTCGAATACGGTTTTCGGGTACGATTTTCGAATATGGTTTTAGGGTACAATTTTTTAATACGGTTTTCCGTTTCAACTACGATTTTCTTTATCAATATTTCAAATTCTATGTTTGTTTTCCAACGTTCAGCACAGATTTCGAAAATATTTTCATTTATATTCTAACTTTAATAATCAATGTTTGTTTCGTTGTATTCGAACTTTAAATTTGGTATTTATTTCAGTTTGATTGAAAAGTTGATTTTACTTTTTTATTTGTTTATACAAATGAATATAATAAAAACTATGATATATTACTATTCTATACAAATAAATAATGTCATTGAACAACCGAATAATATAAGATTATTCATCATTAAATAAAATTATGAATCGATCCAAAATACTAAAGTATCACCTATCAAATAATCAAATGTAAAAGTATCAAAATCATATAGTAAAAATAAAAAATACTAGAATAATGTACTATTGTTTTAACTGTAAATTTTTTATTGTTTATTTTGAGTTTTTAACGTTTATGGGTTTTGTACTTTTTTTTGGCGGATTTTATTGTCCTAAAATGTTACTCTCTTATTTGAATTCATAATCTTCTTTTCAAAATTTAAATTTCAAGTATTAAAGAAAATTTTAAAATGTTATAATTTTACTTTAAACGGGTCATTTTTGGGTTGGCGGGTTGACCCTAACCCGACCCATTTATTTTCGTGTCGATTTCGTGTCAACCCGCTTTTGACCCGTTTCGGGTTCGTGTCACTTTTTTCGTGTCGTGTTTCAGGTCGACCCAGAAATTGCGAAGAGGACAGCTTTGTCCTTAAGTAGAACAACTTTGTCCAGGACAGCTTTGTCCATAGATCCGGATCAATCACAAACAAACAATTTGATTCAATCGAATCATCAATCAATGTGCGCATATATATTCAATACTCATCATAGCATACACCTAATCAGGTGCATACTACTCTGTGTCAACATGGTATATTCTAGCATCATCATGCAATCCTACACTTAAACAAGTGTGTGTACAATTCATGGTTTACAATTTCGTAATCATTGTTAATATATGTTATAGATATATTAATCGTTATGCTATCAGGCACTCACCTGACGAGTTATAATACTAAATACTTCTTTACAGAAGCTCCGGGATCAACTAAAGTACCTAAACAAACATCCCGTATATCAGTACAACCCGAAACAGCAAACTGTATGCTGGAACAGGGTCCTTTACGGCCACAAGCATGAATGCTTGCGCCCACAAGGGCTTAGAATTGCTTGCACCCGCAAGGAGGTCCTTGCGGCCGCAAGGCAATCCCTTGCGCCCGTAAGCCGTGCCCTTGCGGCCGCAAGGGTGGTCCTGGCGCCCGCAAGCATGTCTGCACATACCAGTGCGATTTCCAGCTCTGCTTTTGGCCATTTCAACCCCAAAACATACCAAATCGATTCCAATCCAATTTCCAGTGTTTACAAACTACTTTGACACTTAAACTAAGCTAGAAACAAGTATCAATTCACATTTTAACATCAAATTCAAAGATTGGGATCAAAATCTCCATTTTGACCCATTTACACTTTAATTCAATAACACAATCAAAAACACTGTTTTAATTCAAGAATTTGATTGATTATAGCTTAGGAATGATATAGGAACAGATTGGAATCACTAGAACAAATTATAGAAGTCAATTTGCCAATTTGACCTAAATGGTAAAAAACATGAAGAACATGGACTTGAAGCTTACTTGAACAAGGAGATGGTGAAGATAGCGATTTGCAGCAGATTGAACTTGAAATTAGTACTTGAATTCAGCAACAAACAGATCTACTCTATGAATTTCTTCTTCTTCAAAGCTAACACCCAAGAACAAAAGAGAGAAAAGGTTAAGTTGTTTGTGTTGTGTTTTGGCTGCACACGTGGGTATCAAGAGTGTCTACTTATGGGTTGTGCATATCCACAAGTGGGTATCTTGTTCCCCTTTCCAACTTACAACTTAACGCACGAATACCCGTTTTAACCAACAAGGATATTTTTGGAAACCTCGTTCTAAATCCTTTAATAATATATTATTTTTATTTATTTATCATAATATTTTAATAATATCATTTCTTTATTATTTTCTTATATTTTTTCCAATTAATCAATTATATATATTTAATCCCTTTATTCAATATTTAATAAGAATTCTAGACGTACCAGATTTGAACATGACTAGGCCCATTTTGAGGTTGTTACAATTTTAGTAATTTAGTTATTAAAAATAAAATAGATGGAATATTATTAAATTAAGTATTTAGATATATACATGAGTTTATAGGTTTTATAATAAAGGATGAAATTATGCCTTTTTATTTATAACTTAAAAATAGTGCTTGCTTATATAGATGGTTTATCAGTTAAATAAATTATAGTTTATTTAATCAGTTTTTGGAATCGCTCATAGTTAGTCATATGTTCTTTGAACATGATCCTCAAGTAATAAAATAGTTATAAAAATATATAAATTACTGTTATATTATAACCTTTTATTTAATGAAATAAAATTAATTCTTCAATTTTAACTATATATTTTAATAAACAAAAAATTAGAATTCTAATTTTGACTTTTATTGATCAAATTTGATTCAAAATTTTTAGATAAGTTTCATATATTCACTTAGGCTACCAATCCGATTTTTATTGTATCTATTTTGTATCTTTATTTATGTTTCCAATAAATGCATTGATGAATATGGGAAAATAATGATTATCATGTGACCATTTTAAGTGACATACATAACCGAGTTTAGCGGGATCGTGGAAGCCTAACATTCGACGGCAGTCTAGTTTAAACTGCCATGTAAACAAGAAATTTTAATGTATAATTGATATATTGGCCAATGACGAGATACTACTAGGCTCAAGACTTTCCATATGGTAGTTGGTTTGACCACCGGGCTGAATGTCTCATCACAGTCAATGCCCGGTCTTTGACTTTTTCCATTCGCTACGAGCCTCACTTTATACCACTCAAGAGTGTCATCAGGCCTGTATTTTTTCTTAAAAAGCCACATACACCGGCACTGTATAGTCCCCGGTGGGACATGGAACAAGATCCCAAGTCCCATTGCTAATAAGTGCCGAACATTCATCCTGCATGTCTTTTCACCGGTTAGGATCCCGCAAAGCCTCCAAACGAGAGCGGGGCATGGGAGATTCGGTGAAGGTGTGAAGGTTAAGGCATTGGACGGTTTTATGGATACCACGTTCGGGTTACCATAAGCCTGCAATCGTAATATCAGAATTTTTAAGTTTAAATCTGCATGCATATTTTACTCTTGATTTTTTAATACCTTCCTTATGCGTCCTTTTTTTTCTAAATGGAGAATTATATGATAATATTGGCTTTTCGTAATTCCTTTACTTCTTCTAATTCATGTGTGAGAAAATCTGTAAGTAACTTAACTGTCTCATTTTCTATATAAGATTTATAGTTTTGGTTTTGTTTTAAAAATTCTAAATTACCTTGTTTACCACGCTTTCGAGCAAACTCTGGTGTATTTATATAACAAGATGTATTGTAAATTTTTTTACTAAGTGTAATAAAATTATGTGTTATTGTAATTGCTCTGTTTTATCCTGATATAAAGTTTAAACCAAGAACAAAATCTTTTGTTTTAATATATACATATATATGAGAGGGTTCATTTGAGAAACATTATTATTTTGAGTACCACGAGAACCAATGTTAGCCCTTAACTACTTTAAATCAATGGTTAATAAAAATGACGGTTCATTAATGACACGTTTAATGGCTCATTAATTATGTATCAACGAGGACTATTTTGAGAAAATCAAGCGTCACTATTTAATGACGGCTCATCCTGACGCAACTCACGGTTGGAAAATATATAAAAAAACCTAAATACCCTATTAATGAACATTAATAGTGGTTTACAAATGATACTCATGGTTTTTTCAATAAAAATGGTTTTCAAATGATCTTTTCCATACAAATATATATATATATATATATATATATATATATATATATATATATTACATTTTAAAATAGAGTTAAACAATCTATTTCACAATATATAATTCCCACTCGATTGAAAACTTATAATATATAAAATATATATAATTTCCAAGTCCCACTTGATTGAAACCATATATTCAAGAATCATTACTCTTTATCAAGTATTTATAGATGATTTTTAAGTGCGGAATCTCCATTTCGTATGCATTAGAGGTGAAGAAAATGAGAGAAAAGATGACCCGCTTAAATAGGAATTCCAAAAACATGTTTTTAGATAAGTGTATTAAAATTTTGTTATGAATAAATATGATCATTTGATATTTAAGTTACGCATATATGAAATCTTCTTATTATTTACTTGAACATACTATAGTACCATACAATTATCAAGAAAAAAACACTTGACCAATAAGTATTAACATCGGCATTTATAAAACAAAGTCGGGTCTACCGGATAAGTTAGGCCTGTTCCATTTCACATGGAAGTTCCATAGTTCGACTCACGCAATGTGATTTTTTTCCTTTTTTTCCAAATTTTCACAAAGAACCCCAAATAATTTGTTCCCTTTCAATCCAATCCTCAATTTTACAATAATTTCTCAAATAACAATAAATTATTTATTTCTATGATGATAAAAAAAACTTAATTAATATATATTTTTTGAAAAGTGTTTTTTGAATTTGGAATGATAAATTTGTAACATTTATATAAGATATAAATTTTATCTAGATAGAACTTTTTTTAATTAACAATGTCATTTGGATTTATGATTAAAAAAATAATAAGAGAGGTATCTTCTTACATTAACCTAAAAAATCTTCACAACTAGAAAATTAGTCGTGTATTTGAGTTATTTTACTTCTTTATAATACATTTACAACCTTAAAAACTCTTAATTTTAACTAAATTGAATGTACTAAAATACCCTCTATTTCATTCTCTCTCCTAATTTATTTTAACTTTTTATTTATTTAAAATATCTCTCTCCTAGTTTACTTTAACTTTTTATCTATTTAAAATATCTCTCTAAGACCAAGAGTAGCACCCTTCCCCTTCTCAAACCAACCCAAATACCATGTCACTGTCACATCAGTTTTTTTTACTTTTTCCTTTCCAACCAAAATCAACCTAAAACCCAACTAGCACCCTTCCCAAATCAACCCAAACTTTTTTCCACTTTTTTTAATTTATTTAATTACACTTTTATATATTAAACAAAATCAAATATTTAAACAATTCTATAAAAAATATAAATAAAAAGTTCATAAGATTATAATAAAAATATTATTATTATAAAATAAAAATTACAATACTCTAAATCTAGATTAATAAATTAAAAAGATCTACTCATCTTTGTTATCCGAAAGTTGGATACGTGAAATATGCTTGACCAGATCCAACCGAAGGTTATTATGCATCTCACGCTTTTTGACTTCTAATTCTGCTTGACAACTCCGCGGTGCTATCATAAAGCAAGTTTTCGGCCTCTCGAAGCAACTCTACAAAAATTTCTTCTTCCTGTCGGAGCTGTTCGTCGGTTGATACGGAATCCGACGAACCGCTCGACGAAGCATGTGGTGGTGATGCCATATTTTAGAGGAGAATTTTGGATAAAAAGTGTTGAGGAGTGGTTATATATTTATAGGAGAAGTAAAAGTGTTGGATAAAAGTGTTAGAAGAGTTGGATGAAAGAATAAAAAAATGGAAGTTTGGTATTTATAGGAGAAGTAAAAGATGAAAGTTTGAATTTTTTTTGGATGAAAGAATGAGATAGACGTGTTTGGTATTTATAGGAGAATTAAAAAATATATATATACATAGTTGAAGTGTAAAAAGTTTTTTTTCTTTTTAAACTAACGTTACACACCGAAGAAAAAAAAGGCTCAGTTTGCTCGGTTTCGCCAACCCGTAGCCCGGACCTGAATGGGGGGCGTA
Organism: Dittrichia graveolens; assembly: GCA_038502395.1. NCBI lineage: Eukaryota > Viridiplantae > Streptophyta > Magnoliopsida > Asterales > Asteraceae > Dittrichia > Dittrichia graveolens. The sequence continues at coordinate 80,924,996 of JARJIL010000002.1, read as the reverse complement.
GGGGTGTTCCCGAAGGAACCCGAGGAACCCGGGACCTTCGGGTTATGCCATACGCATGGACTAACACTAAAACACATTCTCACACAAACATAATTATCCACCCAAATCAACATAATTTTTAAAATTTTACTAACTTCTCTTTCCTTATTTCATAAATATAAATATTTTTCTTATTTTAATGTATTTTAGAATTTATTTTTAAGATTCATAAAATAGTTGATGCAAATAAAAAAATAAAAAAATTGACATTGTACGATACTTTTTCGTGATATTGAATTGTGCGAATAACATATTAGTACATTTTTAAAAGCAACATGATATAAAATAAAAATTTATTGTCGCCGCAGAATTACGCGAGTACCTTGCTAGTTATCAATAATGCATGTATTTACAACTAAGTAAGTATAAATAATGACATAAATCCATACAAATTTTTCTAATGAAAATTATCAATATTAATTTTTTTATTAATATTTTTCATATAAACCCTGCCGGGTTTAAAAAATCCTCGGTATATATTATATGTACATACAATTATTTATTAGAATGTGATTCGTGAAGAAAATTGTCTTTTCTGTGTATTTTTTTCGTCACTAAAATAAATTGGTTATTTATAGGTATATATTGAAGAAGAACATTGAAATAGTGATTTGAAAATTTGACCTCTCTTTACGTTCAATAACCTTGAAATAGTGTCCCATCTACGATGTTTCACATATTTTCTTCGAGCTATGGAGCCTTTTCTTTTTGAGTGGTTATTTTTTTTAAAACAATGTACTCACTTAAAATAACAAATAGACTTATTTATATATATAGTGGGGTACCCGCGCAATGTGACGGCGGCGAATAAAGAGTAGGTTGTGATGAGTTTTGTGCAGAATAATCACAAAGAGCTAATATGAGTTTGTGAAGATTCCTTGCGAGATGAAGATAATATGAGTTTGTGAAGATTCTTTGCGAAAGCCACTTTGAAATTAAGAATTAAATTGCTAATTCTGAGTTATTTGTCTTTCAGTTTGTTAAAAGAACTTTGTCGTATGACTGAATCACGAAGTTGCTGATTATATATATATGTATATGTGTGTAATGTTTCATAGTTCCAATTATTATTTAATTGAGTTAGAATGCAATGTTTATAAATTTCAACTCTTTGACTCTTTCATTTGTTTGATGTTTGTGAAATCTCCTGAACTTGATTGATTGAAAACAAGAATTTAGGTGATCTCATGAATCAAAAGTTAATATTAAAAATATATGATTAGACTTAATTCAGTTATAAGTATGGTGATCTCATGAATCAAAAGTTAATATTAAAAATATATGGTTAGAAATAATTCGGTTATAAGTATTGGTTTAAATTCATTAATTGTCGGTTATGTTTTCAATATTTATTTGTTTAAATTCATTAATTGTGAACTTAAAGAAGGGGTAAAGGAGAGGTATAAATGAGGGATATTTTAGTAAATTTACTCTTCTTAAAATTAAGAGTTTTTTAGATGGTAAATACATTATATATGAGTAAGATATATATATATATACACATATATATAGGGGATGATTCATTTGAAAACCATTTTTATTGCGAGAACCGCGAGAACCAATCTTAGCCGTTCATTTTGGATAATGGAATTCATGGATGAAGAGCGTGGGGGGATTGAGTGTGGCAGAGTGCATGTAAGGAATTCATAGGTGGGCAATCCAATTGAAGAAGGGTGAATTGGACGGCTAAGATTGGTTCCCGCGGTTCTCTCAATAAAAACGATTCTTAAATGAACTTTTCAATATATATATATATAGGGGACGGTTCAAACGAGAACTGTTTTTCGTACGAAAACTGCGAGAACTAATTATAGAGTTGATAAAAAAGATAGATGGTCAAGATTAAAGAGTTGTTAATGGATAACCTTAAACTAATCAACTTTATCCTTAATTAATTAAGGGTAATTTGGACATTTTCACATTACCCCACATTTTTCAAACTAATATATCTCTCAAATGAAAAGGTGTTAAATTACGAAAATTATACCAAATTAACGAGAAAATTATGCTCTTTAATTTGAGACCGATCTAGATATATTTTTTCAAAATATTTTTTTTAATATTTACTGGGTTTTTTTTGTACAGTCGACATTTACACATGTGCAAATTTCCATATGTGCAAATATATGCACTTGTACAAATGCATAGATTCATTTTGATTTTCAGCACATATGTACATATGCACATGTGCAAATTTTGCACAAGTGCATATATCGAGAGTTGTGTAAAAAAACCCCAGTAAACGTGATTTTTTTTTTCGAAAAAATATATAGCAAGATCGGCTTAAATTAAACAGCACAATTTTCTCTTTAATTTAATATAATTTTCGTAATTTAACACCTTTCCATTTGAGAGATATATTAGTTTTAGAAAATAGGGGGTAATGCAAAAATGTTCATACTACCATTTTCCATTTAAAATAAATAAAAAAGACAGAAAATTAAATGATTGGCCAGAAATGGTTCTCGTACGAAAAACAGTTCTCGTTTAAACCACTCCATATATATATATATATATACTAGCATTGTACCCGCGCAATGCTGCGGAGTCGAATAGTTTTTGTTTTATAATATGCTGCTTTCAAAAATGTAATGATATGTTATTCGCAAAATTCAATGTCACAAAAAAATTTCTTTAGCAACATGTCCCATTTTTTTTCAATTTTTCTAATAAGATATTAGAAATTATGTTGTTATAGGTGTATAATTATGTTTGTGTGAGAGTATATTTTAATTGAATAAAAAGTTAAAGTAAATTAGAAAAGAGGTTGGAATGGTTAAATATTAAGTGGATGAGATTAAGTTAAATAGAATGAAAGACCAAGATGTTATTTTGATTGAATTTTAAGAAGTCTTAAAATTAAGGAGGAGAAAGAGTGTTAAATACTTTATATAGTAGTATAGATATGTAAATTAATTTGTCAAAAACGGTTTTTAACTTTTATTTCTACAAGATTCCTAGTAATTACAATTTACACTCAAATAAATTAATTTTTTAAAAGATACGATACGTATGAGGTCAAGTATTTTTGTTTAGTTAGTCTTTTTAACTATCACTCCTTAAGCAAAGAAATCATTCCTTTCGGTGCTTGGAACATAAAGAACAAGAATACATAGCAATTCTACCATGAGTTAATTTAGCATACAATTTTTTCAATCTTTGAGACATTTTTGTTGATTAATTAATAAAATTTGAGTCCACTTGATAGGTGATTATCGAGCCGAAACTCCGTCCTAGTATTCTCTTATTGATTTAAAAAAGCAAAAAAAAGTTAATCAACCACCAAAGGAAATAGAGTTTGATCTCCATCCTTCCAAAGTCTTCCTTACGTTGACAAAAACAACCATCGAGTTTACAGTTTACTAACCTACTCATGTTTGAACCTACTTGAAGCCCATGATATGTGAATGGAAGACTTCTCGCACCACATTGTAAGCTATTATCACAGTCTACCACCTTATCTTGGGTGACACCTATTCAAAAAGCTTACTTTTCCTCTTGTTTATACTTAGACCCGATAACTTTTGAAAACATTTTAAAATCAACACAAGGTTATCCATATTTCTGATATTCCAATTACAAAAGAAAAATGCATCATCCACATATTACAAAAGTGACACCGTTATATGCCCCATTTTTATCCCCTAAAAAATAACCTTTAACAATAAAGTAGTTAGTTTACACAAAGTAGAAAAATTAAATAATCTTTATACATATAATTGTAGAGAAATAACATATCCTTCTATTTTTTAATTCTATTTGTCCTACTACTTACTTGATCAAGATAAGTGTCAAAACTAAGAGGTGATATGAGAAAATAATTAGTACATTACACGTGTCAAACATTAAATAGGTAGTAGTATGAGACAAGAAAAAAAATAGAAAGATATATCATATCTCGTAATTGAATTCAAAATTTTATTTATGGTATTACTAAATAATCTAACCCCTCATTATCTTAGAAATGTTATCTATCTTATTGCATGTAAACGTCATTATCTCAGAACAACCAAACAATAATCCAGAAAAAAAATACACATGCAAGTCATTATTTCAGAGAATGTACAAACACTGTCTGATATTTGAAGCTTCTACAATTACTCTTGTGGATCTTCAAGACAACGTCGGCTGTATTAACTAGTTGAGTTGTAACTTGCTTGCTCATCTTTTGGATTATTTGAATTGGTATCGTTCAAATGTTACTTTTAAATTGGTGATTTGGTCTTGAATTGATTATGGAAAATGGGTATTTTAGTAATTAGTTATTAAAAATAGTGTTTTAAATTAGTAAATAGATGGAATATTATTAAATTAAGTATTTGGATACATACGTGAGTTTATAGGTTTTACAAGGATATATATATTTTCAAGTTTTATAAGGATATATAACGTAATTATAAAAGTTTACGTTATTTATAACTTAAAAATAGTACTTACTTACCTAGATGGTATTTTGTCGATTAAATCAGTTACAATTTATTTAATCAGTTTTTGTGATCTAGGTATTCGTATGTTCTTTGAACATGAACACCAAGTAATAAAATAGTTATAAAAAATAAATAAATATTAAGTACTAATATCAGATTTGCTTTAACTGTTTTCTTATTATTGTATTCATTATTATAAATTATAATGTTACAGTCCTCAGTCGCCTCCCGCTCCCCTAACGGCTCTATTTCTATATTCCCACCAGTCACCGGCACCAACGGTCCATTCAGCTTCTTCCTCCATAAGATTCAATTCACACACTTCTTCTTTCTACTAATTTTCACTCTCTCGCTTTCTTTCAATAATGGAAACCGCCATAACCAAACCTACACCTACAGTTCAACACCTAACCAAAGCTTCATCCGACCAACTGCTAAGCAAGTTCGCCGAATTAGATTCTCCTGTTGATCATTGTTCCAAGAAATCACTGCGATTGTTGAAACGACAAAAGAGATCTTCTCAATCAATTCCGCCGGTGACTCGCCGTGAAAGCTCTGAGTTTAACGGTGGCACGTTAGTTGTTGAACGGAAGTCGCTGCTTCCTACTGTTGTCGCTGCTCGTAAATCTTCTGGTGCAGGGGCGTTGGTACGGCAGCTTAGAAGAGCTCATTTTAGGTCTAGGAATTTTAGGAACAGATCGATTTTTGGAACGATCGAGAAGGTACGTTTGGTAGTTGAATCAAATTTCTTGTCAATTCGATATGAAAATGTTTGAATTTATTTTCTGAAAATGTTAATTAATGATGTTTGAATTGTTTGTGTACTTTCAGACATGGCAAAGAACATTTGATGGAGCGTCAAAGGTGTTTATGGAGAAGCAATATAATCGGCATAAACGCTTACTAAGTGACACAACCTAATTGTTTAGGATCCTATAATGTTTGAGTCAAACATGATTAATATGTTCACTCTATAAAGGGACTCATTTTTGACTAAAACAAAGGACTCACCCTCATGTTTATGAGGCCAAACATCAGAGGATCTTATCCCTTTCTTGTGACATCTTAGTTTGTGAAGCAAATTTTTTTCACTTTTTTTTGTATCGTTAGCTATCATCATAAAGGAGTTCTTGATTTTTACTTTTATTTTCTGTATTTTAATCAACGAGATTAACTAATTAATTAATTAATTATTTTTAATAAATCACTTCAGAGTAATAACGTATCCTCCTTAAAAATCCTCATAATTATCCTCGTAAGAGGGGCAAAGTGGTTTCCATTTTCCAACATGTTGGTGTGACCGATTATGGCCTAATCGGCGTCCGGCCACCGATGTAATCATCGGCGCACAATGTTAAGAACGAAATCAATATTCTCAATCATTTATGGGGTGATTGAGAGAGAATACATATACCAAAGGAATTATCTTGTTGATTGTGTATATCTGAATTGAGCAACGTTTGTGAAATCAATTTCATGCCCACAAGATAGAAAGAGAAAAGGTTCAAAAGGGACAACATATATAGTGCCAGAAAAGTTGTCGGGCATGCATTCGCAAGGTGTCCTACAAGAACTTTAGGCAATTGTACCTGACGAGACGGACGGCAAGACCTATGAGTTTAAACAACATAACGAGAATAATGTACATTACGATCATAGAAGATGGAGAATTGCAATGACAACCTATTTTTAGATGGGTGCTACTATTTAGCTCCCCGGCCTCCCTTTACAAACTTAAATGTCAAATCAAGAAGACTACATTTTCAATGTAGTTTTTCACTCACACATATTAAATCAAAAGGGTTATATAGATAATCAAGAAGGGTTATATAGAATTTTAGATACTATTGTTTAATGGACCCAACTGTTATCTATATTAACAAGAAATGTTAAGAGATTTTTTATAAAGATGTATCATTTTTTTCATCTGTTTAATGGACCCAGTTGTTATTTATATTAATGAGTGATATTCCAACAAAATAGATAAACATTTTTTTCAGAGTGATTTTAAAGTTGGGAAAAAAGTTGTAATAATTTTCATAAAACGTAATAGCTATAGGGGTAGTTGTATAACAATCACTTGCGATTTTTTTTAAACACTTGGTCTAACGTATAAGTGTTAATCTCTAAGGTTTTGAGTTCAAATTTAGTAATAGACAAGATGTAAATTTGAAAGTAAGTTTAAAATACGCGAGTTATACTAAAAAAAAACTCGCTACATGACAAGAAGATTGTATAATAAATAATTTTTCTCATGTGAACAACAAATTTTTTTATATAATTTGTGATGATTTAATTGTGTACAATTATTATGATTGATTATCATCCCTAACTTAAAAAACTAGTTTTGTTTATGATGGTAGCCACTTTACTGTAGTTTCAAGTGGACTGAATTGTTGTTTTATGAAGGTAAGTGGACCACCACCCTTAAAAGTATGAAGTGATTTGTAAATATCAAAGTTACTTGATTGATAAGCGTCGAGTAGAGTCGAGTTGATTGACAAAGTACTAGGTTTTGAGTTAATAAACCAATGCTTTTGAGTTAGGTTTAACTCGGTACTAAATAATCTATACTATATTATAAAACATTTACATCAAATACTTAATCTCTTAATTTTTAAGTAAATTAAAATGACTTTAATATCTCTTCACATTTCACAAAAGAAGATGGAAAATTAGATTACAAGTCTATATTCGACGTGCAATATATATATGTGAAATGAAAACTAAAATTAAATGTATTATACACTAGATTACAAGTGGTCAACCCTTCCATTATATAATTATGGTAAATTGATTTTCTTTTAGGGACGATTAATATCTTCACTATCATTGAATATTTGCCTTGAAATGAATTAAAATAGACTAGAAAATAATAAACAATACAATTACATTAATTGAATTCCAATTAAGGAAATAAATTTGACAACAAAAATTGGTAACAAACTCATACAATGCTAAATGATTTTTCATTTGCAGAGAGCATATCATTTGCAAAACATTGTGAATGTATGCAATTGAGGAAGAACTACAAGTGCAGAGAGCATATCATTTCCCACACACAACCATCGACGTCATTTTTCTGCTTGAACATCATTCCTTGTTATCGGTTGATTGTTCGCACGCCTCACCTCGGTCTCATGCATGATCGATGATTGTTTTTTCTTTCTTCTTTTACATGTCGATTTGTCGAACCTTTTGTTTCTATGTTCAAATTTACGTTAGGTACATTCACAAATTAAGCATGTCACTATTTCTATACGTATTGTAAATTTTTTATCATATTACTTATTGGAGAAGTGGCATTTTGTTTACTAAATAACATGTTGGACCTTTTCTTTCTCTAATTTGAAATGCACCTTTTATATCACTGTTGATTGTGTAAGGTTTCTCAACGTGAGAAGATAGTCTTTATGAAGGTGTTATGGTGGTTTTGAAAGAACGCAAAAGTAATTTTGAAGCTTATTCATTAGTTTTCATAGAACAGTTCACATATTTTAATTTCAAGTTACAACTTGTGATCATCATGGTTTAGGAGTTAATATGGTTGCACTTTTGTGTTCTTTAATTCTCACCAAGTTAATATTTCTCCTTTCACTATGAGATCCCATATAAAATCATAATTGTCTGTAAATTATGGTTTCAAGTTCATTTATTAGATTTTACATCTTAGACGAATTACGAGTCACTTACACTATGGATCATTTATGAATTTATGCTATTATTTGTTCTGATTGGAGTTGTGTAATAGTATGTAAATCGTGTTATATCTAAATTATTGTTTATATATAGTTAATATGTTCTATAAACATGTTCCACCATCAACCTAACATCATCAAATCGCTACTTGTTACGTACTTTTAGATATTGTCACCGATCTCAATCATCGTCTCACTTTTTGCTGTAGTAAAAAACTGACGTGTTCTAATAAAATTACATTTGTACGATGATGACATGTTGGCCAACATCATTTTTGTTTGCGTGTTCTTTTGAATATGACATGTTGCCGAAATGAAATTAATTATCGTCACTGCATACAACGTATATCTCTTGTTTTGTCGTCGCTGCATAACGCGGGTACTCCACTAGTATTATTTGAATCAAAGTTAACAATTAATTTCTTTGATACTTTCAAGATTGAGCTAACTCGTCTAGGTATATAATAACCCAACTCAATCACATTGCACAATAATTATGTACACATACACATACGAAAACAATAAAATTGTAAAATGACACAAAGCCTGGTTAGATTTGTGAGCTTTTAGAGCCTCAAGTTAGACTTGGCTTAAATTGAGTTAAAGTTAAAAAATTCAAGGTGGTATCAAATACTTTACTAATAATTTCGACTCAATTACACTATGACTACACCATCACTTATGCGTTGATGTTGTCGTTTCATCTACTAATATGCTACATAAATTATATTAGATTATGTATCAGGTATTCAGGTAATTTACCGACAGTTTACAATTCAACATCTAATAATTTTATATTCTATGGGCATCAATGTAAAATCACAAGGGATCACATAGATAGGGTTTGGTCAACTAAAAGTATGCTTATAGTATAAGTCGGTTCACGGATCACTCGAGTTTTATTTTTATTTTTTATTTTGGAACATCAATGCTTTTATTAATATTATTATGTCAATACCACAATCTCCACATGGATCACCTGAGTTTTGCTGCTCCAAAAGTTTTGGAAAGGAACATCCATCTACCTCATTACACCCCCCTTGACTTTTCTCAGTTTTGCATGTGAACCCCTTTATGTTTTTTATATGCGTCAACTGTCAAGTACAATTCCTGTAAGGATGTTTTATCATTCTTTATTTAAAGGGTGTTCGGAATTGCTTATTGAGTAATTATTAATTATATAAGTTGATTTTCGAAATAAATAATTATGAATAAGAATATTTTATAGAACTTATTAATATATCAAAGCATAATTTGCAAATGAATAGCTTTAACAAATAGTTGAAACACTCCAATATTTATGGTTGTCACACAATATTACCAAACCTATTTTTAAAGCTAATAACCAAAATTGGAAGAAGTTTAATTCTTTAGACAACCATGAAACAACAAGTTATGATCCACATGTGGTTATAACATATGATTTCAAGGGTTGAAAATGTTGGATTATAAATAGAACATAAATATAAGATAGGAAGGAATACTAAGCAAAGCAAAAACATCTATGGATAGTATTTACAATAATATACGCCCTTGATACTCGTGACACGTATCATCATTATACGTAATAATTGATTAAAATGTGACACGTAGAATTTGGTACGTCTTAAGTTGTCCTACTTGGCCTTTTTGATGTTTTTTATGATTTGTTGTTAAACTTACTTCACGCTTCACATGATTTGTTTAGAAAGGGTAAACGTAATAACTTTAAGGAAAGTGATTACCCCATCTTGAAATATAATAAATTTTATTGGAAAAATGATATATTCTCCTACTTCATCATTTTACTCACCACAAGATGACATGTGGAGTCCATTAATTCTCTTTTCCCACCTTCTCCATTAACTTTAACACTTATGTTGATCTTGTGAGCAGGTGGATAAACAGAAGAAAAAAATATAAGGATATATCAATTCTCATTTTATTGTCATAATAGCCATATATTTTACAACCCCAAAAATCAACATCTTATCACTTCATAACACCTTTTAAACATTATTTAATCTATATAGCCACTCAACATATTGCATTAAAGAGTTCCAGTTGTCAAAAACATGTATGCAACTCACATACCACCTTTTTAAATTGACAATATAGAGTTTGTTAGCATAGGTTTTGGCTAGCTAATTGAAGAGATGGGGAACCAAAGATTTGATTTAAAAAATGATCTTTAAACCATTTAACATTTTTTTAGCTAAATTTCGCACTTAAATATACGTAGGTGATTTGTACAAAACGATTATTAAATTTATATCTTTACAAACTAACAATTAATTATTTATATCCATAAATTTGAATTACATAATTTATAAATAAATGGCTTTTTTTATATATCCGAACATAATTCAACTTTCTTGAGAAACTTGTTAAAAAAGTGAAATCCTTTTTTAGTGTTTTTTATTACGTAATTATAATATAATTATAATTATATATAACAAAAATAATGACAACAGTCTGAAAGTGTTAACACATATATACGTGAGGGGCCTTAGTGTACATAAAGGATCCTTTAAACTGTACGTTATTTTTGTTCCGTCACTCTCCAGCGAGGATTAATTCTTCCCCTCTCCTCCTGTCGCGGCCGCCGTATCACCGCCGCCCTCCGCCCTAAACGAACCATCAGTTCTGTTTCTCTTCATCTTTCTTCATCACACACATACTTACTCGCACGATTTACTCTCTATCTCTCTCTTCCCCTCAATCTTGAATTTGTTTTGGTAAACAGTTACACAATTCGCCGGCGAGCTGAGATTTCTTCTCGGTATTCACGTGTTCGGTAATTCATATACTCTTCGGATAGACAATTTCTGGTGAATTTCCTTAAAAGAATCGAGAAATTGTTTGAAGCAGAATTAAACTGCTTTAAACACCTTTCCTCTGTAAGTTTCCCGTCTTTCTCTCACACACAAGCGCACTCACAAACTGAAATGATCAATTTATTTTTGAAATGGAATAAATCTCTCTGCAATTGATGAATGTATAACATGCCAATGTTGCTCTGTTTCTCCAAACATTTCATTTATTCAAATCCAGTTTTTTAGATTGTGGATCTACTAATACTTGTAATTCTAATATACTTAGAATTTGAATTGGCTAGGTTTTTGTGTTGTTCGAATTACTTCGCAAACATATTTTTTAGGGTTTTTTACTATTTTATCGATATAATTATCAAATTCTTTGAGGACAAACAGTACGCCTTTGATCGATTTCATTCCTTTTAGACGGTAGTTTCAATGATTGTGAATTCTAAATATCTTTTATTTGAGAAAATTGCGGACAAAGTTAACTAAATGCCCCTGATTTGACTTGGGGAACAAGATATTCTACACATGTAAGGAATGAAAATTTAATTTTTGATTAATTTAGAGAACCCACCCAGGTTACACCCAATTTCACTCTTAAGTTTGTGATAATATAAATTTCACTACTAAATTTCTCAAATTCAACTTTCACCCCTATTGAGTATTGACAATGGAAAAACTTTCGTGTTCTTGTTACGCTTCTTGACAATTTCCCTATTTATTTTCCGGCAAATTCTGGCACTATGTTAGCATTACTTAATTTTGTCATGATTTTGCTGATTAACTATATAAATTTTATTTTGTTGTTTTCCACAACTTCTTTTGGCTCTAATTATAGGGTGGTGATTCGGAGGGAAATGAAGGATGTTTTCTTGGGTGGGGAAGTTAGCATCAGCATTGTGGTTACCATTAAGTCTTTATGCCCGTACGAACAAGGATGATAAAGATGACAGTTTTGGTGATGACAATGATCCGCTTTTATGGTGCAAAGATCTTGAAAAACATGCATTTGGAGAATTCTCATTTGCAGTTGTACAAGCCAACGAGGTTTTGGAAGATCAAAGCCAGGTGGAGGTTGGTCAAAATGCCACCTTTGTTGGTGTTTATGATGGTCATGGTGGTCCAGAAGCCTCACGTTACATCTGTGATCGCCTTTTCCCCCATCTCATCCGTGAGTACTGTTTCTACTTTTTCACTTCACATGTTTCTTTTCCTTACATAAAGCTTGATGTTTTTTCCCTGATTGTGCAGATACATGATGTACTTTCTTGACCCAGAAAGTGTAGTTTTGACTGTTTTTTTATTAGTACAACCGTAGAAGTATATGGTAGAAATCACAAATAATTTCTAACATTTTGAAGGAAAAAACGTGACTATCAATTGATTAGAGGTCAAAGTCATGAAATACAATGTACTTTTGTCAATGGTTTGTAATTTTTTTTGTCTTGTTTTTTAAATTTGTTCTGTGTTGATGTGCTAATTTGATAATTTAAGTAGAAAATGTCTGGTTGCACACTTGGCATATATTTATTGATGCCACATCATTCAATTTAATTGATAGTACCAATCATGTTGTGCCAAATCATCAAATTAGCGCATCAAGATAAAGTATAATTATTAATTAGCCTGTTTATTTCTTGCAACAAAAGTATGTGTCTATTTATGACTTTTGCCCTTGATTGGATTCAAATGTTTGAAAAATTATATATGTACCTAAAACACATGCCCAAGAGTACACCTCATAAAGTGATTTGAACACATGGCAAAACCAGTTAAGAGAAAAATGTGTAAACCATGTGTTAAGCATTGAATGTATTAAACATGTTTTTAGTCATAATTATTACTTATTAGACATATATCATTACATGAATTGTTTTATGTTTAATAGGTCTTGTTCGAGAAAACGGTTTGATTTCTACAGAAGTCCTTAGTAATGCGGTTTCTGCTACCGAAGATGGGTTTATCTCATTGGTGCGCAGGACTTGTGGAATAAAACCGTTAATGGCGGCAGTTGGTTCTTGTTGTTTAGCAGGGCTCATATCTGAAGGCACATTGTATGTTGCTAACATGGGCGATTCTAGAGCTGTTATTGGACACTTAAATGGGCGGAAATCTAATAAAATTGTAGCCGAGCAAATCACTGAAGATCATAATGCATGTATGGATGAAATTAGACAAGAACTCAAGCAAGATCATCCAGATGATCCGCATATTGTTGTTATGAAACAAGGCGTATGGCGTATCAAAGGCATCATTCAGGTGTCATTATCGACCTCCCATTATTTATTAAATTATTAGAGGTGGAAATCTCGACCGGTTTAGTTTAAAATGCATCGATTAAGGTTGTATTTGGTCTCCAATGGATGAAATATTATAAGGGAAACAAGTCAAACGAGTTAAGCAGGCCAAAAGCCGGTTTAAGTCTATTCATATGTTTAAAACCTCCTAACTTGTTTTATTGAAAAATTTGATCATTATTTTAACAATGTAGTTTCTAGGAACATATTAAATACATTAACTATTTATAAAACTTAGAAAAAAGTGTAGATAGATAGGCCCACACTGATCATCCGGTTAGACCTGTAGTAAACATTTTCTTCCACCTCTACAGATTATGTTGTTATCTCTTGGATGTTTCATCTTTGTGGTTTTAGGTTTCGAGAACCATTGGAGATGCGTATCTGAAGAAGCCAGAATTTGCTATTGATCCATCTTTCCCTCGTTTTCACCTTCGTGAACCCATTCGACGACCAGTTTTAAGAAACGGGCCGTCTTTGTACACTAGAGAGTTGAAACATGAAGATAAGTTTATCGTCTTTGCATCAGATGGATTATGGGAACACATGACAAATCAGCAAGTTGTTGAGATCGTTTACAATAACCCCAGGCCAGTAAGTTTGTTTTCTTTCACATTTCATTTGTCTAGTATTTATGCTTGACATTGGACGGTCAGCAAATCTCGTCACTGGACTGAATTGACCAAGTTGGCAAGTCAACTAGTTGGGTGGATTGCGCTGATTGGGTAGCAAGTAATCTTCAGTCGATTGGGATGGGTGACCAAAAACACTCTCTCAAACTATTTTTAACAAACAATCAACGTGTTAGATACTTAGATGTGATTAAAGTAATTATATCATTTCTGCCAATTGGTTGAGAATTATAGCTTTTACCTATAACGATGCTCACAGTTTGCGTTGTTTGAGAACACTAGGGTATCGCAAAAAGGCTTATTAAATCGGCAATGAATGAAGCTGCTCGAAAAGGGAAGAAGAGGTACCATGAAGTGAAAAACATGGAGAAAGGGTGCAGGCGTGCGGTTCATGATGATATAACAGTAGCTGTCGTTTATATTGACCAAGAGATAAATACAGGAATCAATGAGCTATCAATGCGCGGGTTCAAAAACTCGACCACAACATCGAGTTTTAGCACCTTGTAACGGGTCAGATTGACATTTAAATGACATGAACAATGTGAGTTTTGGGATGAATGAGATGTTTTGTGGGATTCTAACAATGAAAATGTGTTTGACCTGACATGAAACACTCGGCGGTTAATTCTACATTTTTTAGTTAATATATGTTTGAATAAAGAGGTTTACTGGTCACATGTTTATATTTATTTTTAAAATCATATCAATTACACCTGATCTCACCCTAATATTTGTCACATGTTTATATTAATTTATTGTTTCTTCTAAAGCTTCTTAATTCATAAAGCCTAACAGTAATGAATTCCCCAATTTAACAGAGAGTCCACCGATGTATATTACCATCGAATTCCCACCAGTTTTGAATTTCTTGTATCAGCTTTTGGGCCACCAACTCACACAAAACAAACACATTCTGGAGCCCCATTTGAGAGCCTTCATTATTCATCAGGATTTCAAGCCTATGCACTTTATTTTGCTGCTCATGTGTAATTGTGTTAAAGTATCGTTACCTGGACTTCTTTTCGGAGCCTTTATTTGTTGTCTTTGAAAAATATTATCCTCAAAAACACACACACACACACAAATATATATATATATATATATATATATAGGGTAGAGATATTTAGCTTGCATGGTAATATAATGTGTAATTCAGAGTATAATAAGCACAAAATAAAAAACTTACCTGGTGATACTTATTAGATAACGTAAACCAGGATAAACTAGAGTTATATTTTTATATATACCTACTTGGTTAATCAATTTAATTCTACTCAAATGTCTAGTTATTTTAAAATGAAATCGATATATTTTGTACTAGATTAGAAACTCGTGTATAACACGGGTTGATTAAAAGAAAATAGCACTAAAACACACAACATAAACCACAATATAGATAAATATTAAGCTTAAAATGAATTATTAAAAAAAATTAAATCTTTGCCCAAATGAATTATTATTTATAAACTTTTGATGTCAAATGTTTATATTGAAGCCAGAAATATAACCTTGAGGATATAATTGGTTATAAAACTGGTTCTTACCAGCAATTGCCTTCATGAAAACATCAATTTCGGTTCAATTCCAGCTTTTTCCCTCTTCAAGATTTTCATTAGAAAATTGTATCTTGCCCCAATACCTAATTATTGTCCTAAAAATGTAATGTCCCTCATTTCCCGCTATGAAGTGTGCGGAATTGTATAAGCACAAGTTCTCTAAGTTAATGCCCAAAATAAGAATCAGTCTCAAATACTTATTTATTTCAAGATATCATATATAACACGGAATTAAAAGTAAACATGCATTAGCTAAAATTCATTGACTTATGGATAAAGCAAGTTAAATAAGATTATAATGAAGTTTAAAGGAGTTTTAAATAGGCTATTGAATTTTTATATCTTAATATAGTCGAGATCAACATTGAAAATTATTTAAATGATCAACCAAATATATTCCATCTCATTTATTGTTTGTTTTTCAGGATCTTGACATAAGCATATTATAATATTCTAATCCTAATTAGAGGGAGAGATATCTTGATCTTTAGCATTTTTGTTTTAAATCTAAATCCACTCCACCAAGAATAATGACACTTTGAACTCATCTGGTAACAAGACTTTTAGAAACCAATCTTTTCATGCATACTTATGGACTTACAAATACATTTGAACTCACCTAATTATGTATGAAATGATTTCACTCAAGAAACTTTTAAAAGGAGTCTGAAGCACAAATAAAGATGTCTTAATTACCTCCATTATCAGTTATTATCTGATGATTTACATAATACATTCACATATAATTAATAAAGATGTCTTACCTCCAAAATCACAAACATTCATCTATAGATTAGAAAATCCTAATCAAACATCCAACAAAAACACAAACATTCATGCATATGTTAGAAAACTATTCCAGTTACCTAAAATCACTAATTTCAAAATCATGAACGCCCCTAATTTTGTATAAATTGTATTAGAAGACAATGAAGACGAGGATGATTCATCTGAACAATTGCAAGCTTTCCACAGATTGATGAGATTCAAGAAGAAGTGACGTAATTAGGGTAAATGATTGTAGACCATAAATGAGACAGAGCCTTGGTCAATGGGATGAAGAAAATGTAACACCGTATTTTTAACCCAAAAATTTTCACTTTTAATTACATTGCGGAAGCGTTTTAAACATCAAAGTAATTACAACTAAATACAACCAAGTTTATAAAATATCAGTATTACAAAACACGGCTCGTTACAAATACTTTATCAGAGTCCTAGGTGATTACTCCCCAAGCTAACCCCTCTCAGCCGAGCCGCTGACTTACCAAAACCTGTAAAAAGAGTGAGAGGTGGGGGATTAGCACAAAGCTAAGTGAATGGAGTAACACACAACAGATATATCAGCCTGAACCGCATGATATCAACAACCACAAATAAGCACCCTGGGAAGACCGGCGGTTCTGCAGGAACCTACAACCAATGCCGGCCAAAGCAAAGGTTTAAGGATAGTCCATTTGCTATCCTCACACAGTATCATCCTCTGATAGCAACAAATGCATCCCAAGGTCCTGATACTGCTTAGCCAATAGCAAATGAACCCAACCCATAAGCCCAGTCGTAAACTGACTTCCCTTCCAACATGTATACATTTCACAGATACATCAATTAACATTCAACAGTTAATTTAACCAACAGATATACAATCTATCCAACAATAGTTGCAATCAAATCAGTACAACTAATATCACCCGTGAGCAAACATCCACTCACCTCTAGTTCTCAGCTATTCCACTCGGTGATCTAATGTTACTGAGCCTTGTCTGTCCCTGAGAACACAACAAACTGAAATCAGTATCCATTTCATAAATATATACCAATCATATATTTATATTCATTTAATCAAACATAAACATGTAAGATTCACATATGCATGCACATATATCACAAAGCATTAAACAATGCAAACAACAGCCAACTATCGAATTTCATGAGAAATCCGATACTTCCATCAGATTTGCACCAAATCCGCAACTTTCATCGGATTTCAAGTAATCCGATACATCCATCGGATTTCTACACTTGTGTCTTAACTTGGCACCCACAATCGGATTTCATGCCTGGAATCCATCATTGGATTCAAACCATCGGATTTCAAGGGTATCGGATTTCACACTATCGGTTTCCCAAGTCTCGGATTTGAACATTCGGTTTTCACCATCATTATCAAAATCCACCACCTTCATCATCCCCATAATCCGATAACTTCAAGTCTTGTATAATTCTCATAACCAGATTATACAATTCATATACAAGTTCATAAAAACACATATAAACATGTTTAAACATGCAGGCATGCATCAAGAACACCTTTTAACACCAAAAACACCAAATCCGGCAACCTCATAAGATGTTCATAACAAAACCCAACTAGGTATATCGAAACCCGTAGCATGTTAGAAACAATCAATACATCTTATCAAGAATCAATAAGAATCAACAACCTTTTAATTTGAATCACACAAAATCAAGAATCACCACAATCCGATTGCTTCTTGTTTCTTCTTCTTTTGCTCTCGGTTTTACACACTAATTCACACACACATACAATACTTCAAGGTGAAGTAATTTCTCTGCTAACCCACGTATATATATTTAAGCATGAGGTGGCATGTTTTTTAAACTCACTAAACACATGCACACACACACACACAAACAATCCGTATACACACACACATATATATACACTACAATTAATAATTAATCAAGTTATTTAATTAGAACTAAAGTAAACTTAATTCAATAATAATTCACATGTAACATACCCCAAAGCCTACGTTTCTACTAGGCCCAATCTCAGGATGTTACAGAAAACATGGGGATAGTAAGAGGGGGGAGAAGCGAGAAAATAAGAAAATGACATACCAGAGAGATTCAAGTCGGCGAGAAGGTGAACGTATGATGGTATCCTCTCTGGCATAGTTAAACAGTTAAACAGAGCAACGTTTAAGAGAACGCTAAATTTTGAGTCCGAGGTAGAGGAGCCGGGGATAGAGAAGGAACAAAGGCACATGGCAACAACTAACAACAAAGCTGTTGAGTGGGAAAATGCAAAAAAGGTCGTCTAGAAACATGCCATGTGGCCTAATGTTTACCTGTTTATTAGAGAAGAAAGATATGCAACATATTTTCTCACGTATCAATAATTTGAACTATGATGAGTTTAAGTCGTAGGAGGATTAATACCGTTAATTTTGTTGTTTTTTGCAATTGGCCTTCACGGAATTTCACACATAAGTCGTTCTTTTGGATATGGCATCGATCAAAAAAGGATTCAAATTTGTGTGCGGAGTGGTTAAACAATACCACAGGTGGCTAATTATTGGGCTAAGTCAAAGATAGTTACGGTGGTGATGAGTGTAAGTCGTAGGAGGATTAATACCGGTAATTTGTTGTTTTTTGTAAATGATGACATAGATTAGTTTGGAGAAATTTCATGTAGATAGAAGTTTGTAACTTGCAAACTTCTTTGATTGTACGGACGTTTTAGTTGGTAATGGTATTGTTTTGCTTTAAAAAAAAAAATTGAACTATGATGAAGTATAGTTATACCAATTATCCGAATCAAGGTTTATTTATGGATCAAATTCGAAGCTCACGTATTAATTTGAACCTCGTGTAATACCCAATATATCTTATGAAATAAGCAACGTATTATACCTTGCAGGACCTTAAAAAACACAAAGGTATTGACAGACTTTACCACTATTAAAAAGTAAGAGACAACGTTAATAGCCGGGTTTAACATATATCTCTTGGACACTTCTTTGCATTCTTTTTATTTCCTCAACATATATAACATAATCTTTTATATATGAACAAATTATGACTTAATTTTGGACTCAAGTCACCTTTCAATAGATTTCTCTCATGTTTATAGCATGATTCAAGCTCGAGATGATAAAAAATATTCCAACTCGACAGACCCGGCGGATTCATGCTTCAACAAACTAGAAGTTTAAGTTGATTTTGTTTATTTGAAATAAATAATAAATAAACCTTTTATATATAACAGAAAAACATTTTCATTTATTTTATGAACCATCAAACCAACCAATCTATGTCTGATTTCGAATTGACCCGAATCAAACCCAAATTCGATTACCATCCAAATGGTCGAAGGTTAAACCTCCAATTTGCTTTGCTTCGTGACTGGTAACCATCGATTGCACCCTTTCCTTTCTCATTATTCCTCCTGTAATTGTGTGTATTCACACCCACCTCTCCCTCTACCTTTCCCTCTCTGTATACATGTAATAGTTGCAGACATGAACAGGGCAACCAAATTAGCCCTAATTAACCTAAACAACAACACCCCTTTTCATCTCAAAACCGCTCTATTTCATTCAACTCCAATCCTCGATCGTCGACGTCGCACCCACTGGGAATCTGTAATCCCCTCTTTCTTTCCTTTTTATTTCATATGTTTCAATTTGCTTCTTATGATTACTGAGTTTTTCTTTTCTCACGATTTTTGGGGTCAACTATACTGGTAATTAATTTAATAATGACTTAGTTAGAAGTAAGTTTTGTTAGAAAAATAGCAAAAAGTATCAATCTTGCGATGCCTAAGTAAGATTATAGCAAATGAATAATAATGAATTCATAGTATTATAAATTTTTTTAAATCAATTTGCTACGTATAATTACAAGGATTACTGTGTTTTTTATGGCGATTTTAGGGGCCAAGCAAATAAGGAATTGAATATAACTTGGAAAGAAATAATAAGTTTTGTTCTGAAAAGTAAGAAGAAAACGAAATCAATCTTGCGATGCCTAGGTAAGAATAGGGCAAATGAATAATATTAAATTAATTGCATTTTAATTTTTTTGTGAATCAGTCTGGGAATTAATTGCTTAATTGCATAGGGAATTGAATATTATGTTCCAAATATGTTTCAGAACTGCTCACAAAAATGATGCATACGGGTAATAGGAAGAGATAGTGTAATTAATTTGCATTTAAGTAGCAACAGAGAATGTGTTTTACATATAAGTTGCAATCGGAGAAAATAAGAAGATTACGCAAAAGTTTAAACTCTGAAAATATGTCTTCTTATTCCACACCCAAATCCAGATTACATACATGTATTTATACCTGTTTAAAAGTCACAACAAAGGGGGTCATACGCCTCCAAAAATACCTGTTCGATGGATCTTCTAACTGCCCATAACTGTTTTCAGCCACCCCTCAATCAACTAACTAAACTAACTTAATTCTTACAGACACAATTAAAGCATACTAAAATGTTACATATTACATTACATAACCTTAATGAAACCAAAGTACCAAAGTTTTAAGATTATAATTTCAACAGTTTGGTTAACTAGATTGACATATTGCGATAAATGCAGTACGGAATTGAGTTTTAACTTGTTCTATGCCTATTTTGGTTTGATGTTCTTTGTTGGCATAGATTTAGTAATTTTTAATATAAAGGAAAAAGTTACGAAACATGTGCAAGTCCCACATTGAAATGAAAAACATAAGTATTTTTTACTTGAATCTAGTATTGTAATTTGAATTATTTGGTTTTCTAATTGTCTTGAGCAGACCGGAAGTTACAGGAGTTCCCCAAGGGTGAGAATTTTGTACATTAATCCTTTCTCTAGATTTCATTAGTCAATTTCTTAATCTTGTTATATTGATTATTTCAAGTTTCTGATTTCTTAAGAATCATAGTTGAAATGCCTAGTATGCCAACTCTGCTCTAACACTGATGATGTTGCACCTATGTGGTTTAGTTTTGGTGATGTGGCCTTACATGTTGGCAACATATGTCCATGTGATGGAAGAAAACTCTTCCATAGTTTCTTTTGATATAAAGTTATAAACTGTTTGTTGGTTTTATTTTCAATATTACATCTTATATGCATAAATATTTGCCCAATATGTAAAACCACATCACCGATAGTAAACCACGTAGGTTCCAGATTTTATCAAATTTTCTTGTTAAAAACTTTTCCTGATTGCAAAACTGCCTAACAAGAATATTTTCTTGCAAGCACAACTACCTAATGAGAACAGTATAAGTAATAAATCATATAGTTGCTCTATGATTTATTCTGATGTTTCATACATAGTTAAAGCAGGCTACTCGACTTCATTAATTGATTACACATGGCTCAAATTTCTGTCACCTCATCTCTTTGAAATTTGAAGTACATAAAATATTATTTTGATCTTGTTTCAATAATGTCTAACTCGATTATTGTTGCTTCATGGTATTTGCAGAGACCCAACTTCAATGCAAAAAGACAAAGAAGGTTTTTTGCTAAACATGATTTGCTGAGGAATACTAATATATTTGCAGAAAACTTATTCCAGGTAAATCCGATAATCATACATATATGAATCATTGTTTAGCTGGTTATATCAAAATTTAACAAACATTAAGAAAAATACTATATTAGCGGGTGTTCTGTTGCAACGTGTTCATAAAATGAGGTCAATTTGCCCACAATATATAGCCAACAAGTGAAAAAATACAATAGCTAAAAAAATTGGTCAAGCAGATTCAGAGAACGTACTCCAGTAGTCCAGTGCATATAAAAGCCTAAATTCTTTTACTTGGAAAATTGTTTCATTGATTTAAGTAATTGTTTTTGTAATCATTTTAAGTTTTAATGAAATTCAAAGGAAAATGGTTACAGTGTGGCCCTCCTCTCTTACTCACAACTGGTTTTTTGTTATTATATTTTTTGTGCATTCTAATGATGTGAAGATAAATTCTTGTCATCAGTTTTTGTCTTATTGTATATATCTTTACAAAAGCTTCATGAATTTATGTTGACATTCTTGATGTTGTTTCATACATTTAGAGCTGGCATGATCATGAGGAATTTGACCCATCTTCAAGTCATGGTAGCTCGTGGTTTAGACGTCATACTAGTGGGCCCAGAAGATTTAATGGGACCCGAGCCAATGGCAAGGGGCCCCGCAAAAGTAAGTGTTTTCCATTATAATTAGTGAAAGAAATTCATATGTAGATGTGTTAGGTTTTTGTCTTTTGCGGTCAATTAGTATTTTTGTAAATGGCAAATTGCACTAAATAGTAACGAGCTTTACTCTTTTCTGCGATTTTAGCAACTATATTTAAACTGGGCGCAAATAGAAACCAATTTACTTTATATTACTGACCTTAGTAACCAAGTTATAGTTTTTACCTGTTGTAACATTGAATGACCTGTGAACATGTAAATTTTTCTGCTGATTTTTCAAAATTTGCTGACATGGCTTCTTATTTGTCATTTGTGTATGTGTACATGCCACATGGCATCTGATGTGACGTTTACTAATTCTTTTAAATTTGGAACATTTAAAAAAGATCATGTATTAGAACTTGTAAATGATCTTCACATAAGCATTATTAGCATATGTGACATTTGATGTGGCAGCTTACATGACATCTATTGTGCCACATTAACAGTTCACAAATAAAATCACTTAGTATGAGATTGGTTGCTAAAATCGACAGTAAATTAAAGCTCTTTTTTTATTTATTCTGGACCTATGAAACCTGGGTTGCTATATCCTACCTCTTATATAGTATTAGATTGGTATTTCCTCTTCAAAACAATATTAATATTCAATCTTATGAGTTTCAAGTTAAAAGTTGGTTATAATTTTTTCAGAAGGATTTCAGTTTTATGAAGATGGTGAAGAAGTTGAGACAATTTTTCGCTCTGCTTTTGGTGGAAACGGGTTCTACTTTTGGTCTTTTATAAACGATGATCCACCAAGGAATTCATCGGGTTACTATAATAATAATTATAATAATCAGCGGGGCTCATGGAATTGGAGGCAGCAGTTTGAAGATAGTGATGATGACGAGGAAGATGATGACGAATCATCATCTGAGTCAGATAGAATGAATACTGATTTAAGAAAAGACAGAATTGCCCTTGGTTTGAGTGGTTCTGGCCCTTTAAGTCTTGAAGATGTTAAAAATGCGTAAGCTTTTCGAGCTTTATTTTAGTTTTTATTATGGTATTATAAAGCTTTACTATCATCACAATTTGGAATAATTTCTTGTTTATCATGTAAAAGGTTGCGGTTTCTTTTTCTTTTTTTTCTCTTTTTTTTGGAAGAGCAAGATATAATTTGTTATGAATGCTTGTTTTTTCTCCAGATACCGGGCTTGTGCTCTGAAATGGCATCCAGATCGTCACAATGGTTCTTCCAAGGTGAAATTGATATACTTTGTTGCTACTTTCTGATGGTTTATTAGTTTATAAATGCGGGTTAAGTACACTTTAGTTTAATAATCATGCTATGATGAAATATCATGCAATTTTCCCCTATAAAGATAATATACTTTATTGTATTAGAGATTTAGAGTTGGAAATATGGGTGGGTCGAGATGGGAATATGGGATGGGCTGACATGCAACATCTTTTGTTCATATTTTTGAAAATTGGTAAATAATTAATAGTTTTTATATGATTATAAAAGCTATATTGTCTAAAGAATGATCTAGTTATACGTTTTTTATGCTTAACTGAACCAATTTAAGCATTTTTAATTCATTTCTCATGCATCCAAACTATGCGGACAATATACTTAATTCAAGCATTGAAAACAATTTTGATGCACAACTACTAATTCAAATATTCACTTTATATCTTAATAAATTGGTTTATGAGGTTTAGATCATTGACCTGTTTTCATTTGAGCTAAATGTTAAGTTTTCTCATTTGGGATTTAATACAACCAAAATCGACCCAATTTACAAATGGGTCAATTCTTCATATCTAATGCTTGGATAATACATATTAGCCCCTTATTTTGGGTTACTAACTAAACCAATAAGATGGTGGTACATGAACAGAAGGCTATTGCTGAAGAAAAATTCAAGGTCTGCAGTGCTGCGTATCAATCTTTATGCGACAAATTGGCCCTAAATTAAGAATTTTGCTCTATCAAACCAACACCATTGAGCACGGGATTCAAGCCTTTATGGGAGAGATCATTTGATTTAATCGATGTATTTTATTTTATGTTATTTAGGATCATATGCAAATGACACCTAAATTAACATAGTTTTAGTTGGCTGCTAAATGTTTTAGATTTTGTAATGTATAAGTTACTAAATTCTTCATAAACCATTTGTCATGGTTTTTTTTTTTTTTGCTACATTTGAGACTGGTACATAATATAAAACGAATATTATCGAGTCTTTATTAGTCATGGTGATTTATCATTCTCATGTTGGTTGGTGTTTATTGGATCAAGTTCCATCCTGTGTATCTTTTATAGGCACAGTAATGATGTAAAAGCTTTGTTAGTTGATTAGAGACTAGATCCAACCATAGATAGAATGTAACATCCATTTAGTGATGAAGATAGTACGCGTGAAAAAGATGAAGCGAGTAATGGTGATAGATTTGAAAATGAAGAAATACGGGTCTGGTGTTGAATCAGAAAATGAAGAAGGGGTCATTGATAAAGTGGGAAATGATAGGCTTTGGTTAACGTCTTCTCTATTAAAAATTCGAAGTCCGTGATAACATAAAGACCAACTATGTCTTATTCGCACTCAACACATCTGAAATTAAACGATTATTTTGATAACACTAATGCTTTAAAGGATAACGCTTTGGGTTTGAAATGGGTTTAAGAGGGTTTCCAAGACAAAGTAGATCAACAAAAGAAATTTGTGGCAAAATGTTTGTTTGAAAATTGTAACTGGCATTTGAGAAGAGACAGACCACACAGATGCTTCAGGTTACAAAGTTTGATGATGTACACACATGTTCAATAACTCAAATCCATCCCAACCATAGACAAGCAAAAAGAGAAAGTCTTGGGTGTTGTACAAAGAGTTAATGGTTAAGAACAACTTGATATGCTGGTGGCAAAATCATAACAAATATAATTGCATTTATATCGCCGTATTTATCAAAAAAGAACCCTAAAACAATAACTTCAACTAATGCTACTGACTGACAATTACTTTCACTAAGCATTTCTATATAGCTGAAGATCTAGATTACAATTCAAATTAATGACAAAACTTTAGCTAATCTTACCAATAGTATGGTAAAATCAATCCAAAAACAAAAGGAGGTGAAATGACCAAATCTGAGTCTTGAAGTATTGATGAATGTTGTTAATTGCACTAAGTTCTTTTTACATGTAAACACAATATATTATCGATCGACACATTCACATACATCATAGGATCTACATAAGAGTGTAATTATGTGTATATAGTTATATTTTGAAATATTTTTAATTATAGTTATGTATAGAATAATATTTGTCATTTAAAAATATTATCACATATTATATTTTATTGCATATTTTTATTTTATAAATTAACAAGCTGGTTTAGGCTTACGAGTCTAATTGAGCTCACTAATCGGTGATCGGGCCAAGCTTGTTTATTAACGAGCTTCAAGTTATACTCAAGCTCGTTTATAGTCGGTTTATGACGAGCTTTTAACGAGTCGATTTTCGAGTAGCACGGTATCATTTACCTTACGCAATTATCCAATCTCAAATTGAATCATAGTAAGTACGAGGACCATTCTTGTCGTTCATTCATAGAAGTGCGAACGTTTTGGATGGGAATATAATATAATATAATGTTCACCACAACTGGATTTGGGGGAAAATATTACATCAAAAACAGAGAAAACAAAATCCATAAAGGGATTCATAATTCAACTGTTCATCCAAATCAAGATCCCTTAATCTTGCCCTTCAATTTTCATAATTATTGTTAAATTCCATGTAAATTCTTCGCATCTATCTATTCGAATAATGCTCAGAAGCATTCAATTTCTCGGTCCCTGTTCAGGGTTCTTTTTTCACAGATTAAAACCTCATGGAAATCATTGTGGGCTATCATTTATTTCCATTTCTGCAAAACCATATTCAAGAACACCCCTATTATTAACAACATCAAGAACCCCTCGTTGTTTACGACGATTTCGAGCATCTTCAATTCGTCCCGAATCAAACCCGGGTGTAACATCATCTTCATCCGCCAATATTAGACCAACTGTAAGTTTTTCGATTCATTACTCTTTGCGATTTTGTTGAGGGTCGACAATAATTTGTTCAATTATCCATAATAATCTGCTCAATTAATGAAAAATTCGTTCTTGAATGTTTAAAGATGAGCTTCTGCATTGCTAGAAATACAGTTTTGAGGGTAATGATTTGAAATTTTTTTCATGTTGCACAAGTCTTGCGATGATTTTGGATTGGTATATCATTGTGTGTTTTCATCGTAATGTATGTTGAGGTCACCATCTAAATCTTTATCTAGGGGATGTTTGTTTTTAGCCAGACTTAATTCAACAAGCTCATTGTAAATAAGCCGGAAAATATGGGCTTACAAAAAATAAACCAGGATTATAAACTAAAACAAACATCCATCTAGTTTAGTTTATACCAAATCTTCGCCAAGAACATGCATAGTATCGAAAACACCCTATAAGTTTTTTGAGAAGACAATAATACCATTAAGATGCATTTTTTTTTTTATTTTGAGAATTTTCTATATTTTGACATGTTTTTAGCTGGATTTGTTACAAAACGAAACTGGATGCATACTTGACTGGTATATAAAGTAGTTTCAATACAAGAATGGCCTTAATCATCACACAAGTTATGCCTTAGACCGAATTATCTTTTCTAGTAATTGTTTATGGTAAATTTGGCATATTGATTTATGTTATAAGATCTTGATAAGAGCATAACCACCAAATTGTTCAGAAATCAGCAAAACCGACCATTCAAGGGTTCTTTTGTGCTGGTAAATAACTTTTATATGTTATGAATCAGGTTTTCTACATTTCTATGCTTAAAAAGCAAAATTAACATTTAACATTGAAAAATTTCTTTTATATAATGATTAATGAACTTATTTTGTTAAGGGAAAATGGGCATGTGTCCATCCAATTATGTCGCTTTCTTCATGTAGGTTACCCCTCAAAGAATGCTTGACTGAGGTCACCACTCACCAGTTTGACAATCATGTTCATATTGTTATGTTGTTGATAATTGGTTGTCATGGTTCTCCTTTTACAGCACTTGAACCGTCAATTATGCCCTGGAGTTGGAAGCTTATGAGTTTATCTTTTAAAGATTGAAATAATTATTTCCTTCTATCTATTAGCTTGAGTGCAGAAGATATAATCAAATAACAACAAACTTCTTATTTGTACTATATTATGAAGTATTAAGTGCATTATAAGAACTCTTAAAATTATGTGTTTTAATGTAAGTAGTCTAATACTATTTTGATCCTATCCGTTTAATAATTTTAGGGTGTTACACAGAGTTAAGACATCTTTTCTTTATTCCAATTAAATTTTCAAAATACCTGGTATGTAAACTTAATAACCTAGTGCAAAAATACTAAAAACATACTCCTACATGTTATTTTATCAAACAATACGAGTATTATTTTTCAGTCAACTGAGATTGTCCAAATATATTGTGATGTCCTTGGGAATACCTAGCAGTTCTTAGTTCCGTTTGACATTGTTCTATATAAGTACTATGATTTATAGCTATTATTGAGCCCAATAACAGATACACGAGACTGAAACAGTTTTTCAAGAATATAAGCCCTTCACAAAATTTTCTTGAAATATGAAAGAGTGCAGGCAATTTTGAGGATGTTTATGTATGTGATAAACATGACTGTACTGTGCAGGGCAGTGGTCGAAAAATAAATTTCTGTCAGTTGTGCGGTGGCCCGACAAAACACGAGATACCAGATGGTGAGGAGAAAGAGAGAGCTATTTGCACTCTTTGTGGTAGAATTTCATATGAAAATCCAAAGATGGTATTCTTCTATAAACCCCTTGTGGCCTTTTCTATGTGAAATAGAAATAACTATGTTTACTTTTTATTTGGTCCCAAATAAATGCAATAATTCTTGTTAGGGGTGTTTTCTATTAGCTGCACTAGATTCTCCTGTTTACTCTTTTAGGAGTACCTTAGTTATTTGATTGATATTTGTAACACTTATGATTAACATTTATCTGTACTTCAATGCACTTTTCGAATTTATACTTTGTCTAAAAAAATGATGCTTTCAGGTTGTAGGTTGCTTAATTGAGCATGATAACAAAATCTTGCTATGCAAGCGGAAAATTCAACCATCTTATGGTCTTTGGTACGTATTTCTTATTGTGAAAGTTAAAATGAATTCCTCAAATTGATCTACACAACATTTAAAAAGGGACACTTTGGTGATTTGTGAATAAACCATATACACAACTAATGTAGTCCATACTGGGTTGACCTATAGTGAGATTGTGTGTTGGAGGCTATTCAAATTTCAGATTAACTTCATATGTCATAGTGTGTATGCATGTGAATAATCATTTCCCAATGCATATGCAAGAATATGATTGGAGGTAGTGAAATGGGCGGGTTGGTAACAAATCAAAACATGTAATTGTGTGTACACAGGCATGGGCGGGCTGTGTTAACTGATAGAGAATCTGCTACGGGGCTTAATGAACGGATCAGCCCAACAGGCCTGACTCATGGATTGTGTATAGAAGAAGGGCAAAGCCACATGTAGGGCTGTAGTGAATTCAGTTTGTAATTCTGTTAGTGGGGAGAGATATAATTTAAGATATTTATATGTCACAGGGGAATGGGGGAGAGTAAGGTGTTGTTTGTTTTCGAAGACATAAATGTCTTATGTCTTATTTCATGTTTTCAGGAGAAGATGTGGTTTTAGAAAGTCTTAAGTCTGAGAAGGTCTGCGAAAAAAAGATGTTTTTAGCTTCTCAAAATAAGCAAAAATAAGACAGAATTAGGTCTTATGTCTGCGAAAAAACAAACAAGCTTATTAGAAACGTATGCGGGCGCGCAGACGTTTCTTTGAAAAAACAAACAAGCTTATCAGAAACGTTTGCTCACCCACGTTTCTTTAAAATAAGACCTTATTTTAAAAACAAACAAAGCCTAAGTCTTTTATTTTCCTTATTGTAATCAGTTCCTTTCAGCTTGGGCAGGAAGTCTCTCATGGAGCTTCTCTGATTATCCTTTCTTATTAAAACAATCCAACTTTCAGCCTTTCTTGTCTTAGATTTCTATTTTCAATCTTATCATTAATCTAGAACACTTTTGTTTGTTAATGTTTTAATACAAGTAGTGTTTCAAAGATGCTTAGACGGTTATAATATTTTTTATACCCAATTGAGATACCTAATATATGAAATTTTATACATAGGACACTTCCGGCTGGTTACCTGGAGATTGGGGAGTCGGCTACGGAAGGGGCAATTAGAGAAACATGGGAAGAAGCAGGGGCTAAAGTGGAAGTTATTTCCCCTTTTACTCAATTAGATATCCCTCTCATAGGCCAAGTGAGAAAAACATCCCTTAAACATCAAGTAATTTACATTTTTATATGCGGCTTCCCATTACAAAGGGGGTGTTTGGATGTTCCTTTTGAAACTGGTTATCTGATTATTGCGACTTTAAATTGTAATAGTGAGTTTCTAATATTTGGATATTAGAGGCTAGTTGAATAATGGGTTTGGATAATCAGTTTTATACCAATTCCAACAAAACTGATTATCATATGGTTAGAAAATGCCCTCTTTAGTCATTTTATATATTTACTCTTTAAAAAGCAGAATTTGTCTAAAACACAGATTATTAAAACTTCAAACACATTAAAACACTCCTACTTTTTTGTATTTTTACAAAAACTGACTGTTCACTCGTATGGGAAGCCATGAATGACAGTTTGGGAATTCATTCACTTTGCTGATCGCCGACTTATTATTTATTTAATTTTTTGAGACAGACTTATATTATATTCTTGGCAAAGTTGATGACACCACACTTTTCACCTGGCCCTGAATCATCAGAGTGTCGGCTTTTTGCTCTTGATGATATTCCTTACGAATCTCTTTCATTTTCATCAATGCTTGTTACCTTAAATCTGGTATGTGTTCTTGTTGCTGTTCTTTGTGTTTTGGTTTTGCTTCTTAATTTGAGTTTTTTTTTTTTTTTTTTTCTTCTGTTTCTGTAGTACATTGAGGACATTAAGCTTGGAAAACCAAAGTTTCACTATGGGATCATCAACAAGAGGTATTTTAATCTTTTACCAGATATTTTAATTGGAGAATTTTTTTTTTTTTTTTTTTTTGTATTTATTTATGGGGAAATGATCCATGTAGCAATAAACCACACTTATGATTGTCCCTTATTTATTTGGCACTATATTTTAAGGGAAAATCCTCCATGCAACTAGTTGCACAGAAACGAGCAGAAAATCTTTAAGGGGTAACTGTCTTGTATGTAAAAATGTAGAGGGTTAAAACTGAAAATCTTGCATTTGCTGCATATAGCTTGCTTGTAACTTGAGGGTATAATCAAGTCGAGACGGTCAAAATTGGCTCGGTTTAATACTAGCTCGAGCTCGAGCTCGAGCTACTCAGGCAGGTTGTTGAGTCAAGCTCGATTAATAAAATACTTGGTTTGTAAAGCTCGCCAGCCTTATTGAGCTTATGCAATTTCATTGTTTTCCCTTTTTTATATGTATATTTACATACTCATTATAAATTCTACTAAAACTGATTATATTACTATCTAATATACTAATTTTAGAAATTGATTCGACCCGAGCCGAGCTCGATAAATCGATACTATTGGTTAGCTCATCAAGCTCGAGTCAAGTTTCAAGCTTCAATTTTTTTAATCGAGTCGAGCTCGAGCTTATAGTGTGTCAAATCGACTACACCCTAGCACTGGCTAGCTGCACAAATATTAGCCCCATATCTTGATCTGATTGAGGCAAAGATAGAAGTTTTAGACTGGCAAAGCTCTCTGCCAATTCAGCCTCTTCTTTCTATTAATGGGAAATGATACATGCTACTAGTTTGTTATTATATATGGGAAGGTTCATTTGAGAACCGTTTTATTGCGAGACCAATTTAGGCCGTTCATTTTGGATAATGGAATTAATGGATGAAGAGCGTGGGGGGATTGAATGTGGCAGGTGCATGTAAGGAATTCATGGGTGAGCAATCCAATTGAAGGAGGGGTAAATGGACGGCTAAGATTGGTTCTCGCAATAAAAACGGTTCTCAAATGAACCTTTCACTATATATATATATATATACGATAAGCCGAGTCAAGTACATTTTATCCGTTTATTTACTGTATGTATTGATGGCGGTTATTTTACAAATGATTGTTGTGATTTACAGGCCTGGAACGAGTCCTTCAGAAATTCATGCATATACTCTCGATTTTCATCTACGGACTTAGAGAGAACGCAAGATGGTCAAATTTTCTACACGAAATTTGACTTCAGTTTTTCGTCTTTGACAAATACCGAAACTGCCCTTGATGTAAAATTGTATTTTAGGATGGCAATTTTTTATTTTTTTTTGTTTTGTAAAACCTTTTTTTAATTAAAATCCTGGGAAAATGACGACTTTTTTTATCACTAGTCCATATATATACGAGTTACAAAAGTCTTATAAAATCTATTAAAGTAGTTTAAATTATATATATAAAAAAAACAATTAACAGCAAACTGTGTAGCAAGGATATGAATACAACTCTTCAGGTACCAAACTTTTATTATTTTATTATTATTATTATATATTATATTATAGTTAAATATTAAATATATAACATCGTCGAATCCGCAACTACTACTGAATCTCGATGATGATGATGATCTAACCTTATCTTTTTTGTTAATTAAAGGTATTAACTTAGCTTTTATTTTTTGGGTTCGAAGATGACAAAAATGTGACAACTTTACCCCCTAAAAGTCCACATCTTTATCTGGATCAAATTTATAAATCAGATACCTTTAATTAAAAGAGTTTGGTCCTCATAAAATTTCAAAATAACCTAGAAAGTTTTTAAGAGTTACTATCATATACTATGCATCATCATTTTACTCTTTATAAGATTAGTCGTAAAATCGGATTGAGATCGTACTATTCTACTATGATTTCCAAGTTTCTTTTATATGTGTAATAATTTAGAGCATATTGAACAAAAATGCGATATACTATAATTTGTCTTAGAAAATGCGTCAACTTACAAAAACGTGTTCTTTTATGCAAATATATGTTATTATTTGTCTCAAATAATGTAATCAACTTTAAAAAATGTCTCAAATAATGCAGTCGACTTGTATACAATGACATGCTTTTACAAACCGATGATTGTACGATAAGTTAATATAGATTCAAAGTTTAAAACATGATATTAATATAAAAATACAACTATTAAAGAATATTAGTAATTATGATATTTTAAATTTGGATTTTAGAATGACAAACCAAAACCTTTATGAAATATACCTTTATATACCATTTAACGAGGTTACATATTTATTTAATATGTTATATTAACAAAAAATAATCTTAATTAACTCTAGTCAAGCGGTATCAAATTGAATCGAGATCTTAAGATACTATAGTTAAAATCACGATCTTATGTAAGATCTTATACTTGCAAAAGACCTTACCAAGAATCAGGTCGTTTAGCTAAATAAAATTGTAATATCGTAAGATATGAGGAGGATAAAGATGGGATCTTGATAGCTATTAAATGTCTTTCTATGAAGTTTTTTCAAAAAGAAAACAATTGTAAACGAGTCTAATAACTAGTTCATTACATACATAATTCTTGGATCCCAGAAAAAAGTTCAGAAAATTTGCAATATAAGCTTTATATACATGAGCAGTCACGATAAAACATACAATCGTGTGCACTTATCAAAGAAAACAGGAAACGAGTATAACAACACAAGCTAGTCATTATTATCCACCATTGTAAAATTTAGCCCCCCTTATATTTGGGATCAACTTTAATAGCCCATATTATGAACTCACTCAACCTGGGAAGCTAAGTGATTTCTTGAGGAGACGTGGAACACACGCCAGGCCATAACTCTGATTTAATTTTCATTCAGATTGCTTCTTGGAGAGTTGATTGTTGAGGAAATCCAGCACCGAAAGCCGCTGCAGTTCAAAAAAGAGCAGGATGTCATATCGGGTCGGTTGGTAATGGGTCAAAATGAGTAATTTTTAGTACGCATTGTATATGAATAACTAATGTATTATAGAACACTAAAACATATTATTGATAAAACGATTAAAGAGGTTATGAGTTTATAAATACAACCCGGGTCACTTTCCAACCATTTTACCTTTTTAAGATGGCATATAACCCAAATCAACTCATTTCTAAGCAAAAGGGTCAAAACCACCACAACTACCATACATCATAATAAAAAAGGTTGACCGCTGACTTGTTAAAGTTAAATGGGTATCAGAGAAAATGGTACAACAATTAAACTATATAATAAGTATAATAGCATAATCATATTTGCAAAATCATATTGTGGATTTTCTTCTTGGGTCAAAGGGTGTTGGATTTTGTTGCCACCCATCGCCTGTTGCCAACCACTATATGGTTGTCGCCGCCTACTATCATTGTTCCCTTGCTATTATCATTGTGTCGTGCTGCCACCTACGTTGACCACCATGGCACCACCATCGCCCATCGCACCTGTCTACCACCACCCATCCTCACCGTCCACCGAGCCACCCACCAACACCCTTAGCTTTGGTATATTTTTCATTTTCTGATGTCTCTTATGAAAAAGTTTTCCAAATTTTCAATAGTCTTTGGAGACAGAAAAAAGAAAAATTTTCTGGAAACCTGGAGATAGAAAAATTGAGTATTTCTCCACAATTAAGCAAACCCTAAGCATCAGAATCGCCTTGGACAAGTTTCAACCCATTTGACCCGTTTTGTGTTAGTCTAGGTTCTAAATTTTACCTGTTTTGACCCATTGAAGAGAAAGAACACCCCAAATTGGCTCATTATAAGGTGAGAGGGTCAATATTATCACCTCTAACTTTTTGTTTCCTACAACTATCATCATATGTAATTGTTGATCCTAAAAGAGACTTATAGTCTAAACAAATAAGCAGATAGGTTCCTTACCCGCTGTTCCAGAGCATTTTCTTCAGCATTTATTTTCAAAGATTCTAACAAATTTATGGCTTCTTGAAACCCTTCGGTTGCTGCATCCTCGGCATTAAGATTTCTATCCACATCAGCAACTTTTGCAAGAGATACAGCCACATCTAGAACCTGGAGGTATCATGCATACATCAGAACAAAAATATGCATTATGATGTTAAAGATCAATCACCTATATAGAATGTTATGTAATGGAGACATTTCATTCACAATATTGTCAAAGTTATTAGAATATTTATTTGTCAGAGGGCCATGAATTGTGTAATCATGCACCATACACTTGAAGCAATTCCTACGGGGTATTTGGATTTTTGTTTTTAAATTGATTATCTAAATATAGTAACTTGTACTTGAAATGAACAATTTTTAGTGCTTTGATTAATGGGTTCTGTTCTGCACTGCATATGATTATTTTGGAGGAAAAGATCAGTTTTAGATAATGAGTTCCGTACTAGCTGTAACTGGTTTTCATACTTGCAGCTACAAAAATGTTATCAGATTGTAAAATAAATTACGTAATAATCCCATCTCAAAAGACGTGTCTCCTCTTTTCAAAAGGTTCTTTTATCGTCATTTATGTGTTATTATCTAAAATTGGAGATGATTTGTCGACAACCTGTCATTCATGTGCTGTTGTAATCTCTTGCTTGATGATATAGAACCATTCATATAATCTGTTTTATTACATCTGAATATCTGATTTTATTGACTCTGATTATTTAAAATCAGATAATCCTTTTCAAAATGCACATCCAAACACCCCCTCAGAAGTAAAAGGGCCACATCCTCCTTCTGGTTGAAACCATTCTTAGATATTATGGTAAGCATCATAGAAGACCATGAGGTGGCCATTTTGACCCATTTACTTATGAATATATTGATTTGGGTTATTTTAGTCTTTAGCAAATCAGGCGGGCAAAAAAATTAGCTACATATGCAGCGAGTCATATGGATTTTAACTGGTTGAAACTTTAAAGACATCCATGGTGTGTTTCTAGTGTATGCAACTGCACACTAGTGTGTTTCCAGTTTAAACAAAAAGTATAAACTGGACAGACTAAAAGTGTTTTGGGTCAAACCAACCTGAGACGGAGCTTTAGAGGAATCCTTGATAGTATTGCGACGAACATCCAGAGCCCGATAGTAGTGATCCCTTGCAGCTTGCAAGTCACCTTCATAATACTTGAGATCCCCAATTTTATTCAAGGAAACTGAAAGTGTATGTTTGACCTGCAAATATTCCCGTTGTAATTAACAATGTATCCTGACATCAAGTTAACCTTCATGGCAACCAAGTCATACAAAAAAATGGGTCAAATGGGTAATTTTAGTCCTGGTGAGTGGCATGGGTTGACTTGGACAAGATATTTTTGTAAAAAAATGGTTTAAAGAAAGCAATTTAAGAATTTTTTGCATTTGAATACAGTTAGGATGGCTTTTGACCAGTTTCCTTTTTAGTTAAATCTTTTAGCTCTACCCATGTCGCCTGTTAGAAATAAAAAAACATAATCCAAATCAACCCATTTGTAGGCAAACGGGTCAAATTCGTCACCTCTACATCCATAACATACTAGATTATTTGTACCTCTAGATCATCTGTTTGTACTTTTGAAAGGAAATCGACACTCTCGTCAAAATAAGCAACTGCAGAACTCCCATCTCCCATTGCACGACTACAAAAAACAGTATTAGCATCATTAGCACGGGAAATTCATCATTTAAATAAAAGATCTCCCATGCCATATTTACCACCTAATCACAAGTTAAGTTTATTATTTACAAAAGCTGTAAACTTCACGATGATCGTATACATCACAATCACTTAATAATAAAAATACTGCCATTGAAGTCTATAGAACATATAATACATACCAGCAGTCACCAAGCATTCCCAACACCGCTCCTAACTGTGAGCATAGTTCAGATGTGTTCCCTGCAACTTCCAGCTGTTCTCGTATATCTTGTGCACATAAATTTAGTCTTGATTTTGCACTTTCTACATTATTTGCACGAAATGCCTACATGTAATGCAATACAATTAAGTACACAATTCAAGAAGAATTATGTAAAGAAAATAGAAAATAAAGGGGTGTTTGGATGTGTGATTTGAAATTGATTGTCTGATTGCTGCGACTTTAGTTTTTTGTGTTTTGGTTATTACGGGCTCAAGGGCTAGGATCCTATGAGAAGGATTTTGCTATCGAAAACGCGCAAGAGGGGGGGGGGGGATGATTGGTTTTTCATACTCAAAAGTATAAAAATAACAACCATTCCCCTTGTTTTCTATGGCCCGGAATGCTTCTCACCTTACTTGCAGAAAAAAAAAACTTTTTATTTGATTCTGACTCAAGGGGTCAAATAATCATATCAATAACAAATGCAACCAAACAGATCATTAAAGGTTAGAGTAGAATTACTTATATACCTTTACTTAATGTAAAATTCCTTAAATAATCAGAATTTGTTGAGGTGGTGTTCAGATGCGTGTTTTCAAAGTGATTATGTGATATTGACAAATCAAATTCACAAATCAGTTTGATAAAATGGGCAGCACTTTTCTACTGGTTGGATGTGATTGAAAGTTGTAATAATTAGAATTATTGAAACTCTTGAAGCTGGTATGAAACTGATTATTCAATCCCTATTTAGAAGCAGAAAATCTGTTTATTGGAACACTATATGATATTATTGACACTTTAAGTCCCAATAATCTTCCCAAAGCAAATCCAAACACCCCCTTAACACTATCGCAAGTGATTATTACTTAAAGCAACAAAAGCACATCCAAACACGATCCCCTGCACCACATTAATTACAACTGTATATCTGACTCTAGTTAATAATATCATGTAATCAGTTTTAAAGGTACAATCAGACAACCCCTAGGATGGTGTTTCGGGCCTTTTGAGGGATCTTATCTAATCATTTCATTTGCAGAAACATAAATAATCAGAAAATAGCGTTTGGTTAACCATCTAATAAAATGTGATATATGCGTTGTACTAAGGAAAGAACCCAATATATCCAAAAAGTGTGTTTGGACTTGGGACCTTTTTAAATTTTTTAGCCAAATCAATCCCAAACACCAGCTAAATCATTTATTTTGAATCTACAATCTAAAAATATCATCTATATGCACTATAAAATCTACTTTTCATCCTAACAATATGTTCATCAAGGTAATTATACTTACTCTCATGGCTTGTTGCACTAGGAAAGCGCCCCTTTCTAAGGAGACGTCTTCATATATCACAGTTTTCTTCTCACCGATTACTTGCTTTTCATCTGTATCAATTGGAGACCGTTTAATTCTAGCATGACCATCAATAAATCGATCAACTACACTTTGAAGATTTGTATCGGCTTCTATCTTCTCAATGTCGGCACCACATAGAGGACAATCATTGAAGCGCGATATGCATGCTCTATTTACACAAGAAAGAACAACCAACACAATCAATTGTGTGGAATGGAGATGAATATAAAACAAAGGGGAGTTTGGAAGAGCATTTTGAAAGTGATTATATAATATTCAATAATCATCATCAGTTGTAATAAAATGGGTTGTAGTAGAAAGTGTCTGAATGTTCTTTTGCTATTTCAACATGTAACGATTATATATAACCCTAAAAAAGATAATTATGACAAAATGAAAGGCATTTTCCTAAATTGGAGTCAAAGTCTCTCAAATTAAGTTAAAATTGTGTAAGCTGGCAATTTTACTAACTTTTTGAGTTTATTTATTTATTTATTTATTTTTTTTGGGGGGGGGGGGGGGGGGGGGGGGGGTTAACTAACCGGGTTTCATAACTCTCAAGCTCACTCAAACTTCTTCTATAAAGGTTCAATCACTCAAGTTTCATATTTGTTTCATTGTTAAATTTTTCGTAAGTGGTGATGAGTCACCTAAATTAAACAGTTATGAATCTTGGTTACTACTGGATGATTTTCCCCTTTTAAAAACTATGTCCCATATACAGTTATGAATCTTGGTTACTACGAGTCATGATAAATTTCAGAAGAAGGGAACAAAGTTCAACCTAAAGCAACCACTCTCAAGTAAACATTTTGAAAACCAAGTATTATATTTGTTACATGTATGTCAATCAGTTTAACCTGTTATTTAAAAAAACAACACACAAGAACAGACATGAAACTTTAGTGGTTCAACTTCTACAAAAGAAAGTTTGGAGTGACCTAAATGAAACACTGATGAAACTCAGTTACTATTTAGTGAAACCTTTCACATTTATTTTACCCTTTGCCAATCAGTTTCGCTTTGTTGCAGTTGTTATGAAACTGACCATGAACAAACATAAGGGAGCACAATTTGTTGATCCAAATGCCAAGATAGTTGTAGTCACAATAATCAGATAATCAGTTCCAAAATGCAAATCCAAACACCTCTTAAGCATATTAATAGAAAACTCTGGCTTTGATAAATTTACCTGCAAAACACGTGGGAACAAGGAACGCATCTGCTACTATCAAAGAGCAGCGCTTGGCATATTAGGCAACTAAAGGGACCCAATTTGAAAGTCTGAGAATCATATCCAAAAGGGCATTTTGGAGAAATCACATTAGATTCCTCAGAATCTTGCTTAACCTTACTCATCGGGCACCCCTGCTGCTTATTTTGGGATTCTTTACTCATTGGGCATCCCTGTTGCTTATTTTGAATTTCTTTACTCATCGGGCATCCCTGCTGCTTATTTTGGATTTCTTTACTCATTGGGCACCCTTGTTGCTTATTTTGCATTTCAGAAGACTTTTTTGAAGATCCATCATCGGGTCTAGCAGCTTTCACAAATGGGCCAACTGGTGTCATATTGGTCAAAAAGTTTCTGTACAGATATAATGAGAAATTGATTATAATTAAAAACATGCAGATATGAGGTATTTATAGGACATTTATCTTAATTAGAATCATAATCTTTCACTACTGAAAGAAAGCACTCTATGTAATCTAAACAATAGAGTTGCAGTACCATATTATGTAAATGTCAAGATAAATGCGTCTTTCCCAAATCAAAAGTAAATATTTGAAGACTAAAAAAGTATAAGCTATAAAGTGTGCTGTAACTAAACATTGATTCTCCTAACGTCATTCACACTATTTAAATATACTATTGAGTTTAAATCACTGAAACTTTTATCAAATAGAGATTGGTTCAGAATACAAGTACATTCAAGTAGTGCCATATTGTTTCCCTCTTACGATATAGATACAGAAATCTGGAAGAAGTTGCAACATTTACAGAAGTTCATGTTAAGCACAAACATAAGTTTGACGCCCTAAGACAATAAAATCAAACTAAAATATTCTTTTAGGTCTCTCTTTCCCTCCTAACTAATGATACACACTGATAATAGATAATCAAGTTTATCATCTTCAACTTTTTTTGCATTTAGACTTAAATTTATAAAAGATACTGCAAATTCACAAAACAAAACTGCTGGTGAGGAAGTAACACAACCATTATATATTTCTTAAGCTTATTGGATTGGCTTAACATAAAAAAACATAGCTCTAGCTAACACAAAAGGCTCATATCAGAAGTCTATCACACAAGAAAGGGGCTGTTTGGATGTGTGTGCTAAAAGTGATAATTGCAATTTAAAGAATCATAATCAAATAATTAGGGATCAGAGCAAGGGTTTAGGTAGGTAAGTTTACATGTACTATGTATCTCAAGAATGAAATTCTTAATCGCTTCTTTAAATCTGATTATTTTGACAACATATAAACACAAAACCATAATCACTTGATCACTTTTACCCAACAACATAAAGCTTGTTATGAAAAAGAAGGATCAGTCTACGTATTTGGGAATAAAGTAGCGATTTTGGGGATAAAACTGAAGATCCCTAATGCACAAATTTTAAATGAAGTTAGTTTTAATTCAATCAAATTATATGAAAAAAGAACAGGTAAATCGAAAAGATTATGAGGAATTGAGAATTAACCTGCAAGATTGAATCGGTTTCAAGCTTTGATGATATGATGAACAGGAAAATTGCCCTTTTTTTTTCAAGATGTTGATAGAACCACGAATGCAGAGTGGAAGCTTGTATAT
This sequence comes from Dittrichia graveolens, assembly GCA_038502395.1. NCBI lineage: Eukaryota > Viridiplantae > Streptophyta > Magnoliopsida > Asterales > Asteraceae > Dittrichia > Dittrichia graveolens. The sequence goes on along the minus strand of JARJIL010000002.1, from coordinate 80,884,457 downwards.
GATTTCGGATAGGAAGAGAGGAGAGAAGTAATACGACGTCGTTGTTTGGAATGGTGACTTTTGTCAAAGAGAAACATCAAAAGTAGTCCCTTAACTACCAGTATCAACATTTTCAGTCCTTATGGAACCAAATTCTATTGATTTATTTGGTTTAGTTTTTGAATAATGCAGGTTGGTCATGCTGAAATGTTGAATGAATAATTATGTTGAGTTTGTGGTTCCATATGTTGGTTTAAACGTGGGTCAAAATAGTTATTTCTATTCTTTTGTCTTAATAGTAATTGTAATCCGCTTATGTAGGTCAAAATAGCAAGGCCGGCCCTAGGCCTAGGCCACCAAAGCTACCGTCCAGGGCCCAAAAATCATAGGGGTCCATTTTTAGGAAATTTCATGTACATGTATATATAGATGTTCAACCCATTTTTAATAAAAAAAAGGAGCCCATGAAAGACTAGGAAGGAGTCTAGGAAAAAGAATAGAAGCGGCAGGTGAAATGGCCATCATCTTTGGCGCTTTGAAAACGATAGATACATTGCAAACTCAAACGTCGCCTTGGGGCTAGAGCATTGGCGGATCGATGGAAGGTTCGTGTTCAGAGGATCAATGATGCAATTAAAACTTCTTGAACGATGCGAATGAGGGGTCGAGAATGATTGAAACGTCTAGGGCTCATTCCTCTTGATCCGTAAGTCTTTTTATGTTTATATAATTCTGATTGTTGTACTAGTAGCTATGATTCGTGATTTCTAATATCTGATTTCGTTAATCTCAAGGGATCGAGAGGACTCATTGGGTCATCAAGAAGCACTTTGCCAATTGCTACTCAAAAAGATCTCGGTGATTGTCTTTTTGTTTAGAGGACATGGTAAATTTTAATGAGTGCCTTTTTGTTCCTAATTTCATATAGCATTTGCTCTATAGCCACTGTAGTCCTCTTTTTGTTAATGTATTCATATATGTTTGCTCTATAATAGGTTGGATGAATATGGCATGACCTCCATATAAGACACTTATTGTTGTTTAAATAGTTTTATTCCTTGAATTGATGTTAAATCATGTGCTCTAGTTCAGGATTTGTTGTTTGGTGGAACACTTTTTGCTTATCAGACTAGTCATACATTTGCAATTTATATTTATTTTAGTATTAGGTCTTCTTCAAAGGGGTTCTAATGCATGCTAACATATTAAAAATTCTTATAAAATGAACTTTCTGTCCTATATTTGCATTTCCCCATCCCATCCTAACTTTATGCTAAATTTGATTATATTTAATTAATGGGGTTGACCGGTATAGGATAGTGTAACACATGCTCTATGTTCTAAGTACAATATGTTCTCATGTTGAATTTAGTGATTACCTTATAGCCAACATTTCCTATTCCTTCCAATGATTTAGTATTTGTAATGCAAGAACATGATGTTGAACTTAGAGGTTTAGGCACTCATTGAGGTTCTTATGCTCTTTTTGTAGCCACAAGGGATCACGATTAAAGATTGGGAACTTCACCATAAATGTGTTGCATAAGGAACAATCACTTTTCGTATTGCACAAGTATGATTCTGTGATTCCTTTGTAATGAATAATTAATTCTGTGATGCATATACACATATTTATGTGTGAATCAGTGTTTTACTTAATGTGTGAATCAGTGTTTTAAAGTATAAATTATACATAATTTTGACAATTTTTTATTTTTATATATTTTAATTCTTTAGGGGTCCTTTATCTAATATAGCCCAACGCCCCCAAAATGTAACGCCCCAAAAACCAAATTTAAAATATTAAGATCAAACACCTATAAGTGTTCACATCTCAAGGTTTAACATAAAAGCGGAAGCAATACTTGATTGAATAACTAATGTATCAATAGATACGCATAGAAATACTAACATATGTTTGGTACCAAAAGCTTGATATTTACAAATCATGCGTTAATTTCAAAGAGTTTATCAAATGCTAGTCAAACCGAAGCTTTTGCCCTTGTCTTTGTTAAAACCTGCAAAACATTTTAAAAATAGTATCTGATAAGCTACGAGAGCTTAGTGAGTAAACCAGACTAAACATCATATAAACCCACGTATAAAATCATATGAAGATAATACACGTATGTCTGGCAATCAAAGCTAGCCTCTGGTTCTAGACCCAGGGCAGCATCATAGGTCACAGTACTGTACCGCATCTGAGCCTTACTGCACATAGCAGTAAGCTTACATATTCACATATATAACATAGCATGTTAGTAATCTGATATGAAACCACACATGCTGCTAATACGAAGTGAAGTCTAGAAGACTCACCTTCTGACTGTAATATACAATACTCCACCGGTCAATGATACAGGTAATATGTCAATCACCTCCTATATAAACAATACATAAGGTATTCTGATCTGAAATAGGGCCTACACGGGCCGTGTATCCCTACACGGGCCGTGTCCCATATATGCTACACGACCTGAGCTGGCAACATGGCCTGTGTGGTCTAGTCATCCTACACGGGCCATGTACCTCTACACGGGCCGTGTACCACTCATGCTACACGACCATGTAACCCTACATGGCCCTATGACCGCCTTACACACTACACGGCCGTGTACCACTACACGGGCCGTGTACCTCTTATACTACAACACCCATGTAATCTTACATGGCCCTGTGACCGCTTATACTACTACATGGCCGTGTACATCACAGACCCAGCAGACTGTTCTAAGCAAGAACTGCCGGATTTCACCATAAATCTGCTAATATAATCATCATATTGCCTAGAGGTGTTTTCCTTCACCTCATACAGCTGATATACATGATCTAAACACTATAAAACATCCTTAACATGATTCCACCATGGAATCATGTGTTTAAATTCATAAAACCATAAGAACAAAGGTTTAAATCTTACCTTGAGTTGGATACTTGCTAAGTTCTTGCTATAGATGCTTGCTATACTGATTAGTTTACTGAAAAAGAAGAAACTTGAAGCTAATATGTGTGTTTACATGGGTTTGCAGGAAGCAACAAGAGAACTTTGACTTAGAAGTCAAAGTTGGCACTATATATATATATATATATATATATATATATATATAAAAGTTTCAGCTATGTACACAACAGCCCCCTGCACTTAATTAACTTGAAATCTGACGGTTTTAGCCCCTCTAGTTTAAAACCACATCTTATCACGTATATCCATTTCTAACTCGTGTAACACTTTGTACACTTTCTCGTTTTAACTTATAATAAAATTCTGGGTGTTACAACTCTTCCCCACTTGAAATGATTTCGTCCCCGAAATTAACTGTCGAAGTGTTCTGAATAAATATCATCATTTTCTGTTCAGACCCTCGTACATATTCTGACCCCTTTCTATACTTTTACTGGTACTTGACCCATTTACTCAATTTCTTACAGATTCAACTGCTAAATACCTTCCAAGATATAATACACTAAAAGTGTTATGAATATATGACAATTCTTCTGATAGCTCTGATCTATAAACAGCTCTTCCTCCATATGCAATAATTCTGAATTACTGATTAAATTCCAGGCTTAGTTTTCTCTCTTTTCTGAATTTGACCACGTTTTTCCACAGTGCTACTGTCACTGATACATACTTTCCCCACTAAAACTGATGTGGCAATCTTCATTTATCTGTATAACTTTTCTGTCTATTCTGGACGTCAAACAATCTACTACATACCTTCTGAATCTATTCTGTCTTTCGTTGTATCATTTCTGTGCTACCCCACACTTTCTGACCCACGTCACTGAATACACTGAAGTTTGGCAGTAATATCATACAATTTCATACGTTGGCATCCCGGTGCTGAAGTGGTATCTGTTGTAATACAAAACTCTGTCAAGCAAATATGTACCCCAGTTTTCTTCTGAATTAATAACACAATCATAAAACATGCTTTCCATCATCTGTATATTTCTTTCATTCTGACTGTATTGAGATGAAGTTTAATCCTTAACTTTATATGAAATTTGTTCCGAATTCTAGAAGTGGATCTGGTATCACTGTCTGAATCAATAAACACTGATATGCTATGACTTAACACAATCTGTTTCACATACACATCTGTTAACTATTCTGATTAATAAATCTCTCTAATGGAAACAAGTTATATACCTTTAATGATGTTTCCCCACTAGTCTGACCATATCTAGTTCCACCTCCAGCTATCAATAATCTATTCTTAGATATTCATACCCTTATTAACTTTTGGCTACACCACCATTACAAACTTATGAACTCCATATAGATGTGTCTTATACACATCCCCGTAACCTGATACTCATATATAATCATATCCAATTAATTTGTCATGACTGCTTTTAAACGGATTAATTACTTGTCCCATTTTATTCATTCTTTAAGATACTATTCACCTTTTATCACTTTTCACTGAACTATTCTTATCACCTCTGAGTAAGAGTGTCGTAACTGTCATCTAGATAATTAATTTATACAAGTATTATTTCTGATTTCTTGTTTAAACTGTCGGCTATATTACTAGCCTTACTCTGAATAATATAATATTCTACTCACAATCCTTCACTGATTCTGACCAGTGTTTCTGTCGCCTTTAAAGGTCTTTCTCATTCAACAACTATTTCTAACTTTTATAATTTCATGTAAACAACACTTCACATAAAAACACATAACCCCATCATATCATACTAAATGCTATCGTAGTGTACTAGCGGTAGCCTTACACCACCTATGAATGCTATTACGGCGCACCAACAATAGTCTTACATCCACATGTTTACCCACTATCGAGGTATAGTCCTCACATATCACCTAGATAACATGCCACATATACTACTATCAGGTGCGAGTCTGTATATTCATTCTCATACGATTAAACTGTCTAGAAGTGCAAATAATAATTCTGCCCCTCTGTATCCATCCAAACCACGGTACCAGTCATCACACAATGCTATCATCTCTTCAATCAATTCAGGTAGTGCGAGTTGTTGCTTCACATGATTTATGCAATTAATCCCATACAACTGTTGATTACTGTCGGGTTGTTTGGCGGCTCCCAATTCATCACCTTCTCTACTTCTCAGAATTCATCTTGATCCCATTCCTACTAATCCATTGTCTAAAGAATTTCATTCCTTACATCTTAAATTCACATTGAAAACTTAACATATAACTATTTTCTGCTCTGTGTCATTAAAACTTTTCAAACATGATTCTCATGATCTGATAAGCTTCTGAAATATATACGTATATCGTTGAAGAACATAATTACTGAATTACTTAACGTTGGTCTATACACCCTATTCATTTACTACATAATCACTGCTGGTGCGTTAGCAAGGCCAAAAAGTATCATAACCACTACAAAATATCTAAACATTTCTGAACATAGTTTAAGAAATACCATCCCTTCTAATCTGAGGCTGAAGAAAATCCGATCTTGAGTCAGCTTTGACAACCACTTTACCCCATTATAATTGATCAAATACTTCATATATTCTTAACACTGGACATATATTCATGATCACTTTATTGAGCTCACAATAATTAATACACATAACATAAATACTCATCATGAAAAGCTACTGGGTCTTATAAACCCCCACATGTAATAATTCTTGAAATCGTTTAAATAATTCCTGTATCTTTGAAGGAGCAAGTCTGTACGCGGTTCTCGTAATCAGTGAAGCTTTCAACACCACACAAATTCTAAGCATACTCTGTCTGTCTGGCAGTAACTTTGGCAATTTCTTGCATTACATAATAAGATATTCACATATTACTTTCATATCTTTCTAGCTCATCTAATCCTCTTATAAGGTAATATTTATAACATAGGTTGAGGAAAATAATGTATCCATACTGAAGACACTCCCCAGCTTTTGAAACTGTACACTCATGTAACCTACCTGTTTTAAATTTTAGCACATATAATTAGTTCTTCCCCACTTGGGATATGAACTCGTATCACTTCTGTTCACATGATATCATAACCTGGTTATAATATAACCAGTCCATTCCAACTACTATTTGGAACTCACTCATATTCATAGGTACAAAATATTTCTCACCCATACTTCAACCAATAACACAAAATCTTCTTTGATTCTGCCTCTTTCAACAATTTATTATCTAAGAAAAGTACATACCGTTTCTACATAATTTACATATATTTTAAAAGAAACCTTACATCGTATCCACTTATTTATTTGATATCTCTACTGACGAATTCCAGCTAGTTAGGACATTCTGAGGACTCATGCCCGTACTGAGCACAGTCATAACAAACCTTTCCCAAGGATAAACAATCCTTATAATTGTGTCCTACTTCTCCACACGTATAACAACCTTTAGTTTTATATTTACTCTGACCCATATGGTTCTTACCACAAGTCTCGCATCCTGTTCTTCTATGGGATCCCTCGGCTTTTATCTCCATTTTATCTTCTTTTATCTCGTTAATCATGTCATCCTTCAATATATGAAATTCTTCTCGGACTACACTTCGTATCTCATTCTTCATTTCAGTCATAATGGACGGCATAACTTTCTTAATACATTTATCAAACTCATCCGAGACGACACCCCTAAGGTGTTTGGTAGGTATGGCTCCACGCCTTTCCCCATAAAGACAAATATAGTCTTCCACCTCTCCTATGGTAACCATATCAGGGTTTCCTTCATTTCTTACTTCATTTTCTGTTCTAGAATTCACATTAGGATCCATTACACTGTAACAAAATAATTCTTGGTTAGTCATAATATCAATCACATCTCGCACCATTATACTTGCCTTTATTTCGCAAACACTCTACTCATTTACCGTCTTTGAATAATATCGTAGATCATACCAATACATACTTCTTTCCACTTTGTGTTAGCTTACTTTCCTTAGTTCTCATAATAACTTTATATACATTACATCTGCAAATTTGCTTTATTATCACTCCTTTTACAATTAATCTTGATACTAACTCTTATTTGATCATTTCTTTGTTCTTTTATCTGTTCTACAACTCATACAACAAATATATGGCATAAACTCTGCCTCACCACTTTACTAAGTTTTCTGCACTGAATTCTACACATGTAGGTTCTGATATTTAACAATTTATATCTGGGGCTCACTCACCCTATCATGCTATATTCTTATAAGAATACGTTCACTTGTAATACTGATATTTATCCTTTTGTGTCTGTGACTAAAATCACCCTTAGGATTATACACTACTCTTGAACCTCTTATATATCATCCTGGTAGTATAGATAAAGCATTTAAAGCAAAAAGGTGGCTTTATCACACTATCCTATATATCAAACAGTTACTTGTATATCCACATATCTGTACACCTATCATCAGATCCAAAGTATTTCTATACATACTAAGGCATTCTACATATATTCTCAGGTGTACTACTTTTACAAGTACCCCTCACCCGATTCACAAGATTCCTCATGATTCCATTAAGTTCCAACATGTATCATGTGTTTGTAATAATATGGGCCCTTATATTACTCTAAACACATTACACACATTTGATCTTAACTTTATCACAAAAATTCCCGATTCACAGGCTTAGGCCAAAGTTTATACATCATGTTCTCATATATTCATATAACACTAAATTCATCTTGAATGCACAATAAAAGCAACTCTTAACAGTTGTAAATATATATATATATAACATGTATGTCTTAATCATATCCTGTACTCGCATATAATGCTCACATAGTACATAAGCAGTATAACGGCTAGTATACTCCCCAAGCTGCAAGCCTCCAGTTTGACAATTTTCAAAATCCACAGAACCATGGTTTAAGTCCAGAATGTGTCTTGTACACATCCAGATCCCTCAAACTGTGGCTCTGATACCAAGTTGTAACGCCCCAAAAACCAAATTTAAAATATTAAGATCAAACACCTATAAGTGTTCGCATCTCAAGGTTTAACATAAAAGCGGAAGCAATACTTGATTGAATAACTAATGTATCAATAGATACGCACAGAAATACTAACATATGTTTGGTACCAAAAGCTTGATATTTACAAATCATGCGTTAATTTCAAAGAGTTTATCAAATGCTAGTCAAACCGAAGCTTTTGCCCTTGTCTTTGTTAAAACCTGCAAAACATTTTAATAATAGTATCTGATAAGCTACGAGAGCTTAGTGAGTAAACCAGACTAAACATCATATAAACTCACGTATAAAATCATATGAAGATAATACACGTATGTCTGGCAATCAAAGCTAGCCTCTGGTTCTAGACCCAGGGCAGCATCATAGGTCACAGTACTGTACCGCATCTGAGCCTTACTGCACATAGCAGTAAGCTTACATATTCACATATATAACATAGCATGTTAGTAATCTGATATGAAACTACACATGCTGCTAATACGAAGTGAAGTCTAGAAGACTCACCTTCTGACTGTAATATACAATACTCCACCGGTCAATGATACAGGTATTCTGATCTGAAATAGGGCCTACACGGGCCGTGTATCCCTACACGGGCCGTGTCCCATATATGCTACACGACCTGAGCTGGCAACATGGCCTGTGTGGTCTAGTCATCCTACACGGGCCGTGTACTACTCATGCTACACGACCATGTAACCCTATATGGCCCTATGACCGCCTTACACACTACACGGCCGTGTACCGCTACACGGGCCGTGTACCTCTTATACTACACGACCATGTAATCTTACATGGCCCTGTAACCGCCTATACTACTACACAGCCGTGTACCGCTACACGGGCCGTGTACATCACAGACCCAGCAGACTGTTCTAAGCAAGAACTGCCGGATTTCACCGTAAATCTGCTAATATAGTCATCATATTTCCTAGAGGTGTTTTCCTACACCTCATACAGCTGATATACATGATCTAAACACTATAAAACATCCTTAACATGATTCCACCATGGAATCATGTGTTTAAATTCATAAAACCATAAGAACAAAGGTTTAAATCTTACCTTGAGTTGGATACTTGCTAAGTTCTTGCTATAGATGCTTGCTATACTGATTAGTTTACTGAAAAAGAAGAAACTTGAAGCTAATATGTGTGTTTACGTGGGTTTGCAGGAAGCAACAAGAGAACTTTGACTTAGAAGTCAAAGTTGGCACTATATATATATATATATATATATATATAAGTTTCAGCTATGTACCCAACAGCCCCTGCACTTAATTAACTTGAAATCTGACGGTTTTAGCCCCTCTAGTTTAAAACTACATCTTATCACGTATATCCATTTCTAACTCGTGTAACACATCGTACACTTTCTCGTTTTAACTTATAATAAAATTCTGGTTGTTACACAAAATGTGTGGACCGGTCCTGCAAAATAGTTATTGCTATCTTAAGTCATGATGAAGCTACACTAAAGTATAATGGACAATTAGCTTTTTATGCAAATGAACTTTATATAGAGTTGAAATTGTTTGACATGTTTTTATTTATTGAAACTATCAAACCTAATGATGTGTTAAAATATTTTAAACAAGTCGATTGTTTTCCTAATACAATTATTGCATATAGAGTTTGTTGACTATTCCATTAATGTTGACATGTGTATACACAAGTTTTTCAAAACTCAAGTTATTGGAATTTTACTTACTATTAGAATGTCACAAATAGACTTAATGAATTGAAAATAATAACTACTAAGAACAGTATTTTGGAGAGTATTGGTTATGAAAAGTTCATTCAAAACTTTGCTTCCAATAATGTTAAGAGAATTCTACGATTTTATATAATTATGTAGTATAAAATATTTATACTACATTTCTTTTATTTTAGTTTATGATATAACAAATATCTTATTTTCACTAAATTTTTAGGAGGTGTTTGGTTCGTTGGAATGCTAAGAATTGGAATTGAAATCCTAAAGGATTTGGAATTTGAATTCCAATTCCTTAGAAGTGTGTTTGGTAAAGAACTTGGAATTTGTATCTTGGAAGCGTCGGTCAAAACCCACAATCACCGCAACCACCTAACACCACCACCCCACGGTCACCACAACCACCGGTCGAATTCTAAGCACCGGTCGAAACCCACAATCAGCAGAAGGTCCACAACCACCCAACACCACCACCCCCCACAGTCACCACAACCACCGGTCGAAGCCCTAATCGCCCTTCGAAGATTCTCTTCGTCTGTGATAGTCGAAGCCCTAATCGAAGTGCCTCTTCGAAGATTCTCGTCGTCCAAGCCCTAATCCGTGTCATCTAACTCGAGATTCCATCCGGTTGAAGCCCTAATCGCATGGTCGATTGTGAGCAGATGGGTAGAGATAGAACGACGGAGATAGAATGGAACGAAGTCGTCAGAGATAGAACGACGCCGGAGATAGAACGATGACTTGTAGTCGTCGCCTCGTCGGAGATATAATGGAGGTCATCGGAGGAGGATGCGGGCGGAGGTGAAGGGAGAAGACAATCCCTGTTTGATGGAAAGTGAATTCCATCCAAAGTTAGATGGAATCTGAAATCCTCCATATGATGGAATTTGGGCCTCATTTTGGAATCCTTTTCCATACCAAAAACTGAACCAAACAAGGGAATTGGTTGGAATTAGATTCCAATTCCCTCAAATTCCTCCAATTCCCTCAAATTCCTCCAATTCCCTCTAACCAAACACCCCCTTACTTATACATGTGTGTGTATAAAAGTAGCTCACTTTTTCTATTCACATATGGCCTTAAAAATTCATGGGATGCCCCTGGTGCTTATCCTTGTAATCAAGCTGGAATCAATTTTATCCGCACACACACAAAATATATAAGAGTGTCAGGAGTGGTAACACCCTGTCACACCATCATTTTAGCTTCTTTTTTTTCACATACCATACCCACCATTTAGTTATGTAAGAGCATCTCCAATGTGGGTGTGAGTTAACCCACCAGAGTATGTTGACATGAGAATCTTTACTACACAGCGTCATGGTGTGTATCATACGAGTATTATATTTTGGTATGGTGGGAAGTGATCAATACGGGCTGTGTGGTGAGACGTGAGGGTTGAGGATGCTCATATGATTGATTCACACAACATCAAATTCTCGAACCCAACTTTCACTTTACTAAACAATCAAAATTATAAATAAAAGAAGAAAACAAGGAAGAGAGTACATGTAAATAGGGCCCACATTCTTCACCACATCATCACGAAGTGGAAAACCCTCTAACTGTAATACCCCAATTTTTATAAAACATTATTAAAATAAGTTGTGAAATAAAAGTTGAGGAACTTGAGTAGAAGTTATAAATTATTGAATGGTTTGAATTTATAATTCCAAATATATCCCCGTTGAAATTTTTTGTAACATCCTCGTTTCCGGCCTAGTTGTAGCGTGTCGGTGGGGAGTGTTTAATAATTGTTTATGTGTTTATTTGTTTATATTGATGATTATTAGAATAAATAATCGAACTGCGTGTTATTAGTAATAAAATATACGTTTTATATCGTATGTGTTTATGATATCTTCGGATTCGTTTTTAAACGAGGGTCCCGAATAATACCTTGTTAGTTGTTAATTAATTATGTTTGATTGCTTAATTGATTGAGTGTATGTTAGTAAGCAGTGTAGTGTACTGTTGTTTGTGTATATCTAAAATATCTAGCCACCTTATTCTTCATAATAAATTCACTGTGAAGTTATTGCTCATTTGTGTATGTGTGCTTTGAAGAAACTCAAGAACAAGAAAACCAAACTTGAATTGTTGAATCTTTGATTTGGTGTGTCTTATTGCAAAACAAAGGTATATATGTGTTCTTTGTTGTTTATTATCATGATTCTTGTTAGTCTCGATATGAATTTGTTGGGTTTGATATTGAAACTTGAAGAACACAATTAATGGAGTTTGAGAAGCAAACTTGAGAAGTGGGTTTTGTTGATTTTGATGTTTTAATTGATTCTAATGTATTCTTGTTAATTGTTAGCATGTTATATGAAGTTTATATGTGGTTTGGAAGTGTTTCTTAGTGATTTGCAGGATTAAAATTGTGTGTTTGTGGTGGGTCTGTTCGGCTGGAAAAAGGAAGTAGGAACAGTGAAGAAGATGAAGGTGGTGGGGGTTGGTGTGACTTGCACCCAAGTCGTACGACTTGGGGGTTGGCACCCATCCGACCTTCTCGTTTGACTTTCACCCTATCCTACTTTGGGTTGTGCGACTAGGGACCCCTTAGGTCCGACTTTTGGGCCCTTGTCCAACTTACCCTAAGTCATATGACTTGAGGGTGGTTTGTGGTCCGACTTTTGCTTCATACGACTAAGGGTGGTGGTGGTCTGACTTGTGGTGCGACTTGGAATTCCATCCGACTTGTGTGTTCTATCACGCCTCGACGCGACGCATCGGTGCCAGGACGCGACGCGTCCACGTGTTTTTCAGTATTGGAGTTGTTTGTTGTTCGATCGTGTTGCATGCTATATGTTTGCTTCATATTTGGTTCAAACATGTTGTTAATGATTATAAGTGATATACATATATATGTACATTTATTTATGAATCAAAGATTGATTTCGGTGTTCGTGTGTTCTCAGGAAACACGAAGACTCGGTGAGATTAGATAACTGAGTTGAACGATTGAGAATTAAGGTGAGTGGATGTTAACTCACAGGTGGTATTAGTTGTAACTGACATAGTCACATGGAATTGCAACTGTTTGATGCTTTGATAGACTGTTTAGTCTGGTGATGATTTATTAACTGGTTATGTGTTAATTAATTGTTGAATCCAAGATATGTGCACATGGGATGATAATGTGTACATTGTTTATGATAAAAGTCAGCTATGCGTGGAATTGGGCTGGGTTCTTTTGCTATTGGTCAAACAGTTCCAGATCTTCTGATGCATTTGTTGCAATGGAAGGGGTTTAACTGTGCCAAGTAGCAAATGGTTATCGGTAAACCTTTGCTTTGGCCCGCATTTGTTGTAGGTTCTGCGCCGAACCGCCGGTCCTCTGGATTTATGTGATTACTTGGTTTTGTTGTAATCGTTGTGGTTGTTGTTGATTGTTGTTTGTGGTTTTAGCTTCCATTCACCTAGCTTTATGCTAATCCCCCACCTTTAACTCCATTTTACAGGTTTTGGTAAGCACTGCTATTTAGCTGGGAGTTCATGTGTATGAGGGAAGTTTGACCATCGCTCTGATATTATTTGAAAACGATGAGCCATCTTTTGTAAACTCTTGTAACACGAAACGATATACTGTGTATTCTGTAACAGTGTGTGTTTTGTTTGTAGGTGTTGTTGTATATTATTTTATTTCAACGCTTCCACCGTGTTTAAAAAAAATGGCTTGAAATTTAAAATGTTACATTTTTGGGTATCATATGGATGAGTTGTAAGTTGAAAACGAGAACGGGATACCCGCCAAAGAGATCACCACCCCAAAGAGGCGACAGCCTCTTTGGATTATATCCTTTTCTTTTGCTTATTTTCCTTCTTCTTTCTTAAGTCTTCTTGATTCCTCTATACACACAAATACACGTCTTTAAGTCACATAATTTGGAGCTGAGATTGATGATCAATAACAGAGATAAACATATATCAATCAAGGAAAATCAAGATTGAACATTGTGAGTATTTCTTGTTTTGAGTTTTAAAGTGATTATTGAGTTTAATTAATGATCTATGACCAAAGAGTGTTAGTATGCTGTATTATAGAGTTGGTAAATGTTGTGGGGATGTTTTTAAGTACTGGAAATGCTTTAAAAGTGATTTGAGTGATTTCTAGTCAGAAAGTAGTGAGTTCTGGTCGAACTGCTGCTGTAACTTGAAGGGCATGGGCATGCCCCACAAGATCCAACCATGCCCCATGGCATACCTTAGGAGGCATGGGCGTACCTCAAAAGGTACAGGCATGCCTAACCCTAGAGAGGCCCAAGGTGTGCCTGTTAACCACGGGCGTACCTATGAGTGAAAGCACGGACGTGCCTTGTCCTGTGTAATGTTTTTTAAGTGATGTTTTGATTGTGTAAGAGTAATGAGTATCATATAATTATTCTTAGGTATTTGAGGACCTAAGGAAAAGACGAGAGGAGACAAGAGAAGCTATAGACCATAGGTGAGTACCTCAACCTGGTACTTAGAGATATTAAGTATCTGTAAATGTATGTGTTTCATACCAAGATGAGATTTACTGTATGATTGTTATTATTGTGATGATATTTAGATAATTGTTATTAACTAATCCGTTAAAGAGTATAAATAAGAATATAAAGTTAACAGATATGAGTATAACGGTAGTTAAAAGACGAGAGACAGAAATACGTGCTTATGATTAACAAATGAGTATTCTGGTATTATACTAATTAATGAGAAATGAGTATGAATGAATAAACAAGAAGTGAGAACCCATTAATTGAAAGAGATAAAAGAGTAGGGTTAATATTTATTAATTAACCTTACCCGGTAAAGAGCAGATATAATTAGTGTGGTGTGAATCACAAGTTTAAAGAGTATATGATGATTTAAATAAGCAATGTTGATGTGTGTAAATATTTAAATAAAGAGAATGTGTTCTTACAGGATTATACACTATAAATACATACCTATAAACATTATAAGTATGTATGAAAATACTGAGAAGAGTGGTATCTTTGTGAGATACATAAAGAAGTGTTAAATATAAGAGTACCCGTACATATGTATGTAAATATATAAACATACAAATATGAGAGAATATAGTCATATATATATATATATATTCAATAATAGAGAAAAGAGAAATGAAATGAGTGAGAGATGAAAGAATAACGTAGAGACGATGTAAACGTATACTAATATATAAAAGCTATACGAGTATGTCATGATTAAATGAATAAAGAAAGAATAATTAGAGTTATAAACCGTGTACGTTTAGCTATAATTGTGCTAATTATAGCTTGTCAATGTGATTATGTGTGTAACTGTTGTATAATTAAATATGATATTATGAGAGACATAAGACCCTTAAAGAGCCTTGGACAGTCAGATGAGATTATAAGAGACATAAGACCTTGGAGAGTCTTGGGTAGTCTGTAACACCGAAAAATCACAAGCCATTTTTTTTAACATGCACTGCGGAAGCTAATTAAAACTATCTTGATTACATAAAACCAATATTCACAAATATACATTCATTTGTTCAAAAGACAACAACAATAGTCTGGTGTTACAAAATATAACTGGCTCGTCTCTTTTTCAAAATAAGTATCAGAGTAATGACCAACTCTTCCTTCTTCTACTACGAACACCAACTTGCAAAACATCAACTGTGGGGAATTAGCACAAAGCTAAGTGAGTAGAGGCTAAAACATCAAATGCAAACATTCACAATCAATCATCAATCATGTAATCACATATCCAGATAAGACTGGCAGTTCGACGCAGAACCTACAACCAATGCCGGCCAAAGCAAAGGTTTACCGATAGCTTTCCACTAGATTGGCACAGTAAACTCCCCTCTGAGCAACAAATGCAACAGAAAGGCTACTACTGTTCAACCAACCAGTTAGACAAGCCCAACCCAAGTCCACGTATAGTTGACTTCTCAACGCAACTCAAAATCATCCTAAGAGCGCTTATCGACCAAATATTCATGCAGCAGTTATCAACATTTCATATCACAATCAGCAGTTCAATCAATTCAATCTCAAACCACAATCATGCTTCACATCAATAAAATTAACTACAATCTTTACCATCCGTGTTTAACATCCACTCACCTCAATTTCAGCACGAGCTCGGAAGTCTAATATTACTGAGTCTTAGGATTGCCTGAAAACACAACCTAATCAAATCAGTTTCAATCTCATAAATATATCTGATCTCATATATTTATAATTCATTTATCAAACAAACATCAAACAATATATATAACTTCAAAACATAAAGTATCGGATTCTACAAGTCGGATTCCGAGAATCCGCAACTCAGTATCGGATTTCCTCATAATCGGATTTCACTTCAATCGGATTTCTTAGGCCCGGATTATATCAATCGGATTTTAGGAGTTTCGGATTCAATTATTTGGATTTATGGTTTCCGGATTTGGGCTATCGGATTTCAAGTCTCGATTTCCAAGTATAGGATTTTGAGTTTTGGATTCTAAAGTACCGGATTACAAGTACCCGGTTTTTCAAGCATTCGGATTTAAAGTTTGGGTTTCTAAATCATTCGGATTTCATGTGTATCGGTTTTAGACTATCGGATTATTTATCGGTTTCCAACACTCGGTTTTCTAATCAATCAGAATTTACCTTCTTCCTCACCAAAACCGACAGTTCATATATTTATCCAATCCACCATCTTTATAACTCAATTTCAGATTTCACAATGTTCATAAAATCAAAACAAAAACATGTTTAAACATATTTAAACATAGATTCATGCATCATTTCATCATAAAACCATGCAAATCATATAAACACAAAAACCGACTCAAAACTTATGTTCTTCAAAAACCGATTCTATGGTTCATCATGCAATCATGTTAATCTTAATCAGAACTCAATCTAACAACATTTAACCATAATATCAATAATATCTAACCTTGAATCTTGATCTAAAACACAAAATATATAAAATCCGATGGTCGGTCTTTTTCTTCTTCTTCTTCGGTTTCTTTGGCAGGGAGAATTTCACATAAACACACACACTTTACTTTTCTTCAATTTAGAATAATGCATGCTAAATTTTTGACAAGCCCCGCATATACAAATTTGAAAGCAAGAGGTGGCATCACCTCCTTAATTTGACACCCACGTATACACATATATACATGCATTCATACATACGGTTTTATACATACTTTACATGCATAACATGATTAACCACAAATATTAAAATTAAATTAAATAATTTCCATAAAACATAATAAACAGTTAAGCACATACCACAAACCCTGCTAGTCTCCTAGCCCAGGTTTAAGGGTGTTACATAGTCAGATGAGATTATGAGAGACATAAGACCCTTAGAGAGCCTTGGGCAGACATATGATGTTATAAAAGACGTAAGACCCTTGAAGAGCCTTGGGTAGTCAGATGATGTTATGAGAGACATAAGACCCTTCGGAAGCCTTGAGCAGTCATATGTAATTGAATGTCACATTAATCAATAAATGTTACCCAAGAATCAAAGATGATCATCACAGTTAGGTTACCGGATGGTAGCCTGCTATTGTAGGGGCATCGTATAATGTTTAACGTTTAAACAACTTACTTGTATTATTTGAGAAAATAGAAAACTCCTCCACTTTTTTATATTTTTTCCAAACAACTTTCCTTTTTTTAAACATAAGGAATAATAATTATAAATAAAAGGATAAAAATACAAGGATAAATAATTATAATAATAAAATATAAGCAATAATAATAAAAATAATTAAATAAATAAAAATATAATAAGTATTGTTATAATTAAAATAATAAACTGATATAAATGATGATAAATAATACAAGTAATAATAAGATCAATAATAATAATTAATTAACTATAACCAAATAACTAATAAATGATCAATAACAATAAATAATAATAATAAGAAGAAGAAGAAGAAGAATAAGAATAATAATAAGATCACCCGTAGATCATCAAAACCTAATTCCAGTGATCTTCAAATGCTTTCCAGCCTATTGCTATTTATAAGACCATCCGTAGTCGCTCGTCATCATCAAGGATGACGAACTCGTTTTCCAGCCTTTTGTCATTTATAAGACCACCCGTAGTTGATCGTCATCATCAAGGACGTCGCCTTGTCATTGGAGTAGGGTGATGCTCATCGTCAGTCGTCATCAAGTTGCTCATCATGGTGGTGACAAGCTATAACGACTATTTCGCTTTTTTTCCTCTCCTCGTCGTTGTTAATCATGCATGACATAACCAGAGTTTTTTAGTCAGTCATGACTAGGAGTGAGCGTGAGTACCGAAATACCGAACTAGACTGGTACTGAGTTAGACTTTTCAATTCGGTATTCGGTACATGGAATATTGCTAAATCCGTACTCGGGACTCGGTATCCGGGACTAGTACCAAATTGACTAGGTAAAATAGGTGCCCAGATCCGGTACTGGTACCGTATATGAATACTCAGTAAGGTATTCGATACCGTCTTTGGATAAAATTCGGTACTCAGTAAAATCTGTACTCGTACTATTTTGGCACTATGCTCACCCCTAGTTATTACTATGTCATAGACCGATAAACTCATGTGGCATTCGGTCATAACAATGATGCATTACATGGCTACGGGTGGTCTAAGTATGCAAATCTACTTGACAAAAACAAAACAAGTTACATTTCAAAAAAAATGTCAATAGCATTTCAGGTCGCGGCGCGACGCGTGTTTCAACTTCTATAAATACGAGTTTTTGGCAGCCATTTCCACACACAAACTTCAAGAGTCGCTACTCTGCCAAATTTACGAGTTTTCCCGAGATTCTTGAGCGTACGATAGTGTCGGGTTTCGTTTGTAAGCGTATCTATAGTTACGGGAGCTCGGAAACACCGTCAAGGGCGTAGTTTTGACCGTAGTTTCGCGTGGGTGAACCCGAGAGGTACATTTCTCTAATCTTATGCTTCCATTTCGGTTATTTGGCGTTTTGGACCGCATGCATGTCGTTTATATGCATTATTATGAAGTTTATGAGCTAGTGACGCGTAAATCTTTAGTCGGGATTTATTCCTTAGCGTGTTTTGGTGTTTTGGGCAAGCTCCGACTTGTTTAGGATTATGAGATCGTGTTTCTGATATAGTAACCTTCGTAGGTTGTTCGCGGTGTTTCGGTTCGCGGTCTGGTTGATTCGTGAGCGTTGTTTGTCTTTTTGAGATCGTACGTTTCGTTGTCCAGACTAAGGCGAGTTCAGTTGTTTTACAAAACCGAGCACGTAGACAAAATCTGTTTTGATATTATTAACGGGTTTTAAGATGATATATCTGTATAAATGTTCATGGTAGATTCCTGATTTTTCCTAATGCATGCTCGTTTATTAAATGATGATATACGATTGATTTATGCGATGAATATGACGCATGCATATATGCTTATAGATATATTATGATGTTTATGATGGACATGACGATTTGGGAGGGGGTAGTTATACTCAGACATGAAATACTGATGCCTAGTAGGAAAAGTGTGCCTTCTAGGATATGCTAGCAAATGGATGTATGGTTGCCGGGTTTCTAGATAACTTTGACAACACTTGGTGTATTTATACACTGGAGTGATGTATTGACCACAGAGATAGGGTCATGTGCAAAACGTCATGTGGGTGAGAGGAGGGCCCAGTGGTTGGGGACACCGTTTGTACTTTTGCCTGAACGACTTGTGTCGGAGTAACTATAATGGACGGATTATGGGAGTGTGTGTACAAGTGGGAGTCGCGCCCTTCCTTGTACCATACTTGTTGGACACGCTTAGTGAACTTGTGCTAATGCGGACATACCTTGGACTTAGGAGTTGCTAGGAACGCATATGGTATCTTTGCGGACGGATCTTGGAACCTTAGCGGTTGCCAGGCCCGCACGCGATGTTTGGGGTAGCGATGTTAATGATAGTCTTGATAGACCCCAATAGGATTATTCGTGATGCTTAAGATGTTAATGAAATTAAAAGATGATCATGATGATTTAAAAGATGTTATATGATGTTTTATGATGAAACTTGACCAGGTGGGGATTTACGATGCTATGCGGGTGGGTCAAGTTACGGTTTGGGATTTAATGCCTTAACCTAAATATGTTTGCGAAGGTTTTTAAATGATGATTTTGTGTTGTTAACTAAGCTGACTCACGAGGCGAAAGCTGACACTTGTTTATTTCAAATACGTCTTGTGCTCGTGCAGGTTGCTTAGGTGCGTGGCCTTGTGAGATGGGGACTAATGGGTAGTTTTCTTTTGTTATGACGATACTCAGTATCAACTTGTGGTTGTGTAACGAACAAAGTTTAAAACAATGATGTGACTGTGACGTAACGGTGGTTTTGTTTGATGAATGTTTAAAATGGTTTATCTGTTTTAAATCAATATGATGTTTAAAAAGTCTTCCGTTGCGATGAATCTGATTGAGTAGAAAAAGTTTTTTTGTAAATCTCAAATTTTGGAAACCACGGCCGTTACATGGAACATGAGAGACCGAGCCACATTAAGAAGGTGTCTATGTTTCCTTTCAACAATTCCATTTTGTTGGGGAGTGTGTGAGCATGAAGTTTGATGAATTATCCCACTTTTACTTAGAAAATCTGTCATTCTCTTATTTACAAACTCGGTTCCGTTGTCACTCCTTATTGTTTTAATTGTTTTATCAAATTGAGTTTTTAATAGGTGGAAAAAGTTAACAAAATTTTCATAAACTTCATCTTTGGTTTATAACATAAAAATCCACACAGCCCTGGAATAATCATCCACAATTGTAAGAAAATATTTAAACCCTTCTTTGCTGTTGACTTTCTAAGGTCCCCATAAGTCTAAGTGAACAAGATCTCCAAGGTTGGTGGAAACGTGTTCACTTAAGGGAAAGGGATCCCTCGTTTGTTTGGCTCTATGACAAACTTCACAAGGATGATGGCATAAGTCTTTACCAAAATTCAATTTATTTTTCAATATAGTCATAACTTGTTCAGCAGGATGACCAAGTCTAGAATGCCACAAGATTTTAGACACAATACAAGAAACATTATTGATAACACAGTTAGTTTTACCTTTATCAAAAAAGTACAATCCATTCTTCTCACTACCGGTCTCTACAATTTTGTTTTGTATCAAATCCTGGATGTAGCATTTATGTTCATCAAAACCAACATATAGTTTGCTATCCTTTGTCATTTTATGAACATATAATAGACTCACACAATACTCTGGGACAACAAGAACATCAAATAAGGTTACATCGTTTGTTAGTCTTAGATTTCCCATTTTATTGATTTTAGCAATCGTTCCATTTGGATGTCCCACGGTAATGTTTAAATTAGAGATGTCAACAACATTTTCAAGACAATCTTCTGTAGTAGTCATGTGTTGATTAGCTCCCGAGTCTATTATCCATCCATGATCAACATTGATTTTATGTGTCATGGTGTTTGAAGTAAAGAATTTATGAAAATTGGTGTTAAAAAACTGATTTGAATTAAAACATGTACCTGCCATGTTGGCGTGTACAGCGGAAAAAGGGACAGATTTTTCATTTATCAAATCCATTATCTTGGAAATCTGTTCATTACTAAAAGGAAAGGAAGGAGAGGCTTTGCTTGTGCCATGATCAGTAGAAGCATTATTGTTTAAGAACTTTTTTGAGTTGCTTGAATTTGAGTTAGAGATTTTCTTTTTATAATCTGGAGGATATCCAACAATTTCAAAGCATCTATCAACACTATGGCCTCTTTTTTTACAATGATCACAAAAAAAGATTTGAGTTTTTGCCTAGTTTTGTTTTGTTATCAAAAGTTTTTGAAGTGAAGGCTGTGGCATGATTCTTTGAATTAGAAGAATTCATTGCCCTGTGAGACTCTTCTCTCAACATTTGGAAGAGGGTCTCTAGTAAGTATGGTACTTCTTATAGTCATGTAAGCATCATATAACCCCATTAGGAATTGCATCAATTTTATTAACTGATTATGTTCTGAAAAATCATGAGCAGCTTGGCAAGTACAAGTAGGAAGTCTAACGAGAGCATCAAATTGTTTCCATAAAGAATTTAATTTATGGTAATAATCAGAAACAGAACTTCCATTTTGACTTAAAGAGTTAATCTTGTGCTGTAGGTTGAAGGTAACAGATCCATCAATTTTATCATAGGTTTCTTTTAGTTCTTCCCACACAGTGAAAGCATTTTTAGAGAAAATTTGTCCTAAATAAAGTTCCTCAGAAATAGAGTTTAAAATCCAAGATAGGATAACGGAATTGCATCTATCCCACTGTTGACAAAGAACTTCATCATGAATAGGCTTAATACATGTGCCATTAATAAAACCAAGTTTATTTTTTGTTTCCAATGCTAACTCCATGGCACATGACCAGACTTTGTAGTTTTCTTACCATTTGATTGAGATAATTGAGCCTCCCATAGTATCACTAGCATGTAAAAACAAGGGATTGCTTAAATCAAGTTTATTAATTTGTGTGGTAAGAACCTAAAGTCACTCTCAGCCATAATAATAGGAAAAAAAAACACGGGATACCACACAAAATATAATAAACGAAAAAAAAAATCCAACTAGACAATATTAAGTAAAGCCTACCGGAAGAATGCAGAAATAGTGTAAAACAAGTAACACAGAACACGTAAGTAGTCCCTGTCTATAGGCCAAGTTGTCCTCTTCGACGGGCAATTGAGCCCTGTCCGACACAGGAGCTCGTCGAAGGAGTTACTTGCTACAGAACAGGGTAGGAAGCAGAGATTTACCGAGTTGTCTTCGAAGATAAGAAAACCCCTTTTTTTATTACAAACAGCGGAAGCAGGCTCAAAGGAACAAATCCCACAGCAGAACCCAATTATATTCCTGAATTGCACAAGACTTCAGGAAGCAAGGTGCTTTCAATCAACCCAATCGAACCAACGCCGAGGCTTTGATTTAACCCAATCGCACAAGCAGAACAACCGTAAGGCGAGGTTTCTTATATAAAAAAACCTAAATCGAGAAACAGATCAGATCTAAAAAAAACCGATGGAGAAGGAGATCCAACCAGCGAGAATAGATCACAAAAGTCAGATCTACAACTTTAACTTTGAAAAGATGAAGAAAAACTCAACACATAGCCTAGTGGCTCTGATACCATGTCAAGCTTGATAAAAAATAATAGACCAAATTTGGTCAAATGCTTACCGTAGAAAGCTTCGGAAGCAAAACAACCAAAAGCTTAAAAAGCCTAAAGCTACAAGAGCTGTAAGAGACAAAGAATAAGGATGAAGATCTGTTATTTTTCTTGCTAAGAACCCTTTATCAAATCTCTTTTATAGAAGCAACACAGGAGCCTAAAAGGAAGCCATGAGGAGAATACGCCTGATATTTTGGGGACAACCATGGAAGGTTTAGGACAGACAGCAAGCACAATCTTTTCCTTAGTTTAGAAGCTAATGAACTTTAATATCTTCAACATTCAACTTTTGACCTGTAGACCCCCTACAACATAACACTAAACCAAAGTAAGAATTAACACATAAATGTTTCAAGGCAAGAATGATACTCCAACACATATAATGAAATATATATATATATATATATATATATGTGTGTGGTTAATGTAATAGTCCATTAAACTTTGTATGGTTTAATGTGTCATACAAATTTTATTAAAAAATGAGATAAATGCTAAGATAAGGTTTGTCCATGTATCTTTCTTTCTACATCAACTCGCCCGCTTTGATCTTTTTACCTATAAAAAACACACATTTCAATCCATAACTCTTGTCCCATTTTATATAAAAACATTAATGTGTGTGAGAGAGATAGAGAGCAAGAGAGGGAAAGTTTAGACATGGTGGGACAAAAGAGGATTCTCAATCATATCGGAGTCAATCGGAGGTGGAGCGGTGTAGGTGGTGGCACTATTGTTGCCATGCCTATCACCCTACGACGTGGTGAAGATATACCTGTTAGATCTTGAATTTTTTAGATGCATAAGATCAAAGTAGTGTACTTTATGAGCAACAAGTGAATTCATTCAAATGATTAAGGAGTTTGGAGTAAAAATGAAGCTTTTAAGTGATAGTGTGACTTCTTGAAAAGCATTGTATGCAACAAGCGAATTCATTATTACACCAAAGATATGTTACATGAAGTGTTCAAATCCACCCACCAGTGTTCAAAACCTATACACGACTCTTCTAATTATTTTTCTTTCTTTTCTAAAGCTGTCAAATTACAAGAATACCCCTAAAAATTTTAAATGTTGTATGTTCTTTATTGCTATTGTTTTTCTTATACTTTTCTTTGTTGGCGTGTCTTTTTTTCTTTCTATTTTACATTATTATTTTAGTTTTTATTGATTTTTTCTTTTGACTAATTGAATTTATAAAACTATTGCTTCTATATTACCGGCTTTTCTCTTTGGTTGGTTTTTATCCCGTGTAACTTCTTTTGTTTTCAAATAGGTTAATAACAGGGGTGTCAATCGTCTCTTGTTTGGATTGATATGTTACGGGTTCGTAGTTTGTCGTGTCATAATCACTTGATCCGAACCCGAATCCGAACCATTTATCTATTTATGTCAGGATTCAAAACATTAACACATATATGTAAGACCAGTGTAACCCGGTTTAGTATGTTGACAGATCATTTGCACGTTGATGGGATATTAGAGAGTTAGCGGGTTGTAAACAGGTGAAAGTGTTGAAAAGTCGGTACCAAAAAATCTTAATTTTTAACATCATAATCTTTTTTGTTAAATATTTCACAAACTAAAACTTGGATTGTGGTGTATAGATGATAATTACATCAAAACTTTGTTTATATATAAAAAAGATAAAATCTATATAGATATTAAATGGATTCATGTGTCGACCTGTAAAATTTATGTATGACCCTAACTCGATCAATTATTATACGTGTCACAACCTGTTTATTTTTGTATCAAGAATTGTCACCCGTAGTTAATAAAAGGTAAATGAAAGTGAATTAGTTCCTAGACAATTTTAACACAAAAATTTGTAATGAAGATAAAAAAAGACTTAATAATTACAATTGAGTTGTGTTTAATAAAGTTCATGTAAAAAATATAATCCTAAAATTTTAATATTCAATTATAGCTGATTCAATATACAATCACATGTGATTTGTAAAAGCATCATATGTGAATTACGAAAATGTCACTCCGCCCAAATTTTTAAAATGCAACCTAGACCATTGATATCTTTGATCCAAAAGCTAAAATTAATCTATTAAGGCTATGAATTAAATATGAACTATATTAAACCTTCTTCGTTTAAAATTATATCAAACCAACAAGTAATTAATAGTCTTCTTTGCTTCAAATTTACTGCCCTTCTTTTAATTTCCTTCCCTCTACGGTCATTTATATAAAGTGTATACTAATTGTTATATTAACAAAATCCAAATTCATACAAAGTCATTAAATTTTTGAACTTTCATCATAAATAGAGTTGTAAAACGATAAAATTATCTGAAATATTTACAACTATGTAAATATGTATGCTTTAAAACTCCGTCACTACACACATGACTGAAGTATACTCGATTTTCTTAATAATGTAGTGGACCTTTATTTTAGTTGCAAATTAGTATATGTATAAATACAATTCTAGAATTTGTCAAGTTTAAACAAAAAAATTTATATTTGCTTTGTTTATTTTATTTTCAACATTTTATTTTATATATATATATACACGTAACTATCGTTATTAGAGATAAAATGATATTAAAGTTTAATTTAAGATGGTTATTTTAATTGTATAGACGGGTTAGGGTGTATTAGGGTTAGTATTGTAGTATACAAATAGTGATTAATAATACACTAGCATCATCCTCACCCAATGCTGCGACGGCAAATAGTTTGGTTTACAATATGTCGCTTTTAAAAATGTAATGATATGTTATTCGCGCGATTCAATGTCACGAAAAAGTTTTCTACAACATGTCCGTTTTTTTCAAATTTTCTTTTATCTACATCTAATTGTTTTATTATTTTTAAAAATAAATTCTAAAAGACAATAAAATAAGAAAAATGATTTATATTGATGAAATAAACAGAAGAGTTAATAAGATTTTAAAAATTATGTTAATGTGGGTGGATAATTGTGTTAGTATGAGATAATATATTTTGAATAAAAAGTTAAAGTAAATTAAAAGAGAATAAAATAGTTAAAGATTGAGTGAATAAGATTAATTTAGACTAAATGAAGGGTCAAGATTTTATATTGATTGAATTTTAAGAAGTCTTAAAATTTAAGATGAGAGAGAATGTTAAATAATTTATATAGTAGTATAGATAATAACTGTTAAGTAATATTTCAGATTGGACAGAAAGTGACTTTGTAATCTGTTTAATAAGGGTCTTTGGCTACTCCGCTCATAGCCAATTGGTTTTGAGTTGAAACCCTACAAACCTACATGGTATCATAGCAAAACTCACCCGCGGTGGGTAAAAAACACACGGACTCCACATAACCTATAAGTATTCACATGTTGGGCGAAAAAAAGAACGAGACACGTAAGGTGACATGTTGAGTATTAGAGCCTTAAGGTTATGATTATATCTTCTATTTCTTTTTCTTTTCTTTCCGCTCCATTTTCACATTACCTTTGGCTGCAATCACATTTCTTCTTCATGTCCTCCCCATTAAATGATGAGTTTTTTTTCCTCCTTTACCCGCTCATCCTGTTCCAATGACGCATTGTAGATAAAAATAGATTTTTTTTCCTTGTCGTCGCTCCTCTTACCGGCCGCCACTGTAGTTGTAGCTTTACGGTCGCCGCCACCATGCTTCTTGCTGGCTGTAGCTCTATCACTATAGTTGTAGCTCCTACTTTAATCGTTGTTCTTGCCACCCGTTTGGCTGCTAATTGGTCCTGTAACATCCTCAAATCGGGCCTATTCGCGTGCTCCATTTGGTACGTGATATTTAATTAAATGAATTAAATAAGAATATACTTATTAGAATTAATAGAAAATAGCTATTGGTCAGTTAAATGTGGAATTAAAAATAGTAATAAAGATAGAAAAGAATTATAAAATAATAACTGGTTTCAAACGAGGTTTCCAAAAATATCCTCGTTAGTTGAAACGGTTACTCGGGTGTCGTGTTGTATGTTGAAAAGGGGAACAAAATACCCCTTGTGGATAACTCAAAAAGCCAAAGTCGGTTTTAAGGTTACCCACACACACTGGTTACACACACACACACATACGAAATACACACACACATCTCTTACTCTCTTCTCTTTTGTGTTCTTGAAGAAATCTCATTCAAAGCTCAATCAAGGCTGAAGATTAAGTTATAATCAAGCTCCCAATCTGCTCCTAATCATCTTATCATCATCATCTTCATCCTTGTAAGCTCTCTCTTCACTTGTTCTTCATTTTTAAGTTTAGGTTAAAAATGGGTAAAACGAATTTAGCCATTAAAGCTTGGATTTCTTTGCACAAATCAGTTCTAATATCAATTACAAGTAGTTTGGGACTGATTTTAGGTATTAAAAATGATAGCTTGATTGTATTTCAAGAATTTGACCAAGTGGGTTAAAAATGGAGATTTGATGAATTAATCTTGAATAAGATGTTAGAGTTGGTTATGTTAATGTTTATAGACTCCCTTTAATGTCCCAAACTTAGTATAAAACCTGGAATCAATTAAGAATGAGTGAAAGATGGGTTTTGAATGGAAAACAGCAGCTGCAGAGGCACAAAATCGCAGCTCTGAAGCTGCGTAGCGGCGCGACATGTGCTGCAGCAAACATGAAGCTGTTTTCTTTCAATGGTTTAAGCATAAGAAATGTTCTTGTATCACTTTTGACCAATTTTAGGCTATTTGGGTTAGTTTAACCACTTTTACTAGTTTAGACACATTTAGAAATAATAACACTAGTATTATTATATATATATATGGTGATCTAAATGGAATTATATGTAAACGATAGGTAATTAAGCACCAAGGCATGACAAACACATACTTGTGTTATATTTGAGCACCAAGGTGAGTACCGACTTGTATGAATTTAATAAAGGAGGTTTTTGAATGCTAATTGTTTAAATGAACACGGTATGCTATTTTTATGCAAATAGACTTGTATATTTATATATATAAGCTTAGAAACAAGTTATGGACATGAAGTATGATATATTTGGCATGTATTTAAATATATACATATTAATTGAGATATCTGGATATATATGATTTCATATGTGAAAGCATGCATGCTATGATCTCTTTTCTAAGATAATGATGAGCTATGTGAATGTCCGGACATATTTGTGATTAAGGTCAGCTTCGGCCGGATCCTATGAGGCCTTCGGGCGACAGTTTGGGATTAATGGTACTCGAGTGTCATTCCTTAGATATGTGGGGTGATTGCCTTAACTGGCTAAGCCTAATGAGCCTTTGGCTCCGTAACGAGCAGGTGAAATCACTTACGTGATGATACCAGCACGGTTGGCAGTGTTTGATTCCCCCGGTGGTTGTTATTGAGCCGGACTAGCTATCTAGCAAGATATAGCACTGCTGGACATGTCAGCATTACCGCTAATTGTTAGGATAACATTGTATGCTCATATTTGATTCATGACTTGCTATTATTGCACTTATACTTGTTTGTATTCACTAGCTATTTTATATAGCTAATCCTGTTGTTGTTTCCCTTTTTCAGACAGAGTATAGGCAGGCCTGGTGAGACGGGAACCTATGCTTTTGTACGAGCTTTGAGGAACACTGCTTTTGGGTATATAATATATATACAATGGTCGGTTTAGTTTAAAGTAACACCGGTAGTCGTGTTTGGCAAGTTTTGTTTTGTATATTTGTATATACGCCAAACACGTGTTTAAATTGTAATAGTTTAATAGGCTTGGGTTTGTTTATTATTTTTGAAAATTCCGCTGCTTTGTTTTTGAAATTCGGTTAGGATAACTAACAGGTAAACATTCAATTTACAAACGGACCCATGCAGTTTGAAAACTCGAATTTTAACTGATTTTTAAGGTTTCAAAGGCGGTGTTACAGGTCCCCATCTTGCCGCCACAAAGTTTTCTTTTATATGTATTCTTTTTCTTTTTTCTTGTGTTTTTATTTCTCTTTTATTGTAATTTTGGCTCTAATGTGATCGATCTTCTAGCGCTCTTACTATGGAAATATTAGAGATAGAATAAGATTATAATTTAATATATGATGGTCTAACATGTACCAAATTAAAAGGAAAATAAAACAACTACTCAAAGCCAAATTCATGAAAAATCTAACTTGTTAGTCTGTTACTTTTATCCTGACAAACCTTTTGGGTTTTGAATCCACGAACCCCAACCATGAAGTTGTTCACTGTATCTACTCAAGATCGATCCACAATAGAGAAAGTTTGTGGATGCTTGAAAAAAATATCTTCAATTCGAATTTGATCAATCTTGTAAGTACGAACATACACTACAAGAAAAAACACTTTTTGCGACGACACTTATTTGCGGTCAAAAGGACCACTAAAAGACAAATTTCAGTCAAGGTGGTTTGACTTTCAACAAAGACTTTTTACGGCGACACATGTCGCCGCTAATACTCTAATGATTTAATTTTAATATTTTTTATTTCCACGAAAATAATGGCGGGACATTTTCCCATCTAAAATAATTCACGTCGTCCTAATAAAAAGTGTTTGTTTGACAAAAAGTCATATTTATGTACTGAAGCATATAAATATTCAAAGCAATACTCTAATCAATTGTCTACTTAATCACCGGCCTCAACTAATTTTTTTCTTTATGTTCTTGTTTTTCAAAAATTAAGTTAATTACCAATAAAAGAATTAATGAGAAATAAAGAGAATTGAAGGGGGACGGATTATTGTCGAAAGAAACTATTTGTTGATACCGCATTCCTTAAATACCACACCCTTATATTATTGAAATCAGACATGTTGTCGATCACAAACTATTTACAACGGCTACATTATGTGAGTACAATGCTGGTATAAATTCTATTCATAAATATTATAAATGTCTATAGATTATCAAACTGTTACTCCTACTTTCGAAATAGTTACTAAGAGGTAACATGTACACAACATTAGTTTTCTATACACAATAATTATGATCTTACAAATCAAGTATCTATCTTTTTCCCACATTGTTTAAAAACCTTTTTTATTATATATGATAAATTAGTGTTGTACACAAATCATCACTCATAAGTTTAGAATGCACTTCATCCCAAATTTATAAAATAAATATTTATTTATCGGTTTTCTCAAGGTCACACTTCATCTACCATAAGTTTAGGACGCACTTCGTCCCAAATAATAACGGGTCATATTTGACAACAGTATAAAGAATCTCAATCAAAATTTTAATACGAAGAGAAAAAAAAAGAAAAATACATGTATCATGTAAATTTTAAATGGATTATATATATTTTTAGATAGATATAGTATTCCTCTTTAAAAAAAACTCGAAAAGGGCGAAAATTTGAATATCCTTTAATCGATAACAAAACAAGAAAAACATGACAAACAAAAGACGATAAATTCATTTTTGTAGAACTAATAAAAATAAACTTATCTTTCGATCATGTAAACACTTATTGATCAATTATTAATAACAAAATATATATGTTACATCATTTTAACTATCGAGGAAATTTCAACAATTTTGTTTTATATAATTAGAAAAATCCAAATCTTCTTAGGAATTAACGTCGATTAAATAATTGACATTTGGAGTGTATAATAGTCCATCCCCAAACCTCTTCCAAGTTCATAACAAACCTTCAAAAAAGATTTTGTTTTTTTATAAAAAAAATGGGAAAATTGGAGGATAATTCCTCAATAAACCATTTTAGTCATAAACATCCTTTGCAACTTCAAAATTTACAATTCCAACTCACTAATAAAGCCACTTGTTTAGCATGTAATGTAAGTGTTTCTGGCTCCTTGTGTTATACTTGTTATTCTTGTAATTTCTACCTTCATAAAACATGCTCCAATCTTCCTACAACAGTAAAACACCGATGCGATCTATCGCACGATCTTGTGCTTTTATCTTCTCCCGCGTACCCAGAAGGTGTTTTCAAATGCAACGCCTGTGGGTACCACGGAAGAGGATTTTCGTACCATTGTCCTGATTGTCAGCTTGATTTGCATGTTGTTTGTGCTTCCATGCCGCCCTCGGTCGACCATGCAGCTCATGGTCACACGCTTGGGCTTTGTTTTAAACCACCGTACGAGAACCAGGGGTTTAGTTGCGATATGTGTAAGCAACCTGGCTCGAACCAGTGGCTCTACCGGTGTGGTCTATGTGAGTTTGATGCTCATATGAAGTGTACCATGGCTAGAACCACTTCTCGAGCGATACTACCAAAATCTACAAGTCTTCCACCGCGAACCGTCGCTTCACCACCACCACCACCCATCCAAATATACTACACCCAGCCGCAAGTGCAAAATCCTCAAGTACTAATGAGGTCTACAAGCCTTCCCCCTCATGTAAATCACCACTTCTCACCACCACCACCGTCCCCGCCTGTGGTCCAGCCTTACTACTCGCGGTTTCCACCACCTATGGGCGTTCCACAATATGTTCCGTCTCCACGACAGGCTGGTTTAATGAATAACTTGGCTGGACATGCAGTTGAAGGTATTGTGGGTAGTGTAACACAAGAAATAATACAAGCTGTTTTTGAAGGGGCCATTTCGTAAATTTATGAATTGTTTGAACAGTTAATAACTTGTTCCTGCTTTCCTGTAGCATGCATTTTGTTAAACTTCCTTTCAGGTTTGTATTTCGACCAACTAAATTAGGGTCTTGTGTAACGAATAATATTGTTATCTTTTAAATATTATCTTTACTTTATATAGAAGATAAAAAATGATATTGGTGATACCACCTATGCAAAACTTAAAAACGTCAAGAAATATGATTTGATGAGTTGAAAGTATGTTTTCCTATACTAATTAATGAGATTAGGGCCCTTTTCCTAAGTTCACAAAGAAATATCTACGTTTTGCGATGTTATTATAGTTCTATATAAAAAGAGGGATAAAATATTGAGCTTTTCTTTCGATGTGATCAAGCAAATATGTCTTTTGAATTTTACCATGTACAAAATGACGACAACAACGACGATGAAGATAAAGAGGTTCAACCAAACGGTATCGCAACATATTAATGTAAAATGTAGAGTCAATGTCTTAATGACTTAGCTATAGGGATGTAAATAAGCCGACCTTGTAAGCTACTCGAGCTTGGATAGTTAAAAGCTCAAAACGAATTGAGCCTAATCGAGCCAAGCGTAATCGAGCTCGAGTCCGAGTCCGAGCTCGAGCTCAAGCTTAGATTAAGGCTCATTTATTAAATGAGCTCGAGCCCTAGCCTTGTATACCATGCTTGTTTAAATTTGCGAGCTTAAACAAACTTTAATATAATATTTATTTTTTATTTTTATTTATTACTTATATAATTATATCATATATTTTTATATTATTATATAAAAAAGTTTAAAATTTTAATAGTTTTTATATTATTAAATATGATAAAAATAAAAAAAATTCAAATTCAAATTATTTTTTATTATTACTTATATAATTTAAACTATTGTTAAGAAAACAAAACAAAAATAAACGAGTTTTACTGAGACTAGCACGAGCTTTATAAAACACTTCGTGAACTGAGCTCAAAACTTAAATTACGAGCTCAAGCTTCTGCAATTTTAAATGAACCCAACTTAATTTGTGTAAAACTCGACTCGATTTGGTTCGTCTACGCCCTATTAGCTTGGTCATTTGAGTAAAAAACAAATAAGTGTTTTACTAAAATATTTCATACTTTTATAGTTTTATTTATTGAATTTAGTTTTGATATTGCAAATAATCTACATTCATTAAATGCTTTAAATTAAAAATATATATACTATATACAACCTTAACCTTGTAAAAAAATCATACTACTGAGGTGGTGTTTGTTTTAGTTTTTTAATGGCTTATTTTTCGAGTTTATTTTTAAAAGTCAGTTTTCTTTTGTTTATTTTCTTACTTATGAGCTTATTATTTACTTACAATTAAAAATAAGCCTTTAATAAGCTAAAATAAACACCCATAGCATTAAGTGATTGTTTGTTTGTTGTTAAATGAAACCATTCAACGCTTAATGTTGAATCGTTTAGCATTAAGCGTATTTTATTATCGTCTCTGAATAAATATTATGCTGAATGAAACAAAAAACAATGTTCAGTCATTCTTCTGAAAATACATTCTAAATCATTAAGCATCAAGTATTTTATTTTAAAATCCGCCTTTTCACAGATTATCTTATTAAACAATTACATCTTATCTTATTTTATAATATAATATAATAAGTTAATATAAAGATTAAAATGACGTTAATCCGCTCCAAACCCGGTAAAAGTAATAAATTTTGTTTTTGTATTTAAAAGGTCAAACCCAGCGTATTCGAAGAAGTAAATGAAAATGACAGAAAATTTGGGGCATCTCACTTCTCAGGAATCGTAGTAACGTCCCGTCGGAATTTTGCTCTTATCGTAGGGGATGATTCCACCGATGGTGAATTCATCTGAAATCCTACAACATACGCGTCTCGGCTGTTTCTTCTACCGATGAAAAACTTTTATCTGTGCTTCATTTAAGGTTTTGATCTTTAATTTCGCTTGTATAGCTTGTTCTTACCATATTAAAACCCTGATTTCCGATTTTTGTTCGCTTGCTTCTTAGTTTAGTTTTCCTTAAAGACTTGCATGCTTCATTTTATGTTTCTTGCAATCGTGATTTTAAATTCGTGTGTAAATACCAGTGGTTCCCTTTTTTGAATTGATGTAATTAGGACTTTGACAGGGTATGATTCAATTTGGTAAAAATTCTGTGTCTTAAGTGGTAGCACTGATGTACGGATTTAGGGTTTATATGTTATCTCGCATTTAACCTCTGTTTCCCATATGAAATTCAGATGTATCAATTGAAAAAAAACTTGGGGTTTTATCGTTCTTGGCCTAAGAAATTGAATTGAGTGTTTCTTATATTCTCAATGGGGGTTTTCTGTTTTATTTATAGCAATTTAAAAAAATGTTAGAATATTGATGTTGTTGGCCTGAAAAACTTGAATTGGGTGAATTTGTATATCGCAGGATACTATGAATCTTGACCTTAATTTGGGATCTGATGTGCATCCTTCCCAAGATGATCAGCCACAGACGTTAAGCCTTGAAGATTGGCTACTTGGGTCTGTGAGGGAAGTGGTATCCAATCAGGCGCCAGCTATGCCGCGGGTACCACCATTTTGGAGACATATACCTGCTCCTGCTCCTATGGAAGCTGGAAACACACATTTAGGGTCAACTGGTGGCACTACAGCTGCTGCTGCTACTGACGGAGATGAAGGGCCTCCCCAGCTGCTCAAAACAAATGAAAATGCTGATAAAAATGGGGATGAAGGTAGCTTTTTTGATTGTAATATATGCTTAGATTTGGCTACTGAGCCTGTTGTGACTTGTTGTGGTCACTTATTTTGCTGGCCGTGTCTTTATCGTTGGTTATGTATTCACTCTGATGCAAAGGAATGTCCAATCTGCAAAGGTGAAGTAACGACCGAAACCATAACTCCCATTTACACCCGTGGAAATCACACACATGTGACCAAGGTACAGGATTCAAAGTCAAGTGTCAAGATTCCTAGCAGGCCACAAGCCAATAGGATTGAAAGCTGGAGACGATGTTTTGAAAGAAACGCACTTAATATCCCTGTAATTGAAATGGTTCGAAGGCTAGATAATAGATTTGATGTTACTCGGGATACAGATTCCAGCAACCCACCAGATACCGGGGTAACCCACTTGATTAATAGGATTTTCACTTCACGCGGGATCCGAAGGACACGAGATACAATACCTGCTACCTTACCAGATGTTACTGTGGACTTGCCCAATCAAGCTGATCTCGATCATACTTTCCCTAGCCTTACATCTGCAGAAAGCTTTGTTGATTTGTATTTCCGAGACCACCCTGATGAAAGCAATCAAGAAGAGCTGCAATTGATTGATAGACATTCAATGTCGAGCTTTGCTGCAATCATACAGTCAACAGATTCACGGGCTTCCGGGTCAACAACTTCAAGAAGAAGATGTGAGTCATCAACGTCTGGGGTTTCAGATGTCGATAGTGGGAATTCTCGACATACAAGGAGGAGATTGCAGTAGAAAGAAGGTTTGGATCGAAGTTTGAAGATGTTAAAGCAACTTACTGGAGATTGTAGTCAAGTGAGTAATAACTATGTTACATATCGCCTTTCATATAAATTTGTTTTTTACAATTAGATGCTTAAAGGGTCAAAAGATTTGGCTGCTTATAAGTTTCTCTGCAATTATATGCTCATAATATTGTGCTCTTGAGTTCTGTTGGAACAGTGTTGGTTTCTGTCTATACAGGTGGTGTTTGGATGTGCATTTTGGAACCGCAGAAGTTAAATTATTTTTTGTTCGAATTTGTCAAACACTCGAACAATTCAATTGTATTTCAAACAATAAAAACACATTCAAATACCATCTCATGTAAATGTTTATGTTAAATCTCATTGTTTGATTTTGTTTATACAATATCTTGATAATATTTAAAAGGAGCATCTAAACACCTTGTTAGTTCTTTAAATGAGAAACTGAGGATATCAATTAGTCATATGAACTCATTCATATGCTTACAGCAATTAATCAAGAATATAGAGAAAAATGGAAAAAAAAATCTTGTGTATCTACTAGCCTTGAGCGCATCTTTCTTTCAAAGGGGGTCATTTGAAGCTGCTAGCCTCTGGGTGTGTACGGTACGCAGCTTTTTGGAGTTGATAATTTTTTGTTTTAAAATAAAAGCTATAAGTTTTGTTCGGATGAAAAAGATGGAAGCTTTTTGTAGACAAAAAAATCTAAAATAAAAGGCTTCTTGAAGTAGTTTTTATAACTTGGTGAAAGCTTTTTATAACAAAATTACTTAAATACCCTCTTTAATTGTTTTACAATTCGTCATATTTTTATTATTTGTTATTTTTTGGTTATGGTACACTATTAAACTCCAGCTACCAGCTATTTTGCCAAACACATATACAAATAAGAGATATAGCTTCCAACTCTAGCTATTAGCTACAGCTACCAACTACTTCCGTCAAACAGTCTCTATTGAGAAAAAGATTTGGTTTTTTGAAGAGAACGGGCTTAGAGTGTAGAAAAGGGAGGAAATTCCCTTTCATCTCGTCAGGTTTCCAAATAGATAGGACGGCAAAAAAGACATCAAATGTTAAACAAGGAATGTTGAGCTTTGGTTAAGCTTTTTGGTAAATGCACATTTAACCGACTCGAAATTGTGTAGTTTTAGAATTGTTGCACTAACTTTTTCTCAAACGAAATGAATATCAGATTCTTCTATGTGTTAAGAGAGTTGGGTTTGGGATAAGATGTGGGCTGGGAGGGAGCCTTAGGGGAAGATCGAAAAAGGAGTTCAGATTTTATTTTTCTTTCTTTTGCAGAATGTTTCACCAAATTAAACCAAGAAGGCAGGTGGGTTGCCATTAAAAGTGGCATTTTCGAAGTCAAAGCATTGAGATTGAGAAGGCTAATAGAAGATTCAAAAAATGTAATTAGTTCGAGAACTGCAACAACAAAATGGTCAAGACTTAAACCTAAGAAGATGTGTGTTTTTATATAGATGACTCTTCAAGACTGATTATATTATTACTGTACATGGGAACCTTTTGAAAAGTATACATCAAGAGGGCTTCAATAGTGCAACTACAAGTTGTTCTTTTGACTGGATTTTTGATTTGGATGCTCAAGTATCAAAACAAGATCAGAATCTTAGTAATAGTTAGTAAACTAGGAAGGGTTTTGTGTAGAAATGCATCGTAATTGTGTCGGGTTCTAGCTTTTGTTGTATGGTGCAACTTTGAGACTATGTATGATGTAATTTTCACATACCCAAGCCTCAACCTTTGAGGCTTTCAGGCCCAGCCATATAGAAGTTTAACATGTGCCTTTGAATAAGGCCCAATCATTAGTAGAGACCTAATATTTGTGTTCATCTGCAATAGTAGTACTTACACTCAATTGGCTCAAATAGTTTTTAGGTTAATAATCCATTGCCATCACCCATCAGGACTCCAAATCACGTATCGGCTGGCGTGAAATCATATTCAAAATTAAATCTCCAACTTCAGCAACGAGAAGATCGAAGAAGATGATTATGTTTCTCCATGAATCAATGTCCATCATCAATGAAGGCAAGTCACAAGTCAGATCATTCACGTTTTCTCCCTTCAAGGTTCCCAAATATCCAACAAACCACAGACGATTTTTCTTGACTCATGAATTTCTGTTTTGTGTTTGAGCTTCGTGAACGGTAAGTTTAGAGGAAGAATTGATTGCTTGTCTGTTTAAATTTAAAGCT
The DNA here is from genome assembly GCA_038502395.1 of Dittrichia graveolens. Classification (NCBI taxonomy): domain Eukaryota; kingdom Viridiplantae; phylum Streptophyta; class Magnoliopsida; order Asterales; family Asteraceae; genus Dittrichia; species Dittrichia graveolens. The sequence continues at coordinate 80,847,384 of JARJIL010000002.1, read as the reverse complement.
CTGATATCATGTTTGTGATTTCAAATTGTTTTAAATCGAAAAATTGGTTGCTTGTCTGTTTGCTATTGTTGCCGTTTCAAGTTTTACCAGTCGATAATGCAGCAACCAAGTTCAATTTTTCATTCATTTTTTGGTTTGTCTTTGACTGTTTGAGGTTTGTGATTAGTGAATCCAACATTAGCAACAAAGGATTATATTATGTTTGGATTATTTTCTTCTGAAATGGTCCTATTTTAGAAGATATTAGGGTTAGTTTGTCGTTGGTGGGGATTTAATCATAAATCCTCCTTCATCACGCACAAAGTAAATCCCGTAGCTACACTCCTTCGATTTCTATCATTTGTTTGAAATAGAGAGGTTGTATATCGTTTTACTTTGTATTTATATTCATTTTCATACTCACAAGATTAAGATAAGTGTCAAAATAAAGAAATAATGTGAATAAAGAGAATTAGTAAATTTCATATATCATCATCTAGTGAGTAAGAAGATAAAATAGGAAAATTATATTTAGTGAGAATGTATATAATTTACCTTTAAAATATTTGCAAAATGTATGGAAAATTATTTATGTTTTGTGTGATATTTGGTTGGATAGATATTACATGGAAATAAAGCTGTGTGATGATTATGATGAGTTGCTTAAAGTGGGTTTGATGATTGGTTAAATGAACAAAGTCTGTGAAGAAGGAAAAGTTGTCTAATTCTGAATGAGTCCATTCCAAGCAAAAATCTTCATCTTGATTTTGGTCAACTCTCCCCCTCATCATCACTTTTCACATTCATTTTACTTTTCAAATAATAATTCTACATTTTGCTTCAATACAAAATCAATTATATATGTGGATTAAAGATTGTATTTACATAATAATAATAATAAAACTGTAACATTGATTTTATTGTTGTTTTTTCCTATAATTTAAGGTCCATAATGGTCATGTAACATTTAATAATAAGAAAGTTATTAAATTGATGATTATTTTGAGACACAAAAATAGAAGTACTGATGAGTATTTCTTGATAGAGGGAGTTGCTTTTGTCATGTGATATATGAAATTTTATTTTCTAGAGAGCATAAAGTATAACACACATAAAAGATAGTTTCTAAAAATCTTATCATGGCTTCGTCAAAACTCTGCCAACACAGGCTTGACTATGTCACACACTACGAAAAAGTACAAGGCTTGAGATATACTAAGATGTGTTTTTTGATGCAAGTTAAGGGTATTGGGCTACATTGGCCGAATATGTTGTTATTTAGTTATACCTATAATGATGAGTTATGATCATATAAAACGTTATGATCTCGCTATTTCTTTTAAAATTTAATATTTGATCGTATAGTTATGTTATGTTTTACATTATTTAAAACCTTGTGTAGGTGTGTATGTGTGTGTTTTGGGGTGTGTGATTGTCAATCAATGCATCAAGAGTGGGTAGGCATGCCATTATTCTTTTATTTTGTTTCAATTTCAAGCACACAATTAATAGGCTTTAATCATTTCGTGCTTATTGTATCCACCATCACATCTTTCACAAGAATAATTATCCCATTTATAAAAGCTCTAATTTTCAATTCATTCATGGAATGATAGAAATCATCGATCAATTTGTATTTTTATTTATTTAATTTGAATATCATCTCTTTAAGGATGTTTTCTGTAACTTGTCAATTTAATTATTTAGAAAAATGATATACAATTTCCTACCATAATATATATTGTATGAAATATTGTATATAACTAATGATTTTTTTTGTCTCATGTTTTTTTAAACTGTATATATATTTAGAAATATTGTATATGCAGCAAGTGATCTAAGATTTAGGTAACCGGTGATTATTATAAATTTACTTTTTTCAATGGCTTAACAAATCGACGATGAAGAGGTAGATGACACCAATTATTGTTTCTGTTATTATTTTATTATAAACTAGACTAAATGCTCGTGTGATACACGAGTTGGTTTAAACGATAATAAATATTAAACATTAATAAAAACGTATTAAATAATAATAAAACGCGAATTAAATGAGAACTTAAAAAAAACGATGTACGACATCAACACTCTAACCAGAAGTGGAAACATCGACGCGAGTGGGAGTATAGACTTGACGGCAGAAACGTGGTATCGTGATATGAAGATGTGATTGTATTTCTTATATAAGTTATCAGTCATTATTATTACAATTAAAGGTAATAAAGTTAAACGTTATTGGTTATAGTTAAAAGGATTAAATGATTATAAAATATTTTATAATGATAAAACTAAGAATTTGGTTAATTATGATATTTTGAAATATTATAAAGGGTAAATATGATATTTGTAAATTAAGATGGACAAATACGATTTTATATGATTTAATAAGGACATATATGAAATTATCTCTAATAATTTTGACTCTAAAAAGTCAAAATTGATTTTTTGATTTTAACTGAATAATTGGTCAAGATTAAATATTTTTTTAAATAAATGGTTCAGATCATCTATAAATTTTATTAAATTAGTCTTTTTTTATATTAGAAGATATATATTTATTTAGCTTCAATTGTTTTTCAATAAGAAGAAAATAAGTCAGAATCCATGTCAATTAAATCGATATCACGTAATCATGTAACCTATTATACAATGTTTGATACATTAAAAGCTACTTTTAAGAAGTTCAGGTAATTACTATATGCGTTTGAAAGTTAGATAAATACAATAAAAAAGCATTACGTACTAATTTAATATTTGGTGTACAACCCTACTTTTTATTTTAAAATAAATAATAGTTACTGTTTTGCACTTAAATCATGTAAGTTTGAGATATGTTTCTCTAATTTCATATACAAGTTGATTTATAATTGGTATGAAATATTTAACTAATACAATGCTAAGTTATAAAAGCATTGTACTATAGTTATAATCGATTTATAATTCAATATAAATGTTCATAAGTAAATAACAAGGTTTAATAACAATAATAATAAAAGAAAAATGAACATACTAATTGAATGTTATGTTAATAGCAATTACAATTATAGTGTCTGACCATAATTTAGTCAGCCAAATTCACTTGGTCCAACCAGGTCTATCGTCATACAAATTTAATCCTGATAAAATTATCCCTAAGCAACAACAATTTTATTTGAAAGGTTGCAAGTGTTATAGCAACTAAAGAAGAGATAGAATGTTACATTAAAAAGCCCAAATAAGAAAATGGGGTGAAAGCCTCCGAGATGGAAACCTTAACCCAAAGACTCAAGTGAATGAAACTAACTATACATGCACCAACTATATCCTAGATGGACAACGGATTTGCAATCCACTCCTCCCATCTTAACACCCGATTCATACACCCATTCATAATTCAAAATAGGGACATATGCTGAACCTCCGAGAATAAATCATGCTTCTATATTTCGGTGAGTCCTCTATGTGAAGTAGATTATTTCTCCACTTCCAAACACTCTAAATAAGCACAAATCCAAGGCCTTCCAAGATTTTTCTGGGGTTGGAGTTATTTGTGCCTAGAGCTTTGAAAGGTCCAAGAACTCGGGGAGAGAAACAAATTAACAAAAGGAAGTTGCACCTAACTCTTATTTTCTTCCAAGCTGACACTGATTTTGGGCATTCAAAAAATAAATGCCAAAGCGATTCTTGCTAACTGGAGCAGATAAGGCAGGAAGAATCGTCCACAGACAAGCCCCTATCGAGAAGGTTTTTTCTAGTAGGCAATGAGTTGTGGAGAAACCGCCAACAACAAATATTCACCTTTTATGGGAGCCACGAGTTCCAAAAAGTTGACGTATTGAAAGGGGAGTTGCGTAGTAATTTTGACCTAAGTAATTCCGATAGTTTTTTCACCGAAAACTGTCCAAGACCAAGAATCAAGTTTAATGGGGTATAGTTTTAATGAAGCCAAAGCTTCAGATAGGAAAGTCCATTCTTCGAGCGCTCGCCCTTTCGGAGGCCTTTTCCAAGCCCAGTTCGGCTTCCATCCATCAAAATCCGAGATCCACCTATCTGCGATACAACATTGTTGGTCTGTCTTCGGATGAAAGATTCTAGGGAAAACCTCTTTTAATGGAAATCATTAGTTAGCCACTGTGCAGCAGAATTTTATACGCCTTCCATCAAACACTACACGTGAGAAGGAATTTTTAAAATCAACATCTAGTTTATCAATGTGTTGGCAAGTTCTAACAACCGATGTATATAGCTTTAAAAATGATAACAATAAAGAGAGTTGCAAGCTTCAAACCTCGTGTTTTTTTATGGATCGAAGTATTTATATTGTAAACCAACTTGGTCATAAAACTTAGACATGATAAAGCTATCCCTAAATAACAACCAACGTAGCTTTGAAAAGACATGATCGATCACAATAAATGATATATATATATATATATATATATATATATGTTTGAATAAAATTTCTAATTACCACTATATATACATACATATATATAATTATAATTATAAATAATATTTTCCTTAGTTTGAGAATTAGTACGTTCCATGGATGATTGATAACTCTTTAATCTAAGGAGAAATCAGCTAGCTAGACGAATCCTAGTTGATTTTGGGAAGAATATATACATGGTCATATATTCCCACTCAATTAGGTCCTAGTTTTCCCAAGTTAACGTTTTCTCCTTCGAGTCAAGTCGATCAATAACATTATGTTATAGTTTTTGAACGATTAATCATAAACTCTTGTCTCATTATGATTGCCGCTAGCTAATCATCCTTGAAATTAATCTCCGATGTTTAGATCGGTACTTTACAAGAACAATAAGTAAGCATGAATTTCTTACATACACGTTCCAGAAGATAAAATAACATATAACGATTTCGACCTTCTCGTAGCTAACCGAAGCTTTGCTATTTCAATTCTCTATCAGATCGAAAACAAAGATTCCAAATTCTCCGACCAGTCCATTAATTCGTCAAAAAGAACCGGTTGCTAATTAGATCGAGTAATATCTCACCGCCTAAGAATTTTCCTCCAGCAGCGCAATTGGAATCGTCTTAATTGTACTTCAAAAACCTAATTAAGCTCATTGGATTAGCGGTCAAAATTGTAAAGCAAATTAAGTTGAATATATAGGCTCGAGTGTTAACATGACTTAACAGTCCCTAACTAGTAATTAATATCCTTCTTTTATGAAAAATGTTGAAACATAAAATATTTAAAAATTTAATCACAAAATCTCATGATTGGTATGTTTACCAAGTTGAAATATTATTGATGATTATGGGAACTTATAACACCAATCTTGAACACACATCATGTCATGGCATGATGGATGTATATGATCATGAGTATATATGAGGGAACATAGTGATGACAGTAACAAAACTATATCAGTAGAATAATGGTAGTCCATCTATCTTTGTCAAAAACATCATGGCATGATTTAAGTTTTTTGTGGGATGCATGTCCCACCCTTGGCCAACATAAAACAGCATCCCAGGTTGAAGAAATAAAGATAAAGAAAAGCTAGAAATTTTGATTTGAATGGAATGGAATTGAAGAAGGGTATGCATGATGATGATATTAACAATGATGCTGATTATGGCTACAAATGATACTAATGATGATGATTACATATAATCAAAGAAGAGAAAGCATGAATATATATAATCATTTTGTCTGCTCATTTCCATTGCTAGGGTTTGCATGAGAAGATGTCTTTTCACTCTATCATCTTCTAGTAATCATAAAACAACTAATTCTTTAACTTCTTTCTCATTGCTTTTCTTTTACCAAATCATTGATTTCCAACTTTATAAAGAGTGTGACATGGACTCAAGCGATGAAAACAAATTTATTCAAGCTGAGTTTAAGCCTGAACATGTTTGATTTGAGTTTTTATCGAATTTGTGTTTGAACTCGAGTAAAAAAACGAGCTCAAAATATATAACAAACCATGCTTAAGCTTATAAGGGCCCGGCTCAAACTCTTATATAGCTTTTCGAACTTTATATAATATATAAATATACATAAAGTAATAGTTAAAATTGTTATTATTAATAAAATTTATTGAGGTTATACAGACATAAAGCCGAAATTTAACTTATGCTAAGGTTTTGTTATAATGTTTTTACACATTTAAAATTATTTTTTGTTATTTGATTGTGTTTTTCATAGATTTAGAATAAGTATTTTTATATAAAAATTGTTTCAGAATAAATATTCGAGTTTTTCGAGTTAAGCTTGAACCGATCCGAATCTCTTCAAACCGAGCTTGAGATTAGCCTAAAGTACTCGAGCTTTGCTCGACTCGTTTGCACTTTGCACCCCTAGACTCGTTTAACTGCTATTTTCTCTCAGACAAGTTATTAATTTAGATGGTCTTGATATCTAAAAAGGGATTTGTATGTACAAGTAAAGACTAATTTGAAACTTCTCTGTAAAACAATAATTATCCATTTTCTTTTGCTGGTAACTATTACCCGTGACACGAAAAATAGAGAACGTAAACTTACTTTAGGGTTTAAAACCACCTAACAAACTTGTACTCGTCAACCCCATTCACAACTCGTGTGTCTAGCAACCAATGCACCAATGGGACGTAATTCTTACCCGTACAATATGTATTACTAAAGTTCGTCCGTTTCGTTACTCTGACCGTGTAGTACACAGTGCACCAAGACTTCATTCGTATGATGGTAATAACAGTGTCTCATAATCGTTTGACGCCTCCCAACACCTTCTTGATGTTGTTCGAATGACAAAATCGTGAGTCAAACATCCTCTAGCATGAGCACACAAGGTACCCAAATGTCAATTCCCACCAAAGATATCTAGAAAACCAGGCATCTCGTATTGGCTAGAACTTTCTAGAATGTCATAACAAAAACATATTAGGCATCGTAATCTATACAAACTTGCATGAATACTTTAATCATATACGAGTATAAAAAATCATAACTCAATTCTT